>SJYQ01104809.1:334608-355095 GCA_006410935.1 Redunca redunca | reverse complement strand
TTTTTATTTTTACTTTGGTTTACTTTACATTACTGTATTGGTTTTGCCAAACATTGATATTAATTCACCACGAGTGTACATGCGTTCCCAAAACGAATCCCCTCCCATCTCCCACCCCATACCATCCCTCTGGGTCCTCTCCTTGCACCAGTCCCAAGCATCCTGCATCCTGCATCGGACATTCACTGGCGATTCGTTTCTTACATGATAGTATACATGTTTCAATGCCATTCTCCCATCTCATCCCACCCTCTCTCTCCCTCCCTCCCCCAGAGTCCAACAGTTCACTCTATAGATCTGAGTCTCTTTTGTTGTCTCGCATACAGGGTCATCATCCCTATCTTTCTAAATTCCATATATATGAGTTAGTATACTGTATTGGTGTTTTTCTTTCTGGCTTACTTCACTCTGTATAATCGGTTCCAGCTCGCTTTTAAGTGATTCAGACATTTTGGAATTTTCCACTTTTGCCCAAATCCAGCATGACTCTTACAAATGGGTTCTCTGTTCTATGTTCTCAGTAATACTGAATATCTGGTAGCACTTAAAATCAAAATAATACATGGTGATTCTGCCAAAAACAGAGTTATCTAAGACTAAATCAATACCTGGGAAATAATAGCACTGATAAAGTACTGAGTTTGAGTGAACTCCAGGAGTTGGTGATGGACAGGGCGTCGCAAAGAGTCGGACACGACTGAGCAACTGAACTGAACTGAAAGTACTGGGATTGGAGGTTGCAATGAGAAGTGACATTCCTTGTAGGTCCACTGCGTATCTATCAAAAACTCACCTCATTAATGCAGTCAGCCAGTATTGATTCCAAGGAGAGCGATTCTGTGCTAAGATGACAACCACAGAACTGATTTTGCTGGGGCAGAAAAACGAACCTGAAAAACAGCTACCAGTCAGCTACCAACACATATTACTGACTGCCCTCCTGATGAGGCCTCCGTCCGTGGCATAAAATTCACCTTGGGTTAGTAACTTACAACAGGAAGGAAAGGAGATGCGATTATAGGAAAATATGAAAACTAAGTTATTCTCAAACGGTTTATTTCTCTAGTATTTTGATACTGTTTTATATTTTCATATTTTTACAAGATGATAAAAATGTAAAGAATTTTGTTAATTATATTTGTAAATGTCTCAAATTCTTAGGATTCATTCAGTGCTAATGAGGTCAATAAATGATTCATCTACTAATGACAACTGGAGCTGTTGAGATTTTTCTGCTCAAAATATTCAGTTATAAAATGTTCATTTCAAGTGTGACACCTAATTAAATGTTCATTTCAAGTGTGACCTGAAAAAAAAAAATCTTTGAAGAAGACAGTGTCTCTGTAGTCATTATAATTTGAAGACATGAATTAAAAATAAATAATGTTAATATATGACCACTTCCCTGTGCAATTGAGTGATTTTTGAATTCTCGACAATAAACCAAGTCAGTATTGTTTTTCGTGGAATGCCTGTTTTTTTAAATTGTAGGTGCATCTCTTTAGAGTAGCAAGCCATCCTTTTAAACCAAGATTAAAATAATTTATATTTTAATATGTATACGTATGAAACACAGTGTGTGTGTGCTTAGTCACTCATTCATGTCCGACTCTGTGCAACCCCATGGACTGTAGCCCATCAGGCTCCTCTGTCATTGGGATTCTCCAGGCAAGAATATTGGAGTAGATTGCCTTTCCCTTCTCCAGAGGATCTTCCCAACCCAGAGATGGAATCCACATCTCCTGCATTGCAGTCAGATTCTTTACCATCTGAGCCGCCAGGGGAGCCCATGGGACACAGGACTCTGTGTTAGCTAGAACAGTAGTCTATATTTTCAGAGAACTTAATTGCATACCAATTTTGTGTGTACATATGTGTAATAGTAGTAGTCACAGTACAAACATGTATGCGTGGGGTGAGATGGGGGTGGAAACAAAGCCTCTTTATTACTACCAATGTATAAACAGAACCATTGATATCAGCTACTAACCTTGAACTTTTTAAATAGAATTGAATCCAAAGTAATCTTATGAGATCTCAGTCCTGGAACTTATTTGTGTATTTACAAAAATAATTTTGAAAGCTAATAGGAATAATTGGGGAATCAAAATAATTGGTAAATTATTCTCATCAGGAACTTAAAAGGTTTCTTTTTTCCATAGATTAAATTGCCTTTTAGGAAAAGATTTCTGGTGGATTCCCCTGCTGGCTCAGCAGTAAAGAATCCGCCTGCCAATACAGGAGACGTGGGCTTGACCTCTGGGTTGGAAAGATCCTCTGGAGGAGGAAATGGCAACCCACTCCAGTATTTTAGCCTGGAGAATTCCAGAGACGGAGGAACCTGGTGGGCTACAGTCCATGGGGTCTTAAAGAGTCAGACAGACTGAGCAAATGAGCACACACACATACAGGAAAAGATTTCTATTTATTAATAGGAATTTAAAATCTTCTGTCTGCGGCAATCAAGAGGTTCTTTTCCAAGGAGTGCATGTGTGTTTGCTAGCTAAGTAATGACAGGATGCAAACAAGGCAACCCAGCTCTGTGTGGATTACCCCCTGAAAACAGGGAGGGGCTAAGATAGAGGGAAGAACCAGGGAATCCTGGAAGAGCTGATGAGATCAAGAGTGAGAAGGATGACAGTGAATCCCAGGGGATTCTGGAGACTGTGGGTTTCAGTTGATTTTTAATCTCCTACTGTCTAGTAAAGGGACCTGCATGATGTTTAAATCTCCTCACTGAGGTGTGATTGACATACAAAAACTGTACCTATTTGTTGGATACAATTTGATGAGAGTTTGGAGATAATTATACATCCGTGGTTTTAAGTGGAGCTGAGAATGGAGCCAGAAGATGCTTGAAGAAAGTTTACCCAATCCTCTGAGTGCCAAGAAGAAGCTGAATCTATGCCAATGAGAGCACAGCTGGAAACAAGAGGGGAGCACAGGTCCTCAGGCCTGTCCACAGAGGATCGGGGAGGGAAGGGCTGGCCCGGTGTCACCTGGAACAGCTATGGTTGGTTTCTTGCCAATTATGTGTCAACATGCAGCAGATAAATGGTACTCACTCAAACTCCAACACACCTAGGTTACATTTTTATTATTTTTTCACAAATAAATAAAAGTAAACATTCCCAGCATTCAAAATCTAAAAAAAAAAAAAAAAAAAATGGAGTATGTGATTAAAGCTGGACCATCCAAATATTAAAATGATAAGCTCTAAAAGACTGATGATAAAATAATGCTGATGTCAGGGTGTGTAGTTCAGACAGAGTGTCTGATATGAAGCTGAGAAAATCATCAATGTAGTATTTACAGTATGATTGTTAAGCAATGTTCTTGTGTTTAACCTGCTTGTGTGAAGTAATTTCTCTTCATATTGTAAAAGCATTTATATTTTGGCTGATGTTTCTTTCCAACATTACATTCCTTTATTTGTCTATCTTTTTTTCTTAATTTTTAAATAATAAAAAATGTCTTTCACATTTACTATGCAAATGATCCATGTTCATTGTAAAAACTTTCAGGAAATGACCAAAAAGCAAAAAAGCAGAAACAGAAAAATTATCTTATATCTCCCCAGTCAGAATATTTAGTTTACCCCTTCTAAAATATGACTTCCTGCTTATATAAAGATAAAAGGAAGGACACATTGCAGGACTGAGTAATGGTACCTAACTAAACTGATGGGCGTTAGATAAACTGACGAATTAAATAGAAACAGACAGCCAATAGTGTCACCACCTATAAAATAATAAAGGGCATCTTAATTAAAAGGATTTAGATTCAAATTAAATCATTTCATAAAGCTAATTTAAAAACAAATTAGGGTATAATTAAAATAGTTGCTGAATTCCATCCATAATCTTCATCATCTTAAAAGAGTATTAAATCTTATAAGACTTCTCTAAATGTTAGAAAACAATCAGAAATGTATTTATAAAAGTTTAATCATCTGCTTTTTTTAATTATGCATGAATTTTACTATATTTAACTATGCACTGTATTAAACACTGTGAATGGAAATTAGCACTCTGATTTCCCTTCTTATCTCTTGCATTTATTGGTAGGTTTTACCTATCCAGTCTGTGGCCCTTATTATATTGTGTGGCAGTGATTTCTACAATTATTTAGTTTTAGTTACCTATGTAAATAATTTCAGTAATTCTCACCAGTTTTGTTCCATATCTCTGCACTCTTGAACTAATATTTTTTACTTATGTCTTGGCTCAGATGGTGCAGAATCTGCCTGAAATGCAGGAGACTTGGGTTCAACTCCTGAGTTGGTAAAATCCCCTGGAGAAGGGAATGGCAACCCACTCCAGTATTCTTGTCTGGAGAATCTCATGGACAGACGAGCCTGGCGGGAGACAGTCCATGGGGTCCCAAAGAGTGGGACACCACCACAGCAACTAACACATTGTTATTGGCCCTGTTTAGGTTGCTTAGGAGACTTTTTAAACTTTTATTTTGTTTTCCCTCGAACATGCTCATAGTTTTTGACCTGTATGTGTAAATATAGATTTTGGGCTTAGAACTAAAATTCTCGGATACCACTTCTTTTCCTCAGAAAATTTCCCAGAGTGTTATTCCTTTCCTCTGGAATTGTGTGTTGCTGTAGAAAAGATCAACCATTCATTCACTCACTAAGTATTTCACTGAGTGTCCACTAGGGATTAGGCACTAGCCTAAAAGCAGGAGTCATCAATGAACACAAAACCTTTGCCTTCATAGAGATCACTTTCTAGTGGAGGAAAACAAAAGTATACAAGTAGAAAAGTGCCAGTTTAGACCAAAGAGGCTTAGCCTTTGGCTCATGTCCTCTGGGTGGCCTCTTTCCTCTGTCCTTTTTCCTCTCCAAGTCCAACCCCCTCAAAATGGCACATGGCTACTATCTGAGAAGTTTAGTGGTATTTCTGCCACTGTTCTGAAGTCCCAGACAGTGATAAGCACTGAAATCTCTCCCATCCACATTTATCTTGGGGCCTTCAAAAGCTCTCAGCTGGCAACATTCAGCAACTGAGACCAAGGGAGATCTGAAGACCCAAAAAGATAATAAAAAGCATTGAAGTTTTTGAGAAATAGGATCCCACACATACATTGCTAATGGGAATATAAAATGCTACAGCAACTTTGGAAAATAGAAGTTCCTTAAAATGGTGATCATAAAGTTATCATTATGACTTAGTTTCATTTCTGGGTACATCCCCAAAACAAACAAACAAAATACATGCTTGTACAGCAACCTGTAGGCTTCCCAGGTGGTGTGGTGGTAAAGAATCCACCTGCTAATGTAAGAGATGCCAGATACTGGGTCTGATCCCTGGGTTGGGAAGATACCCGGGAGAAGGGAATGGTTGCCCACTCCAGTGTTCTTGCCTGGAGAATGCCATGGATAGAACAGCCTGGCCAGCTACAGTCCATGGAGTCACAAAGAGTTGACATGACTGAGGGAGTAACATTTTGGAACCAAAAGTGACAAATCATAAACCATAGTGATGGGAAAAGATATCACTAAGGCTCTGGGAACTGATTTTATTTCTTATAAGTGTCTCCTATTTTACAGGTGGGTTTTCCAGAACTCTCTGATTCCCAAATTTATATTTCTGGGACTTCCTAATAAGCAGTAGATTTATAGAGGTTAGAGACCAAGGCTATGCATAGATTCTGCTACGCGGAAATGCTGTTGGTGGTTTTGTGATGTCATTGTTCTTATGGATTGATGGTGAAGAAAGTCACAGTGGGCAGACACCCAATTGCCAGTGGTCTCACCGGTGAATGACAGGAAACCCCACATCTATCTTTCTGCAAGCTTCTTAGTGAAGCCTCTCAACCATAAGCAAAAGTCTGAATGTACCTGGCCTTGACAAACACACCCTGGAATAAGGCGCTATCTCCCAAGTCAGGTTCACATTCCCTTCCTCTTTGCAATAGAATAAACCACCCCTACACACACCACAGAAGCATTTTTGAGGGATACTGTGATGGTCTAACTACCAAACTGATTATTACAAATACCAGATGGATGGATCACAAGCGCCAAGATGGGCCGTCATTAAGCCATTTCAGTCCCAAGTCTGTACCTTTGGTTAGCTAAGTTCTGAGCAATTCCTCTCTCTCGGTTCTATTCACCCACCACTGGCTAACAACCAATCAAAGTGAGCCCTCGGGGGACTTGGCTGAACTTCTGCACCTCACCTGTGTCTTGCTCGTCACCTGCCCTTGAGGCCTACACCAATGTCCACTGGAATCCTCTCCCACTTCCAGTCATGCCCACTGAGGAGTTTATTAGATTTTATAAAAGGCCCTCACATGTTATATACTGTTCTTAAACAAAAAATACATACTTTCTTTTGTAATAAATCTAAAACTAACTCTTGGCTTAAAAAAAAATATAAAGCCTCATAACAAAATTTAAATTAGGACTGTGACTGTGTTTTTTTGTATATTTCATTCTGAATATTATTCTTTAACTTAATTCCTAAATATGAAATCATGTGGCCTATTTTAAAAATGTTTAATATTACAATGTAGGCTAATGACTTAGTAATAAAGACTGACAGAATTCATAAGATGAATATCTAGTTACATTGGGTTGATGGCCAAAAAAACGACTCCACAAGTAAAATCACTCTACTGTTAAATGCCATGTAAATTTTCCACAACAAAAGGCTAATTTCACTGGTCATCAACGTGTGTGAAGAAAAGGCCTTTTTAATAGTCTTCTCAATAAACTTAAAAAAAGTTAGTGACATGTCTTTTGTGATTTTGATATTGACAGGGGCTCTAAAGTATCAAGTCCATAGTTAAAGCAATTAGTTCAGTCAATTAAATAAAAAAGAAAGAATGAAACAAAGGTAAATTGTTCTTTGAAGGAATCTGTCCCTTGTTTTCTGTACTTTGCTTACTATTACATCAAGATGGACAGACCTTTGTATAGACTTTTTCTTCATGTGCAACTACTTCAATACCTTAGCTATTAAAGGTGACATTAAATGGAGTGGTTTCAATATATATTGAAAGAAATATAGCCTTGGGTTTTATTTGTTCATTTATTTTTTTATCATTACAGATTTATTTTATTGCTTTATCCAGTTGTCTTTTTTTCAAAATCTATGTTTTATTGAAGTATATCAACTTATAATGTTTCAGATGCACAGCAGGGTGATTCAGTTATACAAATACACATATATTATTTTTGAAATTATTTTCCATCATATGTTATTACAAGATATTGACTCTAGTTCCCTGTGCTATGCAATAAACCTTTGTTGCTTGTTTCATATATATTTTTTTATTATTATTATTTTGGGGTTTTTTTGTTTACAATATTGTATTGGTTTTGCCACACATCAACATGAATCCACCACGGGTGTACATGTGTTCCCAATCCCGAACCCCCCTCCAACCTCCTCCCCGACACCATCCCTCCAGGTCATCCCAGTGCACCAGCCCCAAGCATCCTGCACCCTGCATCGAACCTAGACTGGTGATTCATTTCTTATATGATATTATACATGTCTCAATGCCATTCTCTCAAATCATCCCACCCTCTCTCTCCCTCTCCCACAGACTCCAAAATACTGTTCTATACATCTGTGTCTCTTTTGCTGTCTCACATACAGGGTTATCATTGCCATCTTTCTAAATTCCATATATATGTGTTACTATACTATATGGGTGTTTTTCTTTCTGGCTTACTTTACTCTGTATAATCGGCTCCAGTTTCATCCACCTCATTAGAACTGATTCAAATGTATTCTTTTTAATGGCTGAGTAATACTCCACTGTGTATATGTACCACAGCTTTCTTATCCATTCATCAGCTGATGGACATCTAGGTTACTTCCATGTCCTGGCTATTATAAACAGTGCTGTGATGAATACTGGGGTACACATGTCTCTTTCAATTCTGGTTTCCTTGGTGTGTATGCCCAGCAGTGGGATTGCTGGGTCATAAGGCAGTTCTATTTCCAGTTTTTTTAAGGAATCTCAACACTGTTCTCCATAGTGGCTGTACTAGTTTGCATTCCCACCAACAGTGTAAGAGGGTTCCCTTTTCTCCACACCCTCTCCAGCATTTATTGCTTGTAGACTTCTGGATCGCAGCCATTCTGACTGGCGTGAAATGGTACCTCACTGTGGTTTTCATTTGCATCTCTCTGATACTGAGTGATGTTGAGCATCTTTTAATGTGCTTGTAGCCTTCTGTATGTCTTCTTTGGAGAAATGTCTATTTAGTTCTTTGGCCCATTTTTTTGATTGGGTCGTTTACTTTTCTGGAATTGAGCTGTAGGAGTTGCTTGTATATTTTTGAGATTAGTTGTTTGTCAATTGCTTCATTTGCTATTATTTTCTCCCATTCAGAAGGCTGTCTTTTCACCTTGCTTATAGTTTCCTTTGTTGTGCAGAAGCTGTTAATTTTAATTAGGTCCCCTTTGTTTATTTTTGCTTTTATTTCCAATATTCAGGGAGGTGGGTCATAGAGGATCCTGCTGTGATTTCTGTCGGAAAGTGTTTTGCCTATGTTCTCCTCTAGGAGTTTTATAGTTTCTGGTCTTACTTTTAGATCTTTAGTCCATTTTGAGTTTATTTTTGTGTATGGTCTTAGAAAGTGATCTAGTTTCATTCTTTTACAAGTGGTTGACCAGTTTTCCTAGCACTACTTGTTAAAGAGATTGTCTTTAATTCATTGTATATTCTTGCCTCCTTTGTTGAAGATAAGGTGTCCATAGGTGCATGGATTTATCTCCGGGCTTTCTATTTTGTTCCATTGATCTATATTTCTGTCTTTGTGCCAGTACCATACTGTCTTGATGACTGTGGCTTTGTAGTAGAGCCTGAAGTCAGGCAGGTTGATTCTTCCAGTTCCATTCTTCTTTCTCAAAATTGCTTTGGCTATTCGAGGTGTTTTGCATTTCCATACAAATTGTGAAATTATTTGTTCTAGCTCTGTGAAAAATAACGCTGGTAGCTTGATTGGGGTTGCATTGAATCTGTAGATTGCTTTGGGTAGTATCCTCATTTTCACTATATTGATTCTTCTGATCTATGAACATGGTATATTTCTCCATCTATTAGTATCCTCTTTGATTTCTTTCACCAGTATTTTATAGTTTTCTATATATAGGTCTTTAGCTTCTTTAGGTAGATATATTCCTAAGTATTTTATTCTTTTCGTTGCAATGGTGAATGGAATTGTTTCCTTTATTTCTTTTTCTATTTTCTCATTATTGGTGTACAGGAATGCAAGGGATTTTTGTGTGTTGATTTTATATCCTGAAACTTTACTATATTCATTGATTAGCTCTAGTAATTTTCTAGTGGAGTCTTTAGGGTTTTCTATGTAGAGGATCATGTCATCTGCAAACAGTGAGAGTTTTACTTCTTCTTTTCCAATTTGGATTCCTTTTATTTCTCTCTCTGCTCTGATTGCTGTGGCCAAAACTTCCAGAACTATGTCGAATAGTAGTGGTGAAAGTGGGCACCCTTGTCTTGTTCCTGACTTTAGGGGAAATGCTTTCAATTTTTCACCATTGAGGATAATGTTTGCTGTGGGTGTGTCAGATATAGCTTTTATTATGTTGAGGTATGTCCCTTCTATTCCTACTTTCTGGAGAGTTTTTATCATAAATGGATGGTTAGTAGAAGGAAAGAAATCTTAAAAATTAGGGCAGAAATAAATGCAAAAGAAACAAGAGAGACCATAGAAAAAATCATCAAAGCCAAAAGCTGGTTCTTTGAGAAGATAAATAAAATTGACAAACCATTAGCCAGACTCATCAAGAAACAAAGGGAGAAAAATCAAATCAATAAAATTAGAAATGAAAATGGAGAGATCACAACAGACAACACAGAAATACAAAGCATCATAAGAGACTACTATCAGCAATTATATGCCAATAAAATGGACAACTTGGAAAAAAATGGACAAATTCTTAGAAAAGTACAACTTTCCAAAACTGAACCAGGAAGAAATAGAAAATCTTAACAGACCCATCACAAGCACGGAAAATGAAACTATAACCAGAAGTCTTCCAGCAAACAAAAGCCCAGGTCCAGGTGACTTCACAGCTGAATTCTACCAAAAATTTCGAGAAGAGCTAACACCTATCCTACTCAAACTCCTCCAGAAAATTGCAGAGGAAGGTAAACTTCCAAACTCATTCTATGAGGCCACCATCACCCTAATACCAAAACCTGACAACGATGCCACAAAAAAAGAAAACTACAGGCCAATATCACTGATGAACATGATGCAAAAATCCTTAACAAAATTCTAGCAATCAGAATCCAACAACACATTAAAAAAATCATACACCATGACCAAGTGGGCTTTATCCCAGGGACGCAATGACTCTTCAGTATCCACAGATCAATCAATGTAATACACCACATTAACAAATTGAAAAATAAAAGCCATATGATTATCTCAATAGATGCAGAGAAAGCCTTTGACAAAATTCAACATCCATTTATGATAAAAACTCTCCAGCCTTAGGTTTTAAAAAGATGTACCTTATATCACCTAAAATCTCTTAAGAATGCTTAAAGGCATGGTATTCAGATAATATGTGAGGTAAGTGAGATCAACAAAATATTTATTTTTGATACATTTAAATGATTAAAAGATTCTACATTTCTAATTAATTTATAAGAATCATTGTGTGTGTGTGTGTGTGTGTGTGTGTGTGTGTTAGTCATTCGGTCATGTCCAGCTCTTTGTGACCCCATGGGCTCTTTGTGACCACCAAGTTCTTCTGTCCATGGAATTTTCCAGGCAGGACTACTAGAGTGTGTTGCCATTTCCTTCTTCAGGGGATCTTCCTGAACCAGGTATCAAACACATGCTTCCTACATTGCAGGATGATTCTTTACCACTGAGCTACCTGGGAAGCCCTTAAAGCCTAACAACGTGACAATATATATCTATAATTATGAATTGCCAAGAAAAAGTGAGCAGAACTCACCACCCAGTGAGTCAGCACTTCTTCAGTAATAATTGTCCTAGTTCTTGGACTTTCCTGAGTCCAATCTAAGAAGGATATGAGTTAGGTCAAGGAATTCTCACTTTGGAAGATCTCTGGACTTATCTATGGGTACCAGGACTCCTGAGAATAAGCAGAAGCTTGTGTAATGGAGACTAATGTGGTCCTTAATCATTTCAGAGGGGCTTCACCTCTCTTCTGAGTGAGGGGTCCCCAAGGCTTTATCCCAGAAAAAGCCAGAGCAAGGGTGAAGAACTTCCAGGCAATGGAAACCACTAATATCCTAAGCCCAACTCAGTAGGTATTAAAGACCTCAGGATGAAGTGAGAATAAAATTGAATTTCAGACTGAAAGAGGGGAGAAAATATTACTTTCTCACATTAACCATTATGCTTGGTTCACTGTGTAATTTTAATCCTTCCAGTCAGAAACCGTGTAATGGGATTCAAGAAATGTTCATTCAACAGTTAATATAAATAAGCCTATACTCTCCCCCACCCTGTGAGCACGAATCTGAATCATCAGCGTTTTTTGAGCTCTTACAATGAAAAGTCTTGGGCTCAAGAACGATAGAAAGGTAACTTGTCTGAATTTACAGAATCAAGAAAGGCTTTCTGTCAGAACTAGAAAAAACAAGGGTTAAAGACGTTAAGATTCTGGAAAACCACGAGCAGCCTGAACCCACCTCCATCCACATGGTGAAAAATTAGTAGGACAAAGAGCTTTCCTTTTCAATCTTATTTAATGAAAAGTTTAATTACTGTATTTGCTGCCTTTAACATTTGCCTGCAAAAAATGAAAATGTAATGATGTGCTATTTTTGAAAAACACCTTTGTGGGTGATGCTGAGAACACCTGCTGCAAACTTGAGGGGGAGGTTTCTCAGACAAAACAAGATGAAACAAACAGAAAGTAAAATTGGCTTATCCAAATACCTAGGGACTAAAAGGAACAATCACACCACTTTCTTTTCTTTTTAAATTTAAGAGAAGATTCTGGATTTTGTTTATAGCACTCTTGTATATTCTATGGGCTTCCCATGTAGCTCATGTGGTAAAGAATCCCCCTCCAATGCAGGAGACCCCAGTTCAATTCCTGGGTGTGGGATATCTGCTGGAGAAGGGAACGGCTACTCACTCCAGTATTTTGGCCTGTAAAAGTCCATGGACAGTACAGTCCATGGAATGAATATATACATTCTTGTATATTCTATAAGTTTGGACAAAATGTAATGTCACTTTTCCACCATTATAGTATAATACAGAGTAAATGTGTGTGTTTGCGTGCACGCACACACACACACACACATGCGTGCTCCATCGTGTCCGACTCTTTGCGACCCCATGGACTGTAGCCCACCAGGCTCCTCTGTCCATGGGATTTTCCAGGCAAGGATACTGCAGTGGGTTTCCAATTCCTTCTTCAAGGGATCATATGACCCAGGGAACAAACCTGAATCCTATGTCTCCTGCATTGGCAGACAGTTTCTATTTTACTTCCATAAAAATCCTCTGTGCACCATCTATCCACCCCTTAGCACCATACCTAACCCCTAGCAACCACTGTATTTTTACTGTCTCAATAATTTTGCCTTTTATAGAATTCCATCTTGTGGAAATAATAAAGTATGTAGTCTTTTCAGACTGGCTTCTTTCACTTAATGATATGCATTAAATGTTCCTCTCTGTCTTGTCAAGGCTTGATAGTCCGTTTCTTTTTAGCACTGAAAATTATTCCATTGTCTGGGTGTACTACAGTTTTCTTTGTCCATTCACATCTTTGTTGGTTCAAAGTTCTGGAAATTATAAATAAAGCTGCTATAAACACCTGTGTGTAGGTATTTGTAAAGACATAAGTTATCAGATTCTTTGGATAAATACCAAGGAGTTCAATAGCCAGATTGCATAAAAGTATGTTTAGTTTTATAAGAAACCACCACTGTCCTCCAAAATGGCTGCACCATTTTTGAATTCACATCAGCCGTCTATAAGAGTCCCTATTGCTCCACATTCTCGCCAACATTTGTTGTGGTCAGTGTTTGGATTTTGGCCATTTTCATAGGTATGTAGAGGTGCCTCATGATTTTAATTTCCATTTCCCTGGTGATATAGAATGTGGAGCATCTTTTCATGTGTTTATTTGCCATCTGTTTATCTTCTCTGGTAAAGTGGTTGTGAAGGTCTTTGTCCCATTTTTAATGGAGTTGTTTGTCTTCCTGTCATTGAGCTTTAAGAGTCATTTGTGTGTTTTGGAAGTTAGTCCTTATCTGATATATCTATTGAAAATATTTTCTCTCAATATGTGGTTTGTTTTTCATTGTATTTTCAATGCCTTTGGTGGCGCAGAAATTTTTGTTGTTTTGTTATNGTAAATATAGTTTAATCACATTTCATAGACATTACAAAATGTGTTCTCATTTTGGTAATTTTCAACTTTTTATAAGAGTCTTTTTTCCCTTTAATTCAAAAATGGTTTAAAATTTTAGTTATTGCCATTATTGTTAAATTTTAGCTTTATTTCATTGTGGTTACAGAATGTGGCTTTAAAGATCTTTTCTTTGGAACTTTCTTTGTAGCTAAGTACATTTTGTTACATAAATTAATTTTATGCTCATATCTTTTGGCCTGATAATTCAACTTACAGGAATGTGATTTTTTTTCTGAGAAAATAAAATATTTGTGTACAAGTAAGTTTATCACCACTTTACTCACCAAAGAGAAAATTTGCCATCAATCAAAGTATCATAGTAGCCATAAAAAATGGCAATATGGGGACAGCTATTAACAAATGCATTTAAAAGTCAGGGATGAAGGAAATTCTGGTCAAAAGGTATAGAGAGCAACCTATTCTTTACAGAGTGATTTGCATGTGTGCATGCTCTGGTGCTGCTGCTGCTAAGTCGCTTCACTCGCGTCCGACTCTGTGCGACCGCATAGATGGCAGCCCACTAGGCTCCTCTGTCCCTGGGATTCTCCAGGCAAGAATACTGGAGTGGGTTGCCATTTCCTTCTCCAGAGGATCTTATTGACCCAAGGATCAAACCCACATCTGCATCTCCTGCATTGTCAAGTGGATTCTTTACCACTGTACCAGCTGGGAAGTCAAGAAGATGATTTACATGTGTACAAACAACACTGATTTGAATACATTGAGAAGCTAATGATAATTGTTTTATAAAACATGGGACACTGGGCAGCCCCAGCCTCTGTGACCCTTAACCCCCAGGTGACAGACAAGCATTTGGTGATCACAGAGGCAGAGCTTTCCAACTCTGGAGGCCTGCAGAGCACTCACACAGCTCCCCCACTTCCTTTCTTGAGAGGAAGATGAGGCAAAAAGGTGAGGCCATCACTAGGAGGAGTTTCTTCCCTGGACAAATGAGGAAGTCCTCTTCTACCGAGGAGGGTGCCTTGTGCTTATAGGGTGAGACTGCCCTGGAGGAGGAAAGCGTCCTGGAGGCCTCCTGGGGGTCCGCTTCCCATCTTCCACACCTTTCTGACTCCTCTACTAGGAGGGTCCAGCTGCCTGGCAACTGGCTGAGTAGAGGGCCCTCCCCTCCTTGAGGGTGCTGTGCTGTGCTAAGTCACTCAGTCATGTCCAAATCTTTGCGACCCCATGGACTGCAGTCTGCCAGGCTCCTCTGTTCATGGGATTCTTCAGGCAAGAACAGGAGTGGGTTCCCATTTCCTTCTCCAGGAGATCTTCAAGGAAATTAGAGATACCAAGGGAACATTTCATGCAAAGATGAGTACAATAAAGGACAGAAATTGTATGGACCTAACAGAAGCAGAAGATATTAAGAAGAGGTGGCAAGAGTACACAGAATAAGTATATTAAAAAGATCTTCATGACCCAGATAACCATGTTGGTGTGATCACTCACCTAGAACCAGACATCCTGCAATGTGAAGTCAAGTGATCTTTAGGAAGCGTCACTATGAACAAAGCTAGTGGAGCTGATGGAATTCCAGTTGAGCTATTTCAAATTCTAAAAGATGCTGTGAAAGTGTTGCACTCAATATGCCTGCAAATTTGGAAAACTCAGCAGTGGCCAGAAGACTGGAAAATGTCCATTTTCATTCCAGTCCCAAAGAAAGGCAATGCAAAGAATGTTCAAACTACAGCACAATTGCAATCATCTCACATACTAGCAAAGTAATGCTCAAAATTCTCCAAGCCAGACTTCAACAGTACGTGAACTGTGAACATCCAGATGTTCAACCTGAGTTGAGAAAAGACAGAAGAACCAGAAATCAGGTGGCACCACCCTTATGGCAGAAAGTGAAGAAGAACTAAAGAGCCTCTTGATGAAAGCAAAAGAGGAGAGTGAAAAGTTGGCTTAAAATTCAACATCCACAAAACTAAGAGCATGGCATCTGGTCCCATCACTTCATGGCAAATAGATGGGGAAACAGTGGAAACAGTGGGAGACTTTACTTTGGGGGACTCCAAAATCACTGCAGATGGTGACTGCAACCATGAAATTAAAAGACACTTGCTCCTTGGAAGAAAAACTATGGCCAACCTAGACAGCATATTAAAAAGCAGAGACATTACTTTGCCAACAAAGGTCCATCTAGTCAAAGCTATGATTTTTCCAGTAGTCATGTATGGATGTGAGAGTTGGACTATAAAGAAAGCTATAAAGAATTGATGCTTTTGAACTCTGGTGTTGGAGAAGACTCTTGAAAATGCCTTGGACTGCAAGGAGATCCAACTACTCCATCCTAAAGGAAATCAGTCCTGAATATTCATTGAAGGACTGATGCTGAAGCTGAGACTCCAATACTTTGGCCACCTGATCTGAAGAGTGGACTCATCTGAAAAGACCCTAATGCTGGGAAAGATTGAAGGCAGGAGGAGAAGGGGACGACAGAAGATGAGATGGTTTGATAGCATCACCAACTGGATGGACATGAGTTTGAGTAAGCTCCAGGAGTTGGAGATGGACAGGGAAGCCTGGGTGCTACAGTCCATGGTTTTGCAAAGCATCGGACATGACTGAGCAACTGAACAGAACAGACAGAGCAGAAAACACAGACATTGTATGTCTTCCCTACTGTTTTGGTTGTGGGTAAACATCTTGGGCCAACAGACATTTAACAAATTCTGTACTATTAGACCCATACACTGAGCCACAAAAATTCAGATACCAAAATTACTCATTCAGTCACTGTCTATTAGCAGGGTTTTCTCACCCCCAGCATTGGCATGTCTCATTCAATCCCTAAATTTTGAAGACTTGAAGGAAATTCCTCATCAACACTGTTTGTAATCAGATCTTATCAGGGAAAGGCTACTTAGAATACTAGTTAATGTCATTTATAAGACCATATAATATTGTCTTCAATATCAATCTTATTGGCCTTAAACTCAAATGAAACAAAAAAAAAAATAGCTGATGGCTAGAAGGCTAGTACTGGGGACCCTACTTTGAGTGTCCTTCTTGAAAGTGTTAGCTCATTGCTATGAGCTGTGGTTTCTTAATGCATCTTTGTTGGGAAATGATCAGACACAGACAGCAGATACCAGAATTTTATTCAAAGATTATTGTGGGTTTTTTAGGCACAAAAACAAAAAAAAGGAGTTAAGATATGATTTCCACATTTCCCAGAACATTATGTCCACATCATTAAGAATGAAACTGAGGACATTTCAGGTAGCTTTGATGTTAAAAGAAAATGTCTTAAAAGAGATTGTGTTAAAGTTAAGATTAATCTAAATGGAAGAACATCCTGAAAAACATATTTTCAATGTCTCTAATATATCAGACTATCATTCCAAGTTTGAAATATGTTAATAATGTATTTTTCAGGGATTTTTCTATTATACAGATTTATTGGGATTTTTCTCACTATATAAATGTGCACATTGCCTGTAAGTAATAGATTTAACCCTATAGCATTGAATTTTGTTGGTCAAAAAGTGGTGATTAGCAACAACTTCCCATCGTTAACATCATAAATGTGAGAGAAGCTCTATCCTGTGTAAGATGGATCATAACCCAGTGTTTGAGGAAAGGAGCCTCCTATGTTATTCAGTGTGAAATTATTCTACTCTTTATATTTTACTCTTTCTACCCAAGTTCACTAAACTTTTTACATGTGTTCCATGAATCTGGAAGGAAACAAAATGTTGTGGTTTTCTGCTTCTGCATTATGAATCTCCCGAAACTTATTTAATTAGAGATCGGGCTTCTTATTAGCAAGTTTTTATTGATGTTTAGACATCTTAGTTTGAAGGTTTTTGAAAGTTAGTGGCCAAGCCATTTGGGGGCGACTCCCTTCATGGAGGCATTTGTCTCATATCTAGTTATTCTCCAGGAGTGAGTCTCAGCCTTGGCTCTACATCAAAATCCACCCAGCTTTTAACAGTCCCAAAGCCCAGGGCTGGCTCTGATTCAGAAGCTTTGGGGAGAAGGATCCAGGCAGTGGTATTTTTGAAAGCTCTCCGAATCCAAACTGCAGCCAAGACAGAGAACCGCTGCTCTCCACCAGTTCTTCCAAATCTGTATTGGCTAAACTTCTTACACCTGAAATGCAATCTGCTTTATCCCTTGGCACCAGGACGCAAGACTGACATTTTAGAAGATATTTATGTAAATCACAAGCTAATATGCCATCAATTTGTCATGAGACTGCACAGAAATTACTCCAAACCAAACCTGACAGACCTCTTACTCTGCTAATACTTATTAAACTGTAGTGACATTAAAAAAATAAAAGGTCAAACAGATGAATTTTTACTATATTTTCTTTTGTAAGCTGGGCTTCCCAGGTGGTGCTAGTGGTAAAGAACCCACCTGCCAATGCAGGAGACACAAGAGACTTGGATCCGATCCCTGGGTCAGTAAGGTCCCCTGGAGGAGGGCATGGCAACCCACTCCAGCTTCCCTGTCTGGAGAATCCCATGGACAGAGGAGCCTGGCGGGCTGCAGTCCATGGGGTCGCAGCAACTTAGCACACATGCACTTCTGTAAGGAAGGGATGATTTCTATGCTACAGTGTAGAAAGTAAAAACACTAACAGTCCCTAATATTTTTAAACATGAAAATACTGTGAACTGAGGCATGATTCTATAGACAGGACAATAAATGTGCAAACTTTACAGAACCTTTGGTTTCCAAAGCACCAGGGTCACCAAACAAAATTTGTCTTTAAAGTAATAAATCTATGGAAATATCTAAGACTATAAAAAATGTGGTGTACCTTATTCACTTTGGTAATGTACATATCAATTATTTTTGCAAATGCAAAGTAACTTATTTAGTTCTGTCCCACTTTAAATTTATAATAGGTCAAATTTATAAAAACAAAATTATAAATTTGAAGCTTTTGAACTGTGGTGCTGGAGAAGACTCTTGAGAGTCCCTTGGACTGCAAGGAGATCAAACCATTCATCCTAAAGGAAATCAACACTGAATATTCATTGGAAGGACTGGTGCTGAAGCTGAAGCTCCAATACTTTGGACACCTGATGCGAAGAGCTGACTCATTGGAAAAGACCCCAATGGTGGGTAAGATAGAGGGCAAGAGGAGAAGGAGACAACAGAGGATGAGATGATTGGATGGCACCACTGACTCAATGGACATGAGTTTGAGCAAGCTCCATGAGACAGTGAAGGGCAGAGAAGCCTGGCGTGCTGCAGTTCATGGAGTCACAAAGAGCCGGACACAACTTAGTTACTGAACAACAATAAATTTAGGGGTTAGGGCAAAAGAACATATTTAGCAGTAACTATGTTTTTCTTTTGATAAACAAATATGGGAAGTAGAAAACTTAGGGACTGGGCACCCCCTGTGGAGGTCAACACCTGTGAAAGTCCAGACTCATCCACTTGCTGACTGTGGAAAATTGGGCAAGCTATTCAGTATCTCAGGCCTTATTCTCCCTCCCCAAGAAATGGGAATAATTATAAGCTGCACCTGCCTCATACCCATTCTTCAAGCAGAACAGTGCATGTGAAATGCTTGAAACAGCACATCGCAATTACATAGCAGCCAAGTGATATTATTTAATTTGCTTGCCATCCAATCTGATGTTCTTTGGGGAAGGATGCTTTTTTTAGTTAATATCTACCTATGTCAACTCCTTTTGGTTAAAAGGCCACCAATTAATTTTGCAAATGTAGCTGATGGCATTTGCTAAAAAAAGACAAATTTTGTCACAAGATTTTTAAAAATTTAAAATTAATGAGGCTCAAATAAATTACTACTCCAAAGAAGAATCAGCATATCCTAATGGTTGTGCTTATATAATTTACTCAGACAGCCTCAGCCAGAGTTCTGAAAGCACCATAATCCTTAGCTTTTGTCAATGACAAAATTTTCAATGGTAAGACTAGATTAATAAGAACTTGTGTTTCCTCATGTTGTAAGGATTAAATAAGATACTTCATATAAAGCCCTGAGAATACCATCTGCATATATGAAATTGAAAATTAATGTTTTAGCATGGGGCTGTGCTGTTCTGTGCCTAGTTGCTCAGTGGTGTCTGACTCTGCAACTTCATGGACTGCACCTGCCAGGCTCTTCTGTCCACGGAGTTTCCTAGGCAAGAATACTGGAGCCATTTTTTATTCCAGGGGATCGTCCCAACCCAGGGATTGAACCCAGGTCTCCTGCATTGCAGGCAGATTTTTTACCATCTGAGCCACCAGAGAAGCCCCAAAAGGCCATTACCAGAAGCCTTCACCTGACACCTCATTGAAGGAATGAGGACTCATCTCTTTCTAACCCGCCACCAGAAAAGAAAAGGGCCTCAAGATAATTGCATTAGAGCAATGGTGAACGAACTCTGAAGGCATGAATTGACCCACCTGCCCCTGAGTTGTGTGAGACCAGGGGTCACCGGTAAACTTGGGCTGTGTTCCCAGAGAGATGGGCAAGTGTACTCAGGATCTGAAATAGAGTTCCCTTGTATTCCCAAGAAAAGTTAGTACTTCTGAGCAGTAGTGCAGTACTGAGGATACTGTATGTGCTTAGTAAGTGGCTATCTATATTACTACAAANCCAATGAGTCAACTCTTCGCATGAGGTGGCCAAAGTACTGGAGTTTCAGCTTTAGCATCATTCCCTCCAAAGAAATCCCAGGGCTGATCTCCTTCAGAATGGACTGGTTGGATCTCCTTGCAGTCCAAGGAACTCTCAAGAGTCTTCTCCAACACCACAGTTCAAAAGCATGAATTCTTCAGTGCTCAGCTTTCTTCACAGTCCAACTGTCACATCCATACATGACCACAGGAAAAACCACAGCCTTGACTAGACAGACCTTAGTCGGCAAAGTAATATCTCTGCTTTTGAACATGTTATCTAGGTTGGTCATAACTTTTCTTCTAAGGAGTAAGCATCTTTTAATTTCATGGCTGCGGTCACCATCTGCAGTGATTTGGGAGCCCAAAAAAATAAAGTCTGACACTGTTTCCACTGTTTCCCCATCTATTTCCCATGAAGTGATGGGACTGGATGCCATGATCTTTGTTTTCTGAATGTTGAGCTTTAAGC
>SJYQ01104809.1:263078-327116 GCA_006410935.1 Redunca redunca | reverse complement strand
GTGACGGACAGGGAGGCCTGGCGTCCTGCGATTCATGGGGTCTCAAAGAGTCGGACATGACTGAGCAACTGAACTGAACTGAATGTAACCTGGATCGACCCTAATACAGTATGACTGGTGTACTCATGAGAAGAGAGACAAGAAGGGTAGGGGGTGGGAGAGGGAAATTTTAGTGAACTTGGCTCATTCGACCTTGAGTACTGGCAAGCTGGGTGACTGGAAATTCAGATAAGTGTTGATCTTACAGTCTGATATACAAAGGGCAGACCAGCATGCTGGAAATTCAGGCAGGGTTTCTAGGTTGTAGTATTGAGGTTGATTTTCTTCTTTAGGAAACTTGTTTTTGCTCTTCAGGCCTTCAACTGATTGAACAAGTCCCACCCAGGTAGGAGGTGATCAGCTTCACTTAAAATCAACCAGTTGTAGTTACCATCAGTTAATGTTAAATGTTCTATTATTTAAACAATAATTAATACAAGGACCATGGGCAGAACACCACTCTCTTATTCCAAAGACAGCTGACTCTGATCCTCTAAGGTGTTTAGATGTCAAGATAAACCTATTTGACTTGATTTGAAAATCAGAGCCACTTGTTAGGCTGATACGCTTGAGCAAATCATTGAGGCTTCTTTTAAAGACATATTGTAATGTTGTGCTGTGCTGAGTCACTTCAGTCACGTCTGACTCTGTGACCCCGTGGAGTGTAGCCTGCCAGACTCCTCTGTTCATGGGGTTCTCCAGTCAAGAATACTGGAGTGGGTTGCTCTTTCTTCCTCCAGGGGATCTTCCTGACCTAGGGGTCGAACCTGGGTCTTTTACATCTCTTGCACTGGCAGATGGGTTCTTTACCACTAGTGCCACCTGGGAAGCCTCTATTGAGTACCTTTTCCATTATACAAAGGAATTAGGCAAATCCCTCTGCAAAAGAGCTAGTAGTTAACCTAGATAAGCTCTAAATAGTGTCTAAATATGCAAAAAAAAAAAAGACATAAAACCAAAAGGAGCATTCTACTTTGCAAATCTTCAAAGAAGAGATAACCTCTCTGGCATGTCCTGGAGAGTAATTAAACAATATATTACTACATCTAATTTCTAAAGGAAAATTAATTCCTTTTCAAAAGATAAAAAGGACTACACATTGAATAAGAACAAATTCAGAATCAAGAATATACATTAATTATAACTACATAAATTATTATATCACTTTATCCAGGCAATCTTTGAAATATGAGTATAATTTATCATTCATATAACTATCATCTAAAATACAAATATTTAAAGACCTCAAGATAGATGCTACAATTCTCAGCAAAGATAAGTGGGTAGCAATGGCTATAGTGTTTTTCAAGGAAAAGAATGCAATCTATTCCAAATCCAGAAATGGGCATTATATAATCATAATTATGGGAGTGTTTATAGATGGATAAAAACTCTCTTCTAGTGAATGTTATAGATATATTGCTGTTGTTTAGGTGCTAACTCATGTCTGACTCTGTGATCCTGTAGACCCTAGCCCACCAGGCTCCTCTGCCCATGGGATTTCCTAGGCAAGGATGGTGGAGTGGGTTTCCATTTCCTTCTCCAGGGGATCTTCATGACCCAAGGACTGAACCCACATTTCCTGTATTGGCAGCCGAATTCTTTTTTTTTTTTTTTTTTTTAGCAACAAGCCACCAGGGGAATTTCAACACTGCTTAGATGACACTAAAATCCAGAGAACCTGGAACCTTATTATAGAAAATTTATTCAAACTTGTGACCACTCAAATACCCACATTGCCCCCAAAGAGTATATTAGAATAATAAACAAGAAACACTATTAAAAGACATAGGAGATAAACAGAGTATTTCCAGGGGTGTTTTTAAAATAACCTTTACTAAGACTTTTATTAGGAATATCCAACACTAAACTGTTAATATGGACATCTGTTTGAACATTTAGATAGTAACTAGGCATATAAAATTTTAATTGGCAGTTTCTTCAGTATTTAAGACTATATTGCTATCAACATATTTTTCATAAAGAAAGTCATGCACTACTGTCAGTTATATTTATTACACGGAGGAACATTTTAATATGATAATGCAGATGTCTTCATTCTATAAGTCCCAGTAGTACTTAAAGCTAGAATTTTATTACTTGTGCCAAGGGCCAAACAAAGCTATAAACCTGCTAAATTCTAACTCAGCTACTGCTGTTGAGTTGTGCATCTTTGAGTTGTAAATTATAATATAAAGTAATCAAATATGTATAAGAATGGTAGTCATGGAGGCAGTATCATGGATTCATTAGATTTCAGAAGAACTCAGGAAAAGAATTTATAAACATCAACACTCTGCTCTGCGTTTATGAAATTCACTTCCCAATATATAGCTCTGTTCTAATAACTGAAGAAATGGTCTGTCAATCAGCACAGCCTACATTCTGTTTTTCACAACATCTCCTTTATTCACAACCTATTTTCGAAGCAATCATCTCAGCCACCCTGCTAACCTCCATCTTGTACTTAGAATGACCAAACACTCCATGTAATGTTATATGAAGATATTAAAACCATTATAAGGCATCTCTCGGAGGACATTTGATAATGTGCAGAGCATTTAGAAACATCAACTGCAAAGTAAAGGCTGGGAAATTCTTTTGCTTCAAGTTAGAAACAGCAGAAGAGTCCAAACAACCACACTGAAACACGGAATTTTGTATATGTGATCACAGAGAGATGGTGATAAACGAAGACTAGAAAGGCTGGTTTTCTCCCTTGGTGTCACTAGCCCTTGAAAGTGAAAGTGTTAGTCACTCACTGTGTCCAACTCTGTTATTCCATGGACTGTGGCCCACCAGGCTCCTCTGTCCATGGAATTCTCCAGGCATGAACACTGAGGTGGATTTCCATTCCTTTCTCCAGGTGATCTTCCTGACCCAGGGATTGGACCCAGGTCTTCTGCACTACAGGCAGGTTCTTTACCATCTAAGCCACAAGGCAAGCCCATATGCAGTCGTTATTACTCTTCCATAAGAAAGTAATCAATTATTTTAAACACTGCCTATATTACAAACATTGAAACAGTGGCTGATTTTTTTCAGTGTTCTTTGCATTATGAAGTGTACAATTTCTGAAGTGGCTTTATTTAACAAAACACATCACTTGTCATGCTCATTATTAAAATGAATAGGAGTAGAAGAATATGGCATACATCTCAATGTTATAGACAGTCTCCTATAATCCTTTATTTAGTTTTGTTGTGTTTTTAATGCAATTGGGAGAAATCTATAATTTCAGCTTTGTAAAATATTATACAAGGACTTTGAAGTTGGTCAAGTCTTAGATGGAGTCTACTTGCGTCACATCTTGGGTTGGTGACTAAGGGTGAATTATCTACCCTTCCTGAGCTTCAGTTTTTTTATTTATAAAATAATGATGATAATAGTGACTTAATTGGAAAAACATCAGTTGACTGTATATAAAAAGTTATCACACCATAAGCGGAAGACAAGAAGTAGCCAATGGTTGGCAGTATTGTATTACTACTGCTTAATTATGTTGAGGTTGAAGCTACAGTATTTGGCCACCTGATGCAAAGAGCCTACTCACTGGAAAAGACCTTGATGCTGGGAAAGACTGAGGGCAAGAGGATAAGGGGTAGACAGAGGATGAGATGGTTGGATGGCATCACTGACTCAATGGACGTGAATTTGAGCAAAATCCGGGAGATAGTGAAGGTCAGAGGAGCCTGGCATGCTGCTGTTCATGGGGTCACAAAGAGTTGGACACAACTGAGCAAACAGCAACAATGATTATTTTAATCAGATTATTTTTCTTGCTATGGAAAAATACTATAAAAGACTTACATTGTAACAAAACTATGTGTAGGGATTATATAGGTGGCTGTATGTATTTCTTTTAAATGCTTAAAATGAATTTATGGATTTTTTTCTAAAGAGGTACAATTTATAACCATGAAATAAAATATTTTAAAAATAGTTGGGGATTCATATTTTGCAATTTATACTCTTGCTTCTTTAAAATACACCATCATTGAATTTTACATTATAAATGGCTTCTAGGAAAGAATGATTTTCCTTCAGTTTAATTGGGAACATCACTATGTAAATGCACTTTTTCTAATTAAAGCCTTAGTCTAACAAGGGAAGGCACTAAGCATGGATGGTTATTCTGTGTATAGTAAGGACAAGAGTCTTCTGGAGTGCAAGGACATCAAACCAGTCAGTCCTAAAGGAAATCAATTCTGAATATTCATTGGCAGGACTGAGGCTGAAGCTAAAGCTCCAACACTTTGCCCAGCTGATGGGAAGAACCAATTCATCAGAAAAGACACTGATACTGGGAAAGATTTAAGGCAGGAGGAGAAGGGGACACCAGAGGACAAGGTGGTTGTATGGAATCACTCACTCAATGGACATGAGTTTGAGCAAGCTCTGGGAGATGGTGAAGAACAGGGAAGCCTGGCTTGCTGCAATCCATGAGGTCGCAGACATGGGACATGACTGGGCGACTGAACAGCAACAAGAACAAGAGCAAAAGCAGAGTTCGTCCTTACTATATGCCAGGCAAGAAGTGTTTTTCATGGTTCTTCCAACCACTAGCACCTTTCAAGGTAAGGGTTATCACCATCTCCTACACAGAGACATTATGTAGTTTACCTGAAGTCACAGAGCTATGCAGGGGTAAGGCCAGGATTTGAACTCAAGTCATGTTCAATAATTACAAAGTCTGTGTTCTTGATCCCTGCGGTACACAGGCTTTCTGAGTAATGGACGCTCTGAATCATCAATGATTACTATTTCAGAACACAAGATCAGTGTCCTTGTTCCTATCTCTCCAGCCTCAAGAGGAATTCTTACACCAGGAAAGTGGAATATCCTGCAACAGGGATCCCTTTGCTCCATATTCTCTCCAGCATTTATTGCTTGTAGATTTTTTGACGATGACCATTCTGACAGGTATAAGGTGATATCTCATTGTAGTTTTGGCCAGCGTTTCTCTAACAATTAGTGATGCTGAACGTCTTTTCATATGCCTCTTGGCCATCTGTATGTCTTCTTTGGAGAAATAGTCTATTTAGGTCTTCAACCCACTTTTTGATTGGGTTGTTTGGGTTTTAAATATATATTGAGTAACATGAGCTGTTTGTATATTTTGGAGATTGATCCCTTGTTAGTTGCTTCCTTTGCAAATATTCTCTCCCATTCTGAGAGTTGTCTTTTTATCTTTTTTATGGTTTCCTTTGCTGTGAAAACATTTTTAAATTTAATTAGGTTCTATTTGCTTATTTTTGCTTTTATTTCTGTTACTCTAAGAGGTGGATCACAAAAGATCTTTCTGTGATTTATGTCAAACAGTGTTCTTCCTAAAACAGATAGCTAGTGGGAACCTGCTCAGTATTGCAGGCAGCTCAGATTGGTGCTCTATGATGACTCAGAGGAGCAGGATGGGGGTAGGGATGGAAGGGGATGTCCAAGAAGGAGGGGATGTATGTATACATAGAGCTAATTCACTTTGTTGTACAGCAGAAACTAAGACAGCATTGTAAAGCAAGTCTACTTCAATTAAAAAGTATCCTGCAGGACTTAATTTATCTCAATTCCCAAAACAATAGTGCATGCCTTATTTGTATCAAAAGAAACATTTCAATTAAATAAGTAATAAATTAATCTAGAGAACTTTGTCATTCACCCCAGTTTGCGTGTGTGTGTTTGTGAATATATGAGTGTGTTAAGCAAACTAATAGGTACTTTCTTTCTTTTTTTTTTGTACTTTACAATATTGTATTGGCTTTGCCATACATTGACATGAATCCGCCACAGGTATACATGTGTTCCCCATCCTGAACCCCCCTCCCACCTCCCTCCCTATCCCATCCCTCAAGGTCATCCCAGTGCACCAGCCCCAAGCACCCTGTCTCATGCATCGAAACTGGATTGGTGATTCATTTCACATATGATAATATACATGTTTCAATGCCATTCTCCCAAATCACCCCATCCTCTCCCTATCCCACAGAGTCCAAAAGACTGTTCTATACATCTGTGTCTCTTTTGCTGTCTCGCATACAGGGTTATCATTAACATCTTTCTAAATTCCATATATATGCGTTAGTATACTGTATTGGTATTTTTCTTTCTGGTTTACTTCACTCTGTATAATAGGCTCCAGTTTCATCCACCTCATTAAAACTGATTCATGTATTCTTTTTAATGGCTGAGTAATATTCCATTGTGTATATGAACCACAGCTTTCTTATCCATTCATCTACTGATGGACATGTAGGTTGCTTCCATGTCCTGGCTATTATAAACAGTGCTGCAATGAGCATTGGGGTACACGTGTCTCTTTCAGTTCTGGTTTCCTCTGTGTGTATGTCCAGCAGTGAGATTGCTGAGACATATGGCAGTTCTATTTCCAGTTTTTTAAGGAATCTCCACACTGTTCTCCATAGTGGCTGTACTAGTTTGCATTCCCACCTACAATGTAAGAGGGTTCCTTTTTCCCCAAACCCTCTCCAGCATTTATTGCTTGTAGACTTTTGGATCGCAGCCATTCTGACTGGCGTGATATGGTACCTCACTGTGGTTTTGATTTGCATCTCTCTGATACTGAGTGATGTTGAGCATCTTTTCATGTGCTTGTTAGCCATCTGTATGTCTTCTTTGGAGAAATGTCTGTTTTGTTCTTTGGCCCATTTTTTTATTGGATGGTTTATTTTTCTGGAATTGAGCTGCAGGAGTTGCTTGTATATTTTTGAGATTAATTCTTTGTCCATTGCTTCGTTTGCTATTATTTTCTCCCACTCTGAAGGCTGTCTTTTCACCTTGCTTATAGTTTCCTTTGTTGTGCAAAAGCTTTTAATTTTAATTAGATCCCATTTGTTTATTTTTGTTTTTATTTCCAATATTCTGGGAGGTGGGTCATAGAGGATCCTGCTGTGGTTTATGTCAGACAGTGTTTTCCTATGTTTTCCTCTAGTGTATAGGAATGCAAGTTTTATAGTATCTGGCCTTACATTTAGATCTTTAATCCATTTTGAGTTTATTTTTGTGTACGGTGTTAGAAATTCTAGTTTCATTCTTTTACAAGTGGTTGACCTTTGTTGTGCAAAAGCTTTTCATTTTAATTAGATCCCATTTGTTTATTTTTGCTTTTATTTCCAATATTCAGGGAGGTGGGTCATAGAGGATCCTGCTGTGGTTTGTCAGACAGTGCTTTCCTATGTTTTCCTCTAGTGTATAGGAATGCAAGTTTTATAGTATCTGGCCTTACATTTAGATCTTTAATCCATTTTGAGTTTATNCTTGAAATTATTTGTTCTAGTTCTGTGAAAAATACCGCTGGTAGCTTGATAAGGATTGCATTGAATTTATAGATTGCTTTGGGTATAAGGTCTGTCTAGTCAATGCTATGGTTTTTCCTGTGGTCATGTATGGATGTGAGAGTTGGACTGTGAAGAAAGAAGAGTGCCAAAGAATTGATGCTTTTGAACTAGGAGATGACTCTTGAGAGTCCCTTGGACTGCAAGGAGATCCAACCAGTCCATTCTGAAGGAGATCAGCCCTGGAATTTCTTTGGAAGGAATGATGCTAAAGCTGAAACTCCAGTACTTCGGTCACCTCATGGGAAGAGTTGACTCATTGGAAAAGACTCTGATGCTGGGAGGGATTGGGGGCAGGAGGAGAACGGGATGACAGAGGATGAGATGGCTGGATGGCATCACTGACTCGATGGACATGAGTCTGAGTGAACCCTGGGAGTTGGTGATGGACAGGGAGGCCTGGTGTGCTGTGATTCATGGGGTCACAAAGAGTCGGACACGACTGAGCGACTGACCTGAACTGAACTGAACTTGGGTAGTATACTCATTTTCACTATATTGATTCTTCCGATCCATGAACATGGTATATTTCTCCATTTATTAGTGTACTCTTTGATTTCTTTCACCAGGCAACCAACTCCAGTATTCTTGCCTGGAGAATCACATGGACAGAGGAATCTGGCCGGCTACATCCATGGCATCACAAGATTCGGACATGACTTATTGACCAAACTACTACTACTAAACTATATATAGGTCTTTAGTTTCTTTAGGTAGATACAGTCCTAAGTATTTTATTCTTTTCGTTGCAATGGTGAATGGAACTGTTTCCTTAATTTCTTTTTATATTTTCTCATTATTGGTGTATAGGAATGCAAGGGATTTCTGTGTGTTGATTTTATATCCTGCAACTTTACTATATTCATTGATTAGCTCTAGTAATTTTCTGGTGGAGTCTTTAGGGTTTTCTATGTAGAGGATCATGTCATCTGCAAACAGTGAGAGTTTTACTTCTTCTTTTCCAATCCGGATTCCTTTTAATTCTTTTACTGCTCTGACTGCTTTGGCCGAACCTTCCAAAACTATATTGAATAGTAGTGGTGAAAGTGGGCACCCTTGTCTTGTTCCTGACTTTAGGGGAAATGCTTTCAATTTTCCACCATTGAGGATAATGTTTGCTGTGGGTTTGTCATATATTGCTTTTAGGAAACTGTAAAAGCAGTGCTAAGGGGAAGGTTCACAGCAATACAGACATACCTCAAGAAACAAGATAAAAGTCAAATAAATAACCTAACTCTACACCTAAAGCAACTTGAAAAGGAAGAAATTAAGAACACCAGGGTTAGTAGAAGGAAAGAAATCTTAAATATTAGGGCACAAAATAAATGCAAAAGAAACAAAAGAGACCATAGCAAAAATCAACAAAGTCAAAAGCTGGTTCTTTGAGAAGATAAATAAAATTGACAAATCATTAGCCAGACTCATCAAGAAACAAAGGGAGAAAAATCAAATCAACAAAATTAGAAATGAAAATGGAGAGATCACAACAGACAGCACGGAAATACAAAGGATCATAAGAGACTACTATCAACAACTATATGCCAATAAAATGGACAACTTGGAAGAAATGGACAAATTCTTAGAAAAGTACAACTTTCCAAAACTGAACCAGGAAGAAATGGAAAATCTTAACAGATCCATCACAAGCATGGAAATTGAAACTGTAATCAGAAATCTTTCAGCAAACAAAAGCCCAGGTCCAGATGGCTTCACAGCTGAATTCTACCAAAAATTTCGAGAAGAGCTAACACCTATCCTACTCAAACTCTTTCAGAAAATTGCAGAGGAAGGTAAACTTCCAAACTCATTCTATGAGGCCACCATCACCCTAATACCAAAACCTGAGAAAGATGCCACAATAAAGAAAACTACAGGCCGATATCACTGATTAACATAGATGCAAAAATCCTTAACAAAATTCTAGTGAACAGAATCCAAAAACATATTAAAAAAATAATATAGCATGATCAGGTGGGCTTTATCCCAGGGATGCAAAGATTCTCCAATATCTGCAAATCAATCAACATAATACATCACATTAACAAATTGAAAAATAAAAACTATATGATTATCTCAATAGATGCAGAGAAAGCCTTTGACAAAATTCAACATCCATTTATGATTGAGGTTTATAAAAATGCCCCAGAAAGCATGAATAGAAGGAACATACCTCAACATAATAAAAGCAAACTAATAGTTAAACGTGTTCAGTTCAGTTTAGTCGCTCAGTCATTTCCAACTCTTTGCAACCCCACAGACTGCAGTTAAACCTGTTGATAGCAATTATTGGTGGCTTTGGAATCTATATCAGAACACTGAGGAACATTAGGAGGCTCTAAGAGTATGAAGAAAAGTTACAGCAAACGTATATGCTTAGTTAGAAGTTATGTTAATTACCACATCTTTAAAATGTTTTGTGCAAGTATTCCAAAATATGTTTGAACCTTAATGTCAAAACAATTATAAATTCCAAATTAGAAATTTCTTCAAGTTAAAAACTTTGTTTACCATTTACTTTGTTTCTGGCACAGTGCTTAATCCTCCAAGTAATACAAAGATGAGTAAACATTCTTCCCAATATAAAGCAGTTACATGGATGAAAGGTGGTGTCACCTTCTGATTCAGGTAAATAGAATGGTATTCATTTTGTAGGGAAGATATTGAGTTTGTTCTTTGAGAAACCAGGGGGAGAGGAGAGGAACCAGCTCTGATGAGAGAGCACCTTGAAGGGTCTTGTGAGGATGAGCACCATGTTAGGAGGCAGAGTCTATAAAGTGTGAGTATGTAACTGAAAAAAAAAGAACAATAAATTAATGAACTGAAGACTGAGGTTCCATCAAAAGAGGTAAGAGAAGAATTCTTGGAGAAACTGATGTTAGGAACATATGGAGAAAAGAGTTATAGACAGATTAAGATCCAGAGAAGAGCAAATACGGGAAAGGATGAAGATGCAGGGACATTTTCAAATACAAGATGGTAGCTGATTCTTTGAATTTGCTTGAGCTAAGAAGAAAGACAGAAGTTAGGTCAACCATGGAGTGAAAATGGAATGAGATTATGCATTCAAGGTTTTGAGGTTTAGATCTGCAACTTGGGAAATAATACATAGAAACTGCACAACAGCCCAGTTGAGGTTCCTTAGAGATTAATTCATGTGAATCCTCCACAATTCCATCACTTCCCCAACATAAAATCGTAGAGCATTCAAACTTAGTAAGAAGACTTCTGCTTAAATTCTGGATGCATTGCTTATCAGCTCTGTGAATTTCTTCAAGGTACTTAAAATTCTCAGAAATTTATCTGTTGAGGAAAATAAATGTGCTGTGTGATTCCTATTGTAAAGATGAAACCAGCTGTGTGTGTGTATTTCACGCCTGTCCAAAAGAATTCTACAAATTGTAGCATCCCATTCAAACATCAGTGGTGATGGTGGTTGCATTCAGTGATGAATAATATGGGAACGGAGTATGAAGAGTACAGTTACTCAGGGCCAATAATTAGCAAGACAGAAATTGTAGGAGAGTCCATGTAAGAAACAAAGGCATGGATGTACAGAGAGGCAGAAGAAGCTAGAAAATGAGAACAGGTACTGAGGATCAACTCAGAGAAACTTCAGATCACGAGGAGAACAAAACGCAAAGGGAATGGACGGTGTAAAAAGGAGTTGAAATTGGCATTAAACGGGGAATTTCAGAGTTTCAAGACTGCTCTCAAATGGAGCAGTGTTAGGTCACCATGAAGTAAGTGATCAAGGTAGGAGTGGATAAAGATAGAGGTGCTGAAAAAGAGAAAGTCAGAAATCTGGTACCCTGGGCTGACAATCAACAATGTTTTCCCTCAGTTTGTCCATGAACTAACAAGTGTTTGTGTGATGCTTCAGTTTATGAAGCCATAATTGTGTAAATTTTTGATTTACTATTCATCTCTATTTGATCATTACACCCTGTGCAGTAAATATTATATTAACACTCTTCACTAATAAAGGAAGTGTAGTGAGGTTGGAATAACTGCCCACATGCAGAATATCAGTGTGTGATGGATCAAGTGCTTGAGCTTAGAAACCCGAGCTTCATATGCTACTCCACCATTTCCACATGTTCCTACATCACATCATATATCACTTTACATTCTACATGAAAATCTGTTTTCCTCCACAGCAGAAAAAAGCATTAAGAAAGCATGAGGAAATTTATCCAATGGGGGAAAAGAAAGATTAAACCTTTTGGCATATCATCTATGAATTTCTGCAGCCTGAAAGGAAAGATATATTTAAAATTAGAGGGAATCACCCACATGAGATAAAGCAGGTTATAACAATCCTTCCAGTTGTCAGTGTTCATGCCGGTGTAGCTCTTTGTTTCCTAAGAATGTGATGAATGAACAATGCGCACTGCGGGGTAATGGTGTAGTTCCAGGACCTAATTGAAAAGCTCCACAATGTCACCTAACGTTAACATTCCAACATTCAATGGAGTTAGGTTCAGGGTGGCATATTTGATAAAATATTTTAACAAAAGATCATTATTAGCATTTTAATGGTAAGATGATCCTGTAATTCCTTCGTTGTCTTTATCAACCAGCCTCTTTCCCTCTCTCACATTCTATCTGTCTCTCTCATTTGAATGAGAACAGAATAAGTCTTTTCAGTCAAGTCTGACTGTTTGCAACCACATGGACTGCAGCCTGCCAGTCTCCTCTGTCCATGGAATTCTCCAGGCAAGAACACTGGAGTAGGTTGTCATGCCCTCCTCCAGGGGAATCTTCCTGACCCAGGGATCAAACTCATGTCTCTTATGTCTCCTGCTTCCGCAGGCAGATTCTTTACCACTAACACCACCTGAGAAGCCCCTCAAATAAGAACACTACACCTTCAATACATGATACCGTATTACTGAAGAAGACTTCTGTTAGGTCTGTTTCTTCTTGTCTTAGATTATATCATATCCTAAATTAGCTCTTATGAAAGCTTCCAAATCTCTTGTCATATTAAAAGACAAACCTTTTCAGTGAAAAATATTCCAAACTTGTTTAAAACACTAGGGCAATAAACACTCTTCTATAAAGTTATATTGAGTCACTGATCATATCATTGAAGTGTATAGACAGACACAAAGAGAAAGTCAATCATCAAGAGTGAACTAGGATCCAAAATAAAGCTACTGAATAAAATTGCCCAAAATTATGACTGGCTGAAGAGAAAAACAGGGAAAGAAAAAAATACCTCCCCAAATTTGAATGTAATGTATTTAAAATCAAAGTTTTGATTTTTTTTTTTAATGTTCATGCTACAGTCTCTCCTAGAGGTCTAAATCATGCCACCCCACCATAATCTACTTTCTCTTCCCTGTGTAGTGTATCCTGTAATGATGATATCAACCAGTATTTTTCTAATTCATTTTAAAATTATACAATTCGTCTCACAGAGTAGCCATTTTGATATATATAAGTCCCCTTTTCTAAAATTCCCAAGTGGTTAATTGCATGCTCTTCCTTCTAAAATGATACCAATGAAGTTTGAAAATTCCTCAAAGTCTTCAGTTGTTCAGTTCAGAATATCCATAGGTAATTGTCGGCTATGGCAACGTATCTTGTTTTGACATATGTCTTATTTAAATGATATATGAGTGCACTTACGATCTAATTCCCTAAGTCATGCATGCGCATGTGTGTGTGAGCAGTCGTGTCATGCCTGGAAATCTCTGCGTCAGAAAACATGCTCAGGATACAAGTAAAAAGAAATCATATAGAAAAATGTAAAAAAAAAAGAAAGGAAAAACAGAGTTTCTTGCTCTGTTTTCTATGGTTTTGAGTTTGTTTTCTTTGTAGAGTTTTATACATCCTTTGCTTTCTCCTTGAATTTCTTAAAAGAGCTATGCTTACTTTCAGGAATTCCTTGGCTATAGTGGGCTTCTCTCATAGCTCAGCTGGTAAAGAATCCACCTCAAATGTGGGAGACCTGGGTTTCATCCCTGGGTTGGGAAGATCCCCTGGAGAAGTGAATGTCTACCTACCCTGGTATTCTTGCCTGGAGAATTTCATAGACAGAGGAGCCTGGTGGGCTACAGTCCACAGGGTCATAGAGCCGTAGAGTTGGGCATGACTGAGCAACTTTCACTTCACTTCACTTCACTTGGCTAATAAACACTAGTGGATTATATGAAGATGAATGCTAGATTGAGATCTTGGAAGGTCCTCCTCCAGCTCACCCCTGACCCATCCTTTGCCCCTCTCCTGAGTAAGCTATGTGCTCTCCTGCTGGGTCCTGAGCCAGGACACAGTGGCAGAGTGAAGCTGGGAAGGGCTGACAAGTAGCAAGTGAACTGAGATGATGTGTTTACTCCAGTGACACCCCCCCCCCCATTTGATGCTAGCTTGATGGGTCTTTTTAAAAATTATTAATTAATTTCATTGTTGGTTGAGCTGGGTCTTCATTGCTGCCTTCTGGCTTTCTCTAGCTGCAGGGAGCAGGGGCTGCTCTCTAGTTCTCTAGTTGTGGTTCATGAACTTGTCTTTGTGATGGCTTCTCTCGTTGCAGAGAATACAGGTTCCAAATGCACCAGCTTCAGTAGTTGCACCACACAGGCTCAGTAGTTGTGATTTGTGGGTTGAGTAGTTGTGGCTCACAGGCTTACTTGGTTGCCCTGTGGCATGTGGAATCTTCCTGTACCAGGGATCAAACCCATGTCCTCTGCACTGGCAGGTGGATTCCTACCCACAGGACCACCAGGGGGGTCCCAATTGATATTTTTGTTTTGTGTTGTTTTCTGCTCTTCTTTCTTTTTCTTTGATGGTCTTCTCAGCAGGAAGCTTGGATTTTTACTAAATAAGCTCACTGCCCTTTCCTAAGGGAAAGAAAATCAAATAATATTGTAACATCAAAACCATTTCCATGCCACCATTTCCAGGTTTCACCTTGCTTTTCTTTTTTCTCTCCTAAAATAATGATGGCTTTTCTTNCTCCTTTCTCAACCCCACTAAAAAAAATGCATGTCCACATTTTTTTTATTATAGCCTAAGAGGTCAGTAATTGATTATTTCTCTTTTTCTCATCCCCTCATCTAATATCAAGGTTCAATGATGTGATACATATAAAATATTATATATAATAATTGGCTAAGTTTTTGGCTAAAGTTAAGTGTGCTTTAGTGCCATTACATATACTAAGTATAATAGTGTCTTTTCAAGTGAAACTTTACTGAATCATCATACATAAAAAAGAGAAATTGAAGCTGTCTACAGTTTAATTCTGTTTCCTGTGGCAAAAAGATTTGGTTAAACAAATTACCAAATTACTGGTTTAGTGAAAATCAGAGAAAGTTAGTAGTTTACACTTTAATATTGAAAGGCAATAAATAAATAAATACAATAAAACAGCATGGCCACAGTCTTTTGATTCATAAATTATTGTAATCAACATACTCTACATTTAGAAAACATGTGGTAGAAAATTTTAAGTGATCACTCATTAAAATACACAGATTANATGGACACCCTTCATATTTTTGTAGTGCCTCAGGATACACATCATGGCTCAATTTACAATGTATTATTTTAGTTAAAAATTGATGCCTTGTTTTATAATTTTGTCAAATGTCTTAAAAACTGATGATGTCAAGGTCAAACAGTTAAAGAAATTAACTTTTATATAGTCATCAGTTCACATATTTTTTTAACAGCAAACATTTTTAAATAATACTAATGTCAATTCATACACTAAGTAACTACAAAATAAAATACTCCCTTTTCCTTTCTTTGTTCAGTCAGGGCAAATCTATAGCTTTTTAAAGAAAGGACAAAATAACAGTATATGCTGTAGAGATTAAATAGAATATGTCCCCTTATGCTTTCCATATTGAGAATAAATTTGCAGTTCATGCAATGACAATTGAAATATATACTCACACATATATAACTGAAGGTGCTTACATGTGTGTGGTTCCAATGAGTTTTTTAATTTTCCCCATAGTAATACAAATTACTAATAATTGGTCATTGAAGTCATAATGTACAAGATTCATGCTTTGATGTCATATATCATCATATGTGTCCTTTATTAATTCCAAACTCCTCAAATACATAAAATCATATTTCGATTTATTCCAAGATATCCTGTCATTAGAAATAACACACATGGAGCCACTGATACAGAATCCAGCATATCATTCACACATAATAAATTGCTACATTTGTTGCTAGAGTATTGTTTGCTCCTGTTTTTTGCAAATCTGCAAAAAACTAAAGTCATGTGTAAAAAAAGAGATTTCTTTACGGAAAAACAGGGCCCAGGGCCCTGATCTATCATTTAATTAGGTGAGTCATTAACACCGCATGACACTGAGGCTTACCTACCTAAGTGTTATATGCATTTTAGAAAATCAGGACAGATTTCTTATAAAGCAAGATAAGGAATATAGGGAAGAAAGTATTTCAGAATTATTACTTGCTAAAATTACCCTCAGTTGCTGAGCAGGTTGTAGTAAATAACGTGGGCATTTGGGCACTGTACATCTAAAACAAGTCCAATGAGAGTCATCTAATGAATATAAATGTCGTATGTTTGGTATCATAATTGCCTGCAAACCTGCACATTTGCCATTTAACATGGATCTTTTTTTGCTATTTTACTGTGGACTGTCCTCCTGACTCCTGATCTCACTTAAATGATCTAGAAATGGATACTTAAAAATCTGGAGGGGTTTTTTTTGCATCCCCTGTTAATTGACATTATCAAAAGGGTAAGTGTTATTTGCAAGGAATTTGCTTTTTAACAAAGTGGCTAACATTAATTCAAAAAGAGATTGCAACTCCCAAATATAATAGATGTCTCTGGAGTTCACTGAAATGCATTGTATGTGTCCTTTTTATCCACAGAGATGACTATCAGATAAATGGCTTAAATGCTTCTAGTAAAACACCATGAATTGTTCTGATGGTGAGAACATGGCAGGGGAAGAACCACTGCAAGCCTGAGCATCACCCATGGATCTGTCATTTTAGCCAGAGGTGGTCTGCAGGCCATCTTGTTGTAGGGAGAAGTCAATTCTGACTGCACGTGTGAACTGTTTCTTTGACTTGTTTTCTATAGCTGTTGTTATTGTAATTATACATAACGACCTGCCTCAGAGAATCCTGCTCCTCTGCCTATTAAGCTAAAGTGCCTTTGTTTGGAACCCTGACCTGTGGATTGCAGAAAGGAATAAATTAACACATCCTCCTGCCTAAGGCAGGAGATATAGGAGATATCTGCAAGATTAATGGCCTTTTTACTTTGTTTCCCCAACATCTGCCCCCCACCCCAATCCAATCTCTGATCTACAAAAGAACCTGGCATCCAGATTCTGGGAAGATGGTTATTTTGAGACATTATTCCGTCATCTTATCAGTCAGCAGACTCTCTGAGTAAAGTGGTATCCCTTGTCTCAACCACTTCATGTCTCAGATTCATGAGCCTGTTGTGTGGTGAGCAGAGAGACTCAGTAATATCTTACACATGAGCTTCCTTCTTACCCACGTCAGTTGTTTGTTTTTTCTTTTTTTTAAAGAAAGGTGGGTGGAGCTTATTTTCAAGTGGACTTCCAGAGATCTGGTGATGAAAAGATTTGTTCTCCCAGTTTCCCAGTTACTCCAAGAAATTTTTCAGATTAAATTTAAGACAAATAAAAACATCCTGATGATTGATCATAACTGGGACTCTTGACAGCAGTCAGGCAGAACCCAAGAAGCATAGTTACTCCTGCCCAAGTGACCCCCATCTTTAGGACTTGAGCCACGGTGGGGAAGGAAAGGCCTTTGGAGGCTGACAAAGGAGAGGACATGACCAAGAGATGCAGTAACACACAAGTTTATTAGGTGGTACGTAATCAGTTTTCAGGGCTTCCCAGGTGGCTCAGTGATAAAGAATCTGCTTCCCAATGCAAGAGACCCAGCTTTAACCCCTGGATCAGGAAGATCCTTTGAAGAAGGAAATGGTAATCCACTCCAGAATTCTTGCCTGGAAGTCCCATGGACAGAGAATCCTAGTAGGCTACAGTTCACGGGGCTGCAAATGAGTCGGACGAAATTTAGTGGCTAAATAGCAACATCAACAATCCGGTTGCAAGAGAAGGGGAAGTCCCTCTTAGCACAAGCCTGTGCAGAGGCTTATAGCCAGAGGGACACCTTCCAGAGGGGGAGGAGGATGGGCAAGGGAACTTCTGGGGAGCTGGGGCTCAGAGACTGGGCTTCAGTCAAGGTGTCCTTGCAGCACAGCAGGGAGTTTCTGCTTTGAGAGCTCTGAAGGGCAGTAGCTGCTTAGGCCCTATAACCACGAGATCGTCTTTATCAACACCAGCAGAAGCTGGGGCGTTCATAGGACATACAAATAGGCAGAGAGTGGTCAAAAAACTGCTCATTTAGGCTGGTTTGAAAACAATTTAACATGTAAAGATGCGGATTTGAAGTTTGTAGGCTTTTGAGCTAACAGGTCTCAGCCTGCTGTGAAGTTAACCAAAAACTTAGTTGCTGTTATGTAAGGATGTATCAGGTTCATGAATATAATGAGCCACTTTCTCAAAACAAGGAGAATGGCAGTTCTCAGTGCCACACCTTGAATTTGAAGACTTTTCCAGAATGATAAAGTGAAGAAAGAAAGAAAATGAAGTCGCTCAGTAGTGTCCGACTCTTTGCAACCCCATGGACACCAGGCTCCTCTGCCCATGGGATTTTCTAGGCAAGAGTACTGGAGTGGGTTCCCATTTCCTTCTCCAGGGAATCTTCCCAACCCAGGGATCGAACCCAGGTCTCCTGCATTGTAGACAGACATTTTACTGTCTGAGCCACCAGGGAGATCCAGTTGGCATGGTATGAATACAAGTCAGAGTCAGAGAAGCACTAACATTCATTACTTTAGAAATGCATGACCTTTTTCTTAACCAAGCACTTGAAATGTCTTTCCCGTCTGGTCTGGTTATTCTTGTTTAATCTGGTTACAGCTGTCTAGAAAGTCACACCTGCTGGTTCACACACACTAAATAGTTTACTTCGTTTGCAGTATATTTCCCCTTTGTTGTTGTGGTTCAGTCTCTGAGTCATGTTCGACTCTTTGTGACTCCATGCATGGCAGCATAACAGGCTTCCCTGTCCTTCATCATCTCCTGGACTCTGCTCAAATTCATGTCCATTGAGTCAGTGATGCCATCCAACCATCTCATCCTCTGCTGCTCCCTACTCCTCCTGCCCTCAGTCTTTCCCAGCATCAGGGTCTTTTCCAATGAGTCAGCTCTTCGCATCAGGTGGCCAAAGATCCCCTTTATCCTTGCCCTGTGTAGCATCTCCAGGGCTACTATTGCTTTGCTTTTGGAATAAACGATCCGAGTCTGGTTGGCAAATATATTAAGTCATCCAAATAAGCACTTCAGTGCTGGGATTTAATTTGGTGTGTTATACTTGGCCAAAAAAGTATTATTAAATTTATAAATTAATTTTAATTTCAGATATATTTAACTTCCAAAAGTAATACATAATTGATGTATGGAGTGAAAAGGAAAACTTTTGCAACATAGGCATCTGACCACAAGAGGCAATTAGAGAAAGAAGCTCTCAGCTCTTATTGACATTTTCTGAGGCTAGCTCCTAACAGGGAATAATGCCATAATGCTAACCCTAACTTTATGGATCCCAATCCAGTCTGTGTGGACTCAGACCTTGGCCAGGATGACCAGCAGTGGAACCAGCAACAAGCTGACTAAGCTCTGTGATCTGGTTTATGGTTTAAACATTTAGAATGGCACCTGGTACATGGTTAGCTTTCATTCAGTGCTAGTCATTTTCATTAGTGACGTTAATTTCCTTCTGAATTTCAATATAAAAGTCAATGAAGCCAAAAAAAAAACCCCACAAACTTCCCAGTTTAACACTGTTTTTATTTTAACACTTTTGTGATAGAATCTGAAGCAGCTTTAGAATCTGAAAAACACAGATGAAAACTACAACATGACCGTTACAGTTAAGATATAAAAAATGTTTCAATGTTGAAAATTAACTATGTTCTTCACGTGTGTCCATATGTTCTTGGGGAATTCCTGGAAGTATATGGCATGATACTTTATCATTTCCTAGTTCTAAGATCAGGGATCACAATTAGCACCATATATCTGTGAATCAAGCACCAAACTAGATTTGAGAAGGAATATTAAATCATCATCGCAACTGACTCAGTTTTGTGTTTTGGATCTAAAGGACTGTTCTGTTACATGCAAAATAACAACACCCACTAACCATACATATTAATTTAAAATGAACCAGTCTTGACAGATGACATTTGTTCATTTGGAATGCTTCATGGAGAAAAACAAATAAAGCGCCCCATCCTTAACTCCCCTAGTTACATTATAAATGAATTTGTCACCTATTAGAGATACCTCTTTTTACAAATTGGCGCTTAAATACATTTGAAGTGCAGAAGGTTTCGTTAAAAATAATAAATTTTACGGTGGTATAAATCACACTGCATTCCTGACTCCCCAAATCCTGTACCAGATACCATTATTTTGCTTGTCATCCAAATACAAAACCTCTCACCATGAGTCACCAAGTCTCCTTTCTCCATTCTCTGTAGTCATCCCTCTTTTTGGACAGAGATAACCAAAGTTAATAAAGTAAACCAGGCATCATTAACCCTGGCATGATTTTTTTACATAAGTGGAAGTATGGTAACTGACCTCATAGGATTTTAAAGTTTGCTTTGCTGGTACTTTGCATAAGGAATCACAGATGAGACTTTTCAAAGCCTCTCTTGGCTAACACACTTACTCAAGACCTCACCATCTGGCTTCTCTTGCGGGGTTTATAGATTTACGTGAATTCCTCTCTTCTTGAGGTCCCCAAGGTAGCCTGAGTTTCCTGGGCCTGCCAAAAGGTGGCCTTCCTTACTCATCTGTAGGGCTGGGAACCCTATAATCCAGGTTTAGTCACTCAGTTGTGTCCGACTCTTTGTGACCCTGTGGATTGTAGCCCACAGGGCTCCTCTGTCCATGGGATTCTCCAGGCAAGAATTTTGTAGTGGGTTGCCATTTCCTCCTCCAGGGGGTCTTCCCCATCCAGGGATCAAACCTGTGTCTCCTGCATTAGCAGGTGGAATCTTTACTGCTGAGCTACCACGTAAGTCCCCATTACAATACAGCAAATGCATTCAATCCAACCAAATGCATGGTAAACCATTTCTAAAAGTCTCCCTTAAGTTTGTTTAATTAGTTCTAACTTTGCTAATTATGCTTTCCAGGCAAGAGATCCAATCTCCTAAGGAGCTCCCTGACTTCAGGTTCTAGGGTATTTCTTCAGCCAGAGGTTAAGCTTAAACCCCATAAGCAACTTTAGGGCCAATAGCTCAAAACAAATATGGCTTATTTTCTTCTTGTGCTTGATTTCTCACTTTTTACTCTACAATTCTTGAGAGAGTGACCTGTGTCCTTTATAAAACATACAATCTTGTTGGGAAAATGAGCCATTTGTATTTATATGTCTGAGTGTTTTGTGTTGATCTTTACAAGTGTTCTGACAAGAAAAAGGAAAAAAAAAATGTTTCCATTATCATTTTCTGCCTGGAAATGATGACTCAACATCACAAGAGTCCAAACTTGGGTATTTCTGATATAAGAATCAGGCCATTTATAGAAGCTGTTGCAATATTTCCTTATGATTAAAATAAAGCCGTTTTTTTGCAGAGTGCAAATCTAAGTTGTCTTTTTTAAAAAAACCAATGCATTTTACTGAAATAACTGTGATGCAAACACTTACGATTAATCATGGTGTACATAGAGTTCTTATTTAACAAATTGACTTTCACACTTTAGCTCTCGTCCTGAAATGCATAATAAATTCAAAGTTTAGAGAATAGGTTATGAAGTCAGAAAGTTCAAGATTGAAATCCCGCCTCTGCGATTCATTTGCTATGAGACCTTGACCACGTCATCTAATTGCTTTAAATTATATTCTCATCATCTCTAAAATGGTAATTAGAGTGTCTACTTTGTAGGGTTATCATAATGATGAAATGGAAAGAATCGCAGAGTACTCAGCACAGTGCCTCACACGTGCAAAGAGTTAGCACTAAGGATTATCACCAACAGCAGTGGTGACATCATTTTGCCGATACAGTTTCTGCAGTTTTTCCCTTAAATCTGAAAGAAGGACTCCATGTTTTCATTTGTATTATAATCTTCATATTATATATGTAACTAATAGACCCTTGAAACATGATGGGGAAAGAAACTTGGAAGGCCATCAGCTCATCCTCTTGTATCACTCAATTTTCTTGTGGTTATGTTCCAAAGACATTTGAGACATGAACAATGGACCTCAGAAGTATTTTCTTGACCTCAAAACACTAAGGAAGCTTTTTGAAGTTTTCAGACTACACCATTATGTCGATGGGCATTTAGCACAAATAAAGCCACATTTTTATCTTTCTATAAATTGATGTAAGGGAATTCCCAGAGGCCTCTCTCTGGAGCTTTTTTGCATACTAATTATTCAGTGTTTCAGATCACAGCAGCAGCACCATCTATTGGGGAGTTTTTCCTGAAACAAATGTTTCTGCAATTTTGCAGGATAATATAACAAAATACATTTAGGTTCCTTTCAAGTTTCCATTAAGATGAAAAGTTTATTTTAGTAAATAATTTCTTCTCATAAACATGCTTAGGTATAAGGTAAGAATCTTAAGTAAAAACTACATGACATTCACTGTTTGGTGCAGTACACTTTGAGACTTTTTTTAAAGAAAAAATGAAGTATTGAAAGCAATAGGCCTTAGGGGAAAATAGGTCTTCTCTAATTATCACAGTCTGATGCCTGCATGCCTTTGCCGGCTAATGACTGGGGAAGATGTGGCCATTTCCTTTAAAAATCCAGCTCCTCGTCATTCTTGTGTGCCAAGGTAATTTAGATGCAATGGATGAAAAGCAGATTAGGCCATGATCCACTGATCATAACTTTCTGTTGGATTTATAGCACCAGATGGCTTAATTATTCTCAACAGTTCTCAATCTCTGTCTGTCAGGGAGACTAGATGTAATTTCTACCTTCTGGTGAAATAGATTCGAAAGATTGAATACAAGAAATAAAGTATGAAATATAGACCAAGTGATTGAGGTAAGAAGTTAGTAGAAATGACACTATGAACCCAGACAGAGGTACCCGAGTGCATCACCTTCCTCTTATATGGAAGTGAGTTTTCATGGATGGCATAGCTAGAGGCACGGGGAAGGCATTCTGATAGCAGGGAAGTTTGGACTATAAATATTTCAATCTTCACACACACAGGGACACACTTATGTGTCTGTTTGCAGAAATAAAACGTACAGAATCTTATGTTTTCACCAGTGCCATTTGGTCTTCATTTATCTTTTGTTTCTCCTTGTTAGATCTTTATTTGTTAAGTTAGTATCTTGTAAACATGCCAAAGCACTAGGTCCCTCATCCAGTCTCCTTAAGAAGGACTTCACATCATGCCTTGCTCATATCCCACTTTAGCTCTGTCTTCTGAGGATTTGAGTCATCCCCGCATGCCAGTTCCCCAATAAATTCTCTACGTGAGGAAAGCAGAAATATAACTGTACAAAGGGTTATGCAAATTTAATCTTCATGTGTTAAGACAATGGAAATTTCTTGCATCTGGTCTGTGCCACTTTAATACCTCCAAGGTTAGTTCATGAGTGCTAGACTGCCATTGGTTGGCCAAATATCCAACTATGTTCACCGAGGGAGGCAAGGTAGCGGCTGGGAGATCAACTGATGCTCAGTATTCAGTGTCCATGCCAAACTCACATTCTCTGTTTCATGTGTGAAAAATGTAAATTACATTATTAACTTTAGTAAATACATATTCCCATTTCCAAGGTCGCTCTCACACCCACCCCAGCCCGCCCCCTCACCATCAGTTTAACTGGGTCTCCTTCAGGCTAGTTGTGAACACTATTTCCAGCAAAGGCTAGCAGCTCTTGGCACACCCTGACTGCTTTATTTTTCTGTCATTATCTCTAAGCACACTGGCCCCTAGGCAGCAATCTGAAAATATTTTGGAATGAAGAAGAAATATCTACACCCTGTTCCCAAAGGAATCAATCATTTTTTAAAATATAATTGCTTTTTCCACTGACAGTTTACAATTCCAGAATGAAACTATGCTATGACATCTTGTCATGCTTGGCAACATGAAAAAAGACAGCATCACATTGTCATGACTAAATTTGTTGTTCAGTGATAAACTTCTCTCTGGAAGGATACTTTGATGATCTAGTAGTTATATGACTAAATCATATAGGACTATAGTGCCCAACTCTTTGTGACTCCATGGACTGACTATACAGTTCATGGAATTCTCCAGGCCAGAATACTGGAGTGGGTAGCCGTTCCCTTCTCTAGGGGATCTTCCTGACCCAGGGGTCGAACCCAGGTCTCCCGCATTGCAGATAGATTCCTTACCAGTTGAGCCATCAGGGAAGTCCCAGTTATATAACTGTGAAAAAAAAAAAGTTAGTGATTCAGAGATAATTATTAATTCTAATGCTAATTTTAAAACTGGTAGGAATCTTCAAGATCCATGTAAAAATATGGCAAATGAGGACCTTTAGTAATAAGGAGAATTTGCCCAAATTTTTCAGTTGATTTAGTTCTACTTTAGACATTATTCTCGAGTCAGTTCTATAACAACAATGAACTAGAATCACAATAAATGCTCTTTATAATACAAAACCAAGGAAATGTGAGAATGCTCTGTATCCCACTGGACTTGAAATAGTAACAGATTGATACACGAGTGCTTAGTCACTCCATCGTGTTTGACTATTTGCGACCCCATGAACCATAGCCTGCCAGACTCCTCTGTCCATGGGATTCTCCAGGCAAGAATACTGGAGTGGGTAGACATTCCCTTCTCCAAGGCATCTTCCCCACCTAGGTATTGAACCCAGATCTCCTGAATTGACAGGTGGATTCTTTACCGTCTGAGTCACCTGGGATGCTCAAGTGATTGATATAATTATTTTCAAATGAATGAGATAATACTTAGACAAAATAGTCAAATCCTGCAAATGTGCGAACATTCAACAACAAGGAATTTTTTTCCACCACCTAAAATGAATTTAGAAATCAACGTTCCTGAAGAATGTGAAGGAACAATATTCCACGTTAAGGCGGTGCTAGTCAGGTTGCAAGACTGGAGTGGCTCATTAATAAGTAGCTTCCATCCTGTTCCGATTGAGCCGGTGCAAAGCAGCATTCTGACCCTGGGGAGTCCTGCTGTAGGCATTAAGAAAAGGGAATGAAGATTTCTTTTCCAAATTAAGTTGTCAAGGAGCTCATTTACCCTACACAAAGAGTGTATGTGGGCGAGCTGATGAAGATGATGATTTATGATGCCATAGACACTGAAGTGATTCTGGTGATAGAAACCCACAGCAAAATCCACTTAGGAAGATAAAACAGAGCCCCTTTTATCTGTAGGAGGTAAAACCACGTGGCTTCTGCCCTTACAAATTTCAAGTTACCCTACTGGGTTTGGGAACGGAAGGAAAGCTCATTTACTTAGAATTCATATTCTGGTATAATGTTATTATACAGACATACACATATGATTTTTTCAAAAGATCACATTCATTGGGTTTAAAGGAATTTTGAGAAGACTAGTTTTTTCTTTTTTTCATGGGGTAGGTGAAGGCTGAATCTTACCAACCACATCAGGGACAGCTGTGTAACATACAGACTGTTAAAATATCTAAATTGAGTGAATTGTAGCCCTCCATTGCAAAAGCAATAAACACACTTTTTGGTGAAATTAATCTGTGAAAATTATGCTTTAAAAATCTAGGCAAATACATAAACAGATTTGACAGGTAACATGTGACCATCATCTGTTAATGTCTTCATAGTGTTATCAATCAAAAAAAAAAGAATCAAAAATTGAAAAACCATAAAACCAAAGTGGAAACTGTATTTTAACTCACTTCAGTGCTTGCTCCTTAAATGTCAAGAAAATTAATTTTAAGAATCTCATGAGAATTTATAGGCTCTGATCTTAAATTTTAGTGTGTGTAATATCCCATTTTAGTAGCAAAGTGCTAGCTTTAGAAATAAAGTCCCAATGACAAGTAAACTCCTACATAAGCAAGGCAAAATGACAAAAACTCATCATAGTTCTATGGTTAATCTAGTTTCACATTTTTTACAAGTGTTTTCACAGAGTGCACAGTAAAGCCTTTAGAGTGATTCAGGGTAACTTGCTTCTAGGAGTTCCATAATTTATTTACACCACCTAAAATATAATGTAATAGAGCTTTTCATTCTAGTGCATCTATGCAGTAGATTGTTATATGCTTCTTACCCTGTAGAAATATAAACATTAACTATTTATTTACAGCAACATTATCTTATTGCAATATTTATTTCCTTATAAAAGACTGCAAAATTATGGGGCCACAAATTGACAGAACACTCTTAGCTCTTTTGGTACTCGAGGCATGCTGGAACAATCCATGTGTTTGTTTGGCTTGTATAAGGTGATTCATCAAATTTTCACTCACATATGTCTAGATTCCAATAAAATGTAGCCAATGTATGTAGTTTATTTTATATCACTATACTAAATATCAGCTGTATACATTCATGTATTTACAGGCAAACCATATACATATAATAGTTACTATATGTGTGAATTGATAACGATTTCCTTGATAAGGTGATTTTCAAGGAAATATTACAAACAAAACAAGGATTCAAAGATTTGGTTTGCTTTGTATATGTTTTCTAACTCTTCTGATGCATGAAATAACGAGATTTAGCTTAAAATATTTTTTTCCAAACAAGTAAATCTATGTAATCTCTACAGGATCCCATGAGCTTTTGTGCCAATAGTCAATGTTTGTATCACTTTTACTCTGGGCACCTACAGTAAGTCCAACCTTTAAAAATGGAAATAATTTCATTATACATGAATATATATTACAAAAATCTAAGAATGCAACTAAGGCTAAGGAAGTACAGATATTAAACAGTTTCTCAGGACCTAAAGTTGAATCTTCAGGATTCTATTTCAAACTAGAATTTAAGTTAAAAAATAGTATTGTCTTAATAAACATTTACAGTTTAGGAGCATTAACATTTATCAACTAGAGTAACATTATTATAATGCTGTAATACTGGAACTTCATTTTTTACTTGTGTTAAAATGTTAATTGTATATTTGTATAAAATATTGACTACATATTTGAACAGAAAGTTTGGCTTGAGCCACAAAAGATAAATGACATAACTAAGAAGTGAAATTAATATGAAAATGTATAGATTTTAATATGCTCCTATTGTCATCCTTTTTAAAAATCAAATTAGACTTCAATATAGTGCTGTGATTTTAAAAGGCTCTTGAGAATATGGAAACTTCTCATATTCAAGTGTCCTCCTGTTGGGTGTTCGTTTTATATATATTTTTCATAAATTGCATGTTGGAAAATCTGACTAACCAGAAACACCCTCCCTCCAATCTAATACCTCTTTCTATCATGGTCCCCTATGGTTGTGACATTTCTTTCTGATCCTCACCTAACCTTGAGGGGAGGGGAGAGGGTGCAGAGCTGATGACTTCACTCTCCAGATCGGAAAACCAGCTCGGAGATGGGGTGGCTCAAATCAGGCTGCAAATATTATAGACATCCCGTTTTTCCAATTAAAGATACATTTCAAATTTTGATCTGACCTACATGTTTTTGTAGACTATACACAGGAACTTCATGTCCCTCAACAGTCCTCAGCCAAACAGAAACTTGGCAGGAGCAGCAGATGATCAACACCTTCAGAAACTCTGATGTCCTGACTTCTTCCTAATGTAGCTTTTGGCATCCATCTCAAAACAAAACCAAACAAAAAACACTAAAGCTTCCCTTCCTAATATGAAATCAACTCCTGAAATATACTTATTTTTAGATAGATCAATTTAATAACTTATTTATTAGGCAGTATACCCAAATGACAACCTATAATAAATTTATAACTATGAAGAAATGTCTATTACCAATTAGTGAGCAATAAAAATAACAACTCCTCGTATATATTTCAGTCTCTGACGTGCTGTAGCATTGTGCTGTCTCCTACTGAGGGTTGTCTGCTCTCTGTTTAAAACTGAACAGAAGTTAGGAAATGAAGGAAAGAGGACTAAATAACTGAGGGAAAGAAAATAGAGGAAAATCTTTGCTACCATCCTGCTGTGTGTATTACCAGCATTAATAAACAATGCTCTGGTCAGAATTACATCTTCTAGTCAAAGAGCCAAAATACCCCAAATGCTTTTTGGTTGATGTTTTTGTTGTTTTTTCCCCTGACACGATGTAACAGCATTTTTATTCAAATCAAATTCTGCATCCTGTTATATTCTTTCTTCAGTTATGGCTAGCCCAACTGTATTTTTTCATGTATAAAGTTCCCATTGCATTTCTTATTTGAAAATGAATCCCACCTTCATCCACATCTTACAAACAACTGATGCAATCTTCAAATGAGTTTCTTGTATATCTGTGCTCTCTGATTGAAATACTGGATTGGACCTTGTACTACACTGAAGATTAAATGTGATAGAAGCAGATTGATACATATAACATCTTTTTAATGTTCTTTTTCACCTAATACCGTTAGATACTGAAAGTGTTAGTCACTCAGTTGTGTCCAACTCTTTCCAACCCCAGGGACTGTAGTCTGCCAAGCTCCTCCATCTATGACATTCTCCAGGCAATACTACTGGAGTGTGTAGCCATTCCCTTCTCCAGGGGATCTTCCCAAGCCAGGGATCAATCCCTGGTCTCTCACACTGCAGGAGGATTCTTTACCATCTGAGCCACCAAGGAAGCCCTTGTCACTTAATGCCTCCTCATAAACCTTTCTGTGTGAAAAATAGATATTTAAGGATGCACTATCCATCTGGACTCCAGCAAGATACACATAAGTTAGTGTGTGTTCTGTGTATTTTCTAAAGTGTAAACAGTATCAGTTTGATTCCCCATGCTCCTGAACCTTGGCCTTTCCTTACACGCATTTTGAGAGTTGGGAGGTTGAGCTGGAGGAAGAGAGCAAGCCAGACATCAAACCCATTTATTCGGAATCTTAAATTATGACTTTTTATCATCAATATTTTGGTTACATTGTTACACAAAGGACAAATTAACATCCGGTTTGAGGTCTCTTCTTTGATTGCTTTGGGATCAGTGCCATTTCCTTGGCGAAGGAATCCTGCACCCGTCAACTCTCAGCTGTGTTTAAATAATATTGTTGTATCAGGTGCCAAACAACGAGGATTTGGGAAACTGCTTCTAGGGAGCCTCTGCCAATAACCTTCAGCCACTGCGATTTTCATGCGGCTTCCCCACCAGGTGCTCGCGGAGAGTGTCCACACCCTCTGCCTGGGCAGATCAGAAGAGGATCCTGAGGGGAAAAACTGGTTGGTCCCGTTGACTCTGAGGCACCTGACCGTGGTGTGCTCACCGGGACATGGATCCAAAGGGGCAAAAGCACGCTGCCAGGAAGACCCAGTTGCACTCGGCAAAGAGACCACGTGATTGGGAACTTGGTCATCACAGCTTACGTTCTCATCTGACATGATTCAGGCCACCCAGCAACATCCGTCTCTTAAAAGTATTCCAAAACGTTAAAAAAAAAAAAAAAAAAAAATCCAGGTTGGTACTTCCAAAAGTGTCTCTGAGAGAGTCTCTTTTAAAGAATAAGCAGAAATGTCCGTCTGTCATTTTCACTTTGCTCTACCTTCCGTTTGGTCTCATCCAAAATACACAGTTATTTTTTTGTTTTGTGTTGTTTGGTCTCCTCCAGAAATCCAACATACATTTTTATCTCCCCACCCCGGCACAAAAGACAAAAACAGGGGTGAGGAGGAGGAGCGGTGTGTGTGAAGAGAAGTAAAGCTTCTTGGGGGGATGGGGGAAAGAAACACACACACACACACACACACACACATACACAAACAATACAAAACAAAAGCTGCAGTCCAGTCGTGCAAAATTTGCTTCTCCGGATAAAGCACTTCTTGATACAACGTCCCCTTCCCCCTCCCGAGGACTCCCATCCGCCCGGGGTGGGGGAACTACAGCATGAAAGTGAAGCCATTCTTTTTCTTAAGGCTGAACAGACACACAGAGAACACGTTTCAAGCGCTGTCGTGTGGGCGGTGAGCGGCGGGGCTCTTGCTTTGAGCCCAGCCGGCAGCCTGCGATCCATCCCGGGGTCTGCGGCACCCCTCTCACGGGGCTAACAATACCACGTACAAACAACAGAGGAAAAGTCAATGGTCCCGACAATGAAATCCCGTATTGACTTTACAATCACAGGTACAAATTGCTCAGATCGATCATTTCATTTCTCCTTAAGACCATGTCGTCTAAAACTCATTAGGGGCCGGGTCGCCGAGGAATGGTCAATATGCAGAGAAAATGCTGGAGGTTCCGATGGAAGCCAATCTTCTGTCACCACAGTCCAATGGAGGAGGATGGAAACAAGTTGTCCTGTTCCAGCAAGTTTGGGGGGTTGGGAAGGGTGGGTTCCTGGGTCCAGACAGCCGTGTCCCCACCGTCCAGGGGAGGCTCTGCGTTTATAGCGGGAAAACCAAGAAGCCCGAGAACGTGGAGTACTTCCAGCCGCCCATAAGGTTGCCCCTCTCCAGTTTGAGGTGGACTTTATCCTCTCTCTCCATCAGCAGCAGGACGCCGTTGCTGGCCGCCTCTCTGGTGACGTCCTGGTCTCCAGCAAACGCCGAGATCACCGGGTAGCCATTCTGCATTAGACTGACCTACGAGGCAGAGGGCAGAGCTCAGCTGACCACAATGGACCCCACTCCCATCCGCTTCTTCTCTTCTCACCCACCCCCTACCCTGGTCACAGAGCCGCATGTCCAGGGGAGCTGACCCAGAGGACTGAACTGGTTCCCAGAACCCCACCAGGCCCCCTCCCTGGCCCTCCCCACCTCACAGAGGGCCAGACTATTCGTCCAAAGCCAGGAGGGTCCAGCTGTCCAAGTGACCCACCTGGATGGTCTGTCTGTTGTACACTTTGACCACGTGGAAGCTGAAGCTATATATCCCTTTTCTCGGGGCTACAAATATACTGGAGGCGAGATCAAAATGGTTGCCAATATTTACTAAGACCTGGAAAAGAAGAGGGAGTAGGGCACACACACAGCAAGCCCCTCCTCAGTGTGTGTTTCTATCAGACTCAGCAGACCACCCCCAGCGGTCCCTTTAAGAGCCGCAGGAGTTTGAGCAGCACGTGCTCAGGGACGCAGTACCCCCCAGCCCCCAGGAAGCAGGCAGCCCCCAGTTAAACATCCTGTAGCAGGAATTGATTTCCAAAGGATTCTAATGGATGGTACTTCAGAAGGCTGCATCTCTGGAGAGCATAGTATATTTATGTATTGACAACAACGGCTGCATATGGTGGCTGTCGTGGGGTGGGGAAGAAAGATAACACAGAAGACAGTCTGGTAGGTAGATGATCTGTAAACTGAGACTGTTCGGAGGTTTGTGGGATTCTGGGGACCTGAATGAGAAGCTTGGATCAAAACAGAGCTCTGTCCTGAGCGGGAAGACAAAGGGTGGTGAAGTAAAAGGCCCATTAGAGAAGAGAGAAGTTGCTCAGTTGTGTCCAACTCTTTGCGACCCCATGGACCGTAGCCTACCAGGCTCCTCCCTCCATGGGATTCTCCAGGCAAGAGTACTGGAGTGGGTTGCCATTTCCTTCTCCAGGGGATTTTCCTGAACCAGGGATCGAACGCTGGTCTCCTGCATTCCAGGCAGACACTTTAACCTCTGAGGCACCAGGGAAATCCAAAAGGCCCATTACCTGAGTTAAATTCCGTCAGATAAAGCTTGGGATGAGCTCTGTGTGCTTCTGGAGGGAAGGGATGGTGTGAGGTTTTGTCTCCCAGCCCCAGGCACCGCCCCTGGCAGCACACAGTAGGTAGGTGTTCAATAAACACTGCTGGGTGAACGATCACAGTCCGAACACTGGCTGTGCCCATCTCTCCTCACCTTCTTCCATGTAAGGTGTCTAGTCCCTGAGCTGGGCTGTGACCTCGTGCTCAGAAGCATCAGTAACCACCCGGAGAAGGGAAAGAAAGGCAGCCTGACACCCTCAGCTCAAATTCCACAAAGTGCAAGAACAATGACAAAGTGAGCCATGAGACATGAAATCACGTGACCCTCCAGATGCTATTTCTCCAATAAAAGATGGATGGGAGTGACTTGAGCAGAGGGTTCCCTTTTACAAACAGATTTCCCTGTCAGATGTTTAAGGTTCATCCCTGTCTGGACCCCACCCCTCCTCACCCACAAATGCACAACCCAGTTAAAATCATAAAATGGTCCCACCTTGTGTTCTCAGTTTTAAAAACACACAGCCCGCAACAACAGCAGAACCCTAGATCAGAGACCCTATCATCTGTTCAAAACCAAATTCGAGCCATACCCTTGGCTGTTATTTCCTACACACTCATTACAGATGGATCACAGGCAGCTCCCAGAGCCACGCTACTGGGAAGGCTGGGGGGCTAGGGAAGGAGCCACATCAACTTCTTCAAGGAGCTCGGAGCACACTTGAGCCCCTCCTTGACAGCAGGGCTCAGAGACACTCGGGCCCTGTTGTTAAAGACGGGGAGCTTCAAGATGCAAGTCCTCCGCCCTCTAAGGCTGTGTCGGGTCTGCCTTACAAGTCTCAAAGAACCAAGCCTCCTCCTCCAAGCCCTTGGTGCTGCTCCCAACTCAATGACCTCAACTCTCTCACCTCCAGGTCTAATTCAGGAAACTGATAAATTCAAGGCCCTGCTGTAGAGGAACGAACACCCACTAGCCCCAGAAAAGCCGGTTTCAATTCCTCCCTAAATGGTGCATGACATCATTTCATCTGCCCTGTCATAGTTGGCTCATCTATAAAATGAAAATCCTACTACTGCTTATGCCATGTACATCACAGAGTTTTCTTAACACCCAAATGAAAGCACTGTGGAAACTAATTCATTCTCTGCTTTCAGTTCAGTTCAGTCGCTTTTGGACGTAATTAAAATAAATACATGCATGTCTCATAAAAAAAAAATTAAAGAGAGACATCCCTTTGTAAACACCTCTCCAAATTTCAAATACATAGTCCTTAACAAGGATTAAAGCAAATGAAGACATTGGCCTAAAATGAGGTGTTGGTCTGTGCATTTGGGTCCTCACCCAGGTCAGCGAGCTGCTTAACAGACAGAAAGGGACTCAAACTAGTGTGCTGAGTGAGGCCAGAACTCCAGGAGGGAAGAGTTCTGGCCAAATGAATGGGATGATTAGGCAAAGTTTGGAAACCACTCTAATGTTTCCTGTTTGTTTCTGAAAAACAACAGAAACCAAGGTAGGGAGAGAGGGGAAGGTGAGGACCTTTAAATCCTGGGCAGCAGTGACCCAGAGAAGGGGCTGCCAAGACCTGATCACATCAGGGACTCTTCTGTTTTGAAGGGACTGGGAGCTGGGTGGCTAAGGCAATTTCATTGCTCTTCGTTTCTTCTTTATATAGCCCCACCATATTTGATATTGACCTGCTGTGTTTACATGTTACGTTGTATATACTGCATTTGCCACACATCGCATTTATATATATATATAAACTTATATATATAATCGTACTATCTTTCCTTCTGTTTCTGCACAACCATGGCTGCTATTTCCCCACACTATTCGCCACTTATTTCTCTTGAAGTTAAGCATCCTCTCTACCATCCATTCCGAAATAAACAGTAGGTACTTCTCTGAGCCTGGGCTGAGACCTTCGGAGAACCCCCCAGGGTTAGCGAGGAGAGTTTAAATGCACTCAGTCTCCAAGTGGCCAGCGAGGGGAACAGGAGCCCACCCCCACAAGGACGGCCCCAACTCCACCGAAAACCGGTTTCTCTTTGGAAATGTCTATCAGCTCTCTTAGCTCAGCGGGACGCCCAGCTCCACAGGACTCTCGGTCATCCGAGTGCCAACCGAGCTGATGAGTTACGGAGAGCTCACGGGAGAAGGGAGAAAGGCAGGGCAGAGGGGAGAGGAGAGCCTGGAGCTCCGCGTCTGGGAAGCCGGCCACCAGCCACGCGCCCGGCGGGAGGCGAGGGCAGGTCCGCGCGCTGACCTGGTCGAAGTAGATGGTCATGGTGCGGTTGCTCATCTCGGACGGCTCGTGGTTCGTGCTCCGCGTGGCGGAGAAGGCCACCTTGGCGCTGCCCGAGCGCACCGAGATGCCCAGCGAGGAGGTGACGGCGCCGTCCGCAGACGGGCTGGAGTCGCACACCACCAGGCACTTGCCCTCCAACACGATGGGCTCCGTGTCGTTCTGCGCCCGCACCGGGCAGCCGGCGGGCAGCAGCAGCAGCAGCAGGGCCAGCGCCGCCCCCAGGCCCGGGCCGCAGCCGGACGGCTCGCGCAGCGCCCCCCGGCGCCCGGGCATGGTCAGCTGCGGCCCCCGGGCGCCCCGGCCGGCCGGCATCCGGGCTGGGGGCGCGCGGAGAGCAGGAGGGGGCGCGCGAACGCGCGGGGCCGGGGCGAGCCTCCTCTGGCCTCGGTCCCCCGCTCTGATGGTCAAGGCCAGGGTGGTCTTTAGAAGGAGAGCGCCAGCGGACCTGTCAGGGCAGAGAAGCCAAACCCCGAGACGGGGGGGTGAAGCTGCGTTGGAAGGAGGTGCGGGGAGCAGTCCAGGCGGCGCTTGGGGCCCCTCCCTGGAGGCCACCCTCTGGGCCCCTTGCACTGCTACCCTCTCCCCGACTTGCACAACAGGTTCCGAGAAACGCCGGGCGCCCCGGCCCGGGCATCCCTGGAGGCTCCCAGGGAGAGGCGCGCGCCGGGGGTGAGGTCGGGGACCGGGCTCGCCGTGCCGCAGGGCCTCATCAATAATGACAAGGTCGGGGACCCTCAGGGAAGCGCTCCGCGCCACCCCCGGCCCATTCAGCCCATGGCAGAGGGGGACTCAAGACGCAGGCAACGGAAAAATCCACTGAGCCTTAACCGCTCTATTTTCAGCATCATTTTTTTAAGCCACACCAAGAACCCTTTTTCTCTTTTCTGCTTTCCTTTCCATCCTCTATTTCTCCAACCTAGAGTTTTTTTTGTTTTTAAGCAATCCATTTACGCAATATCTTAGCTGTTTTCCACCCATAGAACAAGTCCCCGGGGAGCTCCTTAGGGTGAATAATAAGATTAAGACGGGAGAAAAAACAAAAACCCCAAAGACAGGGACATCCTAAACCAAGCAACCGCTTCCCACGTCCCGGCTGTCGGCGGCGAGCCGCTCCGGAGAAGCCCCTCGCTTCCCCCTCTCTGGCGCAGGACCGCAGGTTTCCGGCGGTGGGAACCCCAAGCTCGGCTTCTCTGCAGCTTTTGTTTCCAGACGCCAAGGGCTCCTCTCCCGGCCAGGAGGCAGCCCTTGCCGCTTTCTGCCAACTTACGCGACTGTTCGCACTTTCCATCGGGCCCCATCTTCCCCCACTAAACTAGGCAGATCATTTCAATATCCAATCGAGAAACCAAAAGAAAAAAAAAAGGCAAAGAAACCTCTCAGCTCGCCGCCCACAGCCGCCGAACAACTCCTCCGGCTGTCCAAACAATGTTTCTAAGAAGAGACAAGTTGTTTCTCCACGGGCAGCCTCCCTCCTCAGCCCCTGAACAGGACGGTTTCCAGCAGCTCTCCCGCTCTCCCCGCCCAGACGCAGACCCGCGACCGTCCTCGTGGAAACGGACGCACGGATGCAGTGAACGCGCGGATCGCGGAGGGCAAGTCGGGTCGGGTTACCTGGAACATCCATGACGAGCGAGCTCCGCTGTCCGCCAAGTTTTTCTGCTTGGAGAAGACGAGCCGGAGCTGGCAGGGGGAGACACCGAGCGCGACCCTTCTCCCCGCGCGCTGCCAATAACCGCCGCGCCGCGCCGCTTTCCCGCGCCGGCCGGCGCCCCGCGCCGCGCCCCACCCCGGACCGGCCTGCGCCCCGCACTCGCGAGCCCCGCGCCGCGCGCCACCCCGCGACCGCCCCGCGGTCCGCACCCGTACCTTCCGCGTCCGCTCAGCCCGGTGCCCGCACCGGGTCCGCACCGCTCGGGTGCCCGCAGCTGCCTCTTTCCACCGACCCCCTCGGTCCCAGCCGCTCCTCCCGCCTCCACGCCTCCCCGCGCGCGCCGCCTCCTCCCGGACTGGGCACCTGCGCCCCGCACCCCGCCGACCCCGCACCGCCGGGTCCCGCTCTCACCCAGACGCCCAGCGCGCAATCTTCCCAGACGTCTCGCTTTCAAACAATTAGGCGACCTCCAAAGCGTTGGCCGCTCCTCTTCTTTCCGATTGTTGCTTTTCTTTTCCAAATCCCCTCCAAGTCTTAATCCTGAATAGCGCGACCACTTTCATAATTAATGCGTAAAGCAGTTTTCTTTAAGAAAAAAAGAAAAAGAAAGAATGAGGACTGGGATGAAGAGAAAGATCTTGGAATATCTTAGTGATGCAGAAGCTGTGTTCTAGAAGCTCCAGTGTGGGAACTGCCAGGTCTGGGCAAGGATTAGAGGCGCCTCCGCCTGGGTTTCCGCGTCTGCTCCTCTGGACCGGCCGGCGCGCGCTGGCACCCGCGCTTCTTTATTAAAACCCCTGCTCTCAGCTCTAACGACCTGGGGAGACGCGCAGGGTTTCGGAGCTGCGCCCCGAGCGCGGGCGGGCGAGGGGCGCAAGCACGGACGCGGGGCGCCACCTATGGGCGCCGGGGCCTCCCTGCCGCGGGGTCGGGGACGGTGGGGACAAGGATGAGGTCTGCGGAGCTCTTCCAGGACCCCCACAAAGCAGCCCGGGCCTCTGCAAAAATGTAGCGACAGGAATCGATCTCTCCGGTCATCCTGCAATGCCCAGCCCCTGAGAAGGTGGAGCCGCAACCTTGCTTTGGCAGATCATCTGTTCCAACAACTCTGCCGGGGTGATTTAAGCCGCAGTCAGGTTATCGTCGCTTATCGTTGTCTTCATAACCTTTGCCAGGACCACTGGGCTGTGGAGTCCATGCCACCCTTAAACAATATCTAAATGGACACTCTCTTTATAACCCGACCTCTAAAAATGTCGTTAAAAAAAAAATCTCCGTCCTCTGACTTGCTTCGTATGCCTTTGCTGATAGGCTGTTCAGGAATAAACTGTAAGTGGGCCAATGCAGTTGAGAAGAACAGAATGGAAGTCTGTCTTATTCCTCCAGACTTCACGCCTAACCCTCTGTCATTTGAAGAATCCAGCCAGAGTTCTGGTTCCAGCCCATAACGTGGGTCTTTGCAGGTGGGGGTGTTCAAGGCCTCGGTTCCCATAGGCTCTAGCGGGGCTCTTCTTCTCTGATTAGAACTGCCGGGGCCTCATCCCTGAGCGCTGGAGATAAAACTACTTCACATCAGTGCAGCCAAAATAGATGCGAAGGAAGCAAAGAGAAATCGAAATTGCATATTATTACCTGAGAAAAGATGTTTAGTATGGTAGTAAAATATGATGAAAAAAACTTCTGAGCCAACTGTTTTGTACTTAACATACAAAATAGAATAAAATAATCCCCAATGTATTACCCTCCCAAGAATATTCTCTGAAAATGAAGTACTTTGCTTCAACAACAGGCTGGTCAGATGTACTGGACTTTGTCAGGAAACAATTTACAGAGCCCCCATATCGTGTAACTATTTTATGAGTTAAGCACAGTGGAAATTGTTAACTCTTGATCTCTTATGCTAGTACTGCATTAATTTCACAATCTCTTGTCAAAATAAGCACAAAATCTAGCCTTCCCTCATAGAGAATATAGATTTGTGTGCAGACCTAAGTAGCAAACGACTCTAGGTCTGTGAAAGAAATGTGAGCTTAGACTGATAATTAGACCAGTTTGGAGATACTAATTAAGTAACAATGCCTAACACATCCATACATCTTTAAATAACAGCTCTATTAAGCAATTCTTAAATGTTAGGCTATAAGCATTTGGTTTGGCAAATGCAAATCTCTTTGGGGGGAGTAAAACCAAACCTCTTTGCTATGTGGTAACAAAAATGCTTAAGTTATATATAAAAAAATAAACCTCAGTTTATGTAGTTGATTTGATTATGGAATTAGAGCAGTAAGTATCCTTTATACTGGGAAAAAAAAAAGTTGGGTTTAAATTTAAATTTGAGATTACTTTTAGAAGCAAGTTAGTAATTGTGAAAAGTAGCAGATTGATCTACCAATGGAACATCAACATTATTTTTCACTTACTAAATCATTGTTCTATCTATAAGGAGACATTTAGGTTATGTCTTTGTGATGGAATTTTAGCTCATAAACATGCTGAGAAAGACTTGCAGAATATAACTAAAATTTAAAAGTGAAAATGTTTTTTTGGTTATCAGAGGGATTACCTTTTTTCTTTCATTTCCATACTACTAGTAGCTATAGTTGTTACTATTACAACAGCAAACTCTCTACTCTCATATTGTCCCCATGGACAATAAAAATATCTGTTGTTGGTTGAGCATCTGATATGTGTTAGCACACTGCTTTCTTTATCTAGGATGCAGCACCTAGTTTAACACCCACGGTCACCCTGGAGTAGACAGATGATCACATAGAGACCAAGAGGAAAGTATTCTATTGTTAAAAAGGAGGAATGGGGGAGACAAGGAAAATTCAAGAACCTTCCTGTCATTTGTCCTCAGTATTTATCTATAACAGACCCTACATTTGTTTTCTTTGTGTAGAACCCTTCATTGAAAACCATCTTTAGGTTGTGATATCGTCTTGTCTTGCTTATTTAACCTAATGCATAATATTTATGATTTTATCCTAGACAAATATGTGATCAACAGAATATTCTATATATTTCATAATATTGAATGTGAAGCCTTATACATACTTGATGCTAAAGCCGAAACTCCAGTACTTTGGCCACCTCATGCGAAAGGTTGACTCATTGGAAAAGACTCCGATGCTGGGAGGGATTGGGGGCAGGAGAAGGGGACAACAGAGGATGGGATGGCTGGATGGGGTCACTAACTCGATGGACGTGAGTCTGAGTGAACTCCAGGAGTTGGTGACGGACAGGGAGGCATGGCATGCTGCGATTCATAGGGTCGCAAGGAGTTGGACACGACTGAGTGACTGAACTGAACTGAAACATAAATATGTATGCATTATTTTTATTTTAAATTTATAAAGGAATAATTGAAAAATACAATTGTATGTATTTAAAGAGATGATTGCATATGCATACACATGAAGGACTGATAATCACGACGAAGATAATAGATCCATCACTTCCCATAGTTAACATAGATTCCTCTGTCATTTGTGTGATGAGAAGGCTTAAGATCTATTTTCAGCCACTTTTAAGTATACAGTACCATATTATTAACTAGAGTCACCATGCTATAATTTTATGCTCTAAACTTACTCATCCTATAACTGAAAATGTGTGCCCTTTGACCTATATCCCCTCATTCCCTCCTCTGCCCACCCCCTGACAACTACCATTCTGTTCCCTGTTTCTATAAAATCAGCTTTGTTTTGTCGCTGGTTTTTTTTTTTAAGATTCCACATATATCGTATAGTTTTGTCTTTTTCTGTCTGACTTAATTTCCCTTTAGCATAAAGTCCTCCAGATTCATCCATTTTGTCACAAGTGGCAGTATTTCTTTCTCTTTCTATGGCTGGGTGATATTCCCTTGAGTATAAATATCGCATTTTCTTCATCCATTCATTGGTTGAAGGACACTTACATTGTTTCCATGTGTTGGCTACTGTGAGTAACACTGCATGAACACGAGGTGCTGAGAGAATCAGAAATGTAGCAGGATGCTGTGGTCCTCCCCCCACCTTAGTCCTCAGCCTGCCTTTTGTCTGTGGAAAAACTCCAGGCAAAACATAATCGGAGAAGTGAGAAAAAGCAGAAATGAAGGAAAACAGTCAAAGAAGACCATGTAAGAATGGTTTCATCATTGAGCATAGTCAAGGACCTTTATTTAGTTCCTCTTCATGGGACATAGACTATTCTGAGCCATCTCCTGTGAGCTGACTTGTAGAGACTAAAACCCTCACCAGCTGGAAGATGTTAACGGCATGATGACCAGCCTGTAGCCATGACATAAGCTGCTGCAGTTCCGAGAACTGGCCTCAAAGATATGGGAACAAACTGGCCTTGGGGCTGAAGAATAACTGTACTTAAAGCAATCAAGATGATGCTGGCCAGATCACCGCGTGATCAATTTCAGGATGACTGTCAGAGCTGACGGTGCTGTTGCAACATGTAGTCCCTTCCTCCAGCTCTAAAAGCTCTAGCCCAGACTGTCAGTGGAGGGGGAGTTAGCCTTTGGGCAGCAGTCCACTGTACCCCCATCCTCCAGTTGCCAGCATCCAAAATAAAGCAAACTTTCCAACTTTCCTTTCCACCAAACTTGCCTCTTTATAGGCTTTTGAGCAGCAAGGAACTGAACCCCACTTTCCGATACAATACTGGTTTCATTTTATTTGGATATACTCCTAGGTGTAGGAGTGCTGGGTCATATGGCACTTTTATTTTTACTTACTTTAGTAAAAATAGAATGTGCTAAAATTATTCATAAATGCATTTCCAGTGTGGTATAATGCTATTCTAGAACATTATTAAGATGTGGGAAATAATGATTCTAAATGTTACACACTCCTTAAGTTATACATGCTGAATTGTAAAGTATATATATATAAAATATACTCGATGTTATGTGGGTACTTTAATGAATTAGCCACATAAGTAAAAATCTTTAAAACTTGAAACCAGTTCTCATTCAGTTCAACAGAAAGACCTAGAAAAGTGGGTCTATAAGCAGTTGATTTGTAATTTTTGACTGGAATTACTAAATGATCATAATGATCTCATCAAAATCGCTAAAACTATGTTGACAGAAATCCCAGATAGGCTGAACTCAAGTCAGTGAAAACAGTTTGTATTATGCAGTCATATTGTCCTAAACAACTTACCTCTGCCATTCAAAGAGCATACTGACCTATTCTGAAGACAATAAGCTGTCTTTTTCTGACATACATTTCAACATTTAGCAAAGATTCTTGCAAAATATAATTAGAGGAACATTTGGCCACAGTGTGATACTATTTCTCCAATGTTACAAAGTGAACATATTACAATATAAAAAATACTTTTTATTCTAGAATGCCTTTTAAACTTAAAAAATAGTCTAGCTATCTATTTAGGGATAATATTAGGATTTTTGAGTTCATGAAGAAAGGGGTAATATTAGGGTTTTTGAGACTTTGTGAAGAAAAGTTATTGAAAATATGCAAAGTATCTTATTTCCCTTCATGCTCCTTGCTTCTTAGCAAGGCATATCTTACAATTAGTATACAAGGCAAATTAGTGACTTAATGGGCTTCTAATATTTGAGATATGGTAGACCAGCAAATATAGAAACTATTGGTTGGAAAAAAGACAAATCATCTTGATTCTTTTCAGCTATGTCTCATTGTCTTATATAATACTGATATCTAATTTCTTGTATTTTATGGTAGGAAATGTCTCTGTTGCTTTACCAAATTGGGTCAAGTGCTTAATGGGAGTCAATGTAATCCTATCAAAACTGAAGTCTTTATAAACAAGGACGCCTTTTGTCAACTCTTACTTCTCAATAAGATACATATTATTGCTAGATGAAACTTTGTTCTGCAAACTCTTGCTTAAAAGTTTCTATTCCTTTAGAAAGTAGCAAAGAATCATTAGCATGTAGCTAAAGCACTTCCTGGTTTTTTTAAAAGGCTCTTCCTTATAGTATAATTGTGTGGCCTTCCTTTTAGAATGAGCTACATGTGTGTTTTCAAGGCTCTTTGTAGTCAGAACATTTTGAGACATAAGTTATATAGTTTTACCTAGAAACTGATTTCAGATTAAGAACATGCCTGTGTAAGAAAAAGAAAAACTGATTGCTCTCTTGTACTTTCAGAGATTTTCTATAAGGTCATAAGTCAGTATATCTTTCTCTCTCCAATGTCCCTCTATAAGAATAAGCTAGAAAAACATAGTATGGCTGTTCAAATTAAGTCCCCCAATCCTGGAGCTAAGCACTTTGAAGAATATAAGTGTAGAAATATTTGCTTTTCTGAAATCTGTTTTATTTTCAAATTGTCATTTAAGGTAGAGGATATTTGTTCATGGGCTTCCCAGGTAGCTCAGTTAAAGAATCCACCTGCTAATGCAGGAGACATGGGTTCGATCCCTGGATCAGGAAGATCCTCTGGAGAAGGAAATGGCAACCCACTGCAGTGTTCTTGCCTGGAGAATCCCATGGACAGAGGAGCCTGGTGGGGCTACAGTCCGTGGGGTCACCAAAGAGTCAGACTTGACTGATTGACTGAGCGAGCATATTTGTTCTTACCAGAGAATATGATTGCATCCTCCAAAAACAACCAACCACAGGATGTGGCAGAAATAAAAGGGTGAAAACTTGGGGGGTTAGGGAAGAGCCATCTGGCAGGCTCTGTTGGAAGGAGCTGTGAGACCTGAGTGTGCTGCTCCAGGGTCAGCAGACGCCTTAGTGCCTCCTTGTCTCCATCTCCTGGCTGAGGACCGCTAACCTGCCTTCCATCGCTTAGTGACCTGAGATCAGGGGTCCTTCTCACGTGTAGCTGCAGTGAACTGGAATGTGTGCGGGAATGTTTTAGCCCAGCACAGAGGTAATGAAACTCAAACATGGTCTAGACCCAAATACAGCTTTGTACTCTTGCCTGGAAAATCCCATGGATGGAGGAGCCTGGTAGGCTGCATTCCATGGGGTCACAAAGAGTCGGACTCAACTGAGCAACTTCACTTTCACTTTTCACTTTCATGCATTGGAGAAGGAAATGGCAACCCACTCCAGTGTTCTTGCCTGGAGAATCCCAGAGATAGGGGAGCCTGGTGGGCCGTGGGGTCGCGCAGAGTTGGACACAACTGAAGCGACATAGCAGCAGCAGCAGTACTTTTTCCATGCTTAATATTGACTTCATCGTGAGACTATTCTTTGGAAACAGAGCATTTTTAAGAAATATTAAGTAAGCATTGCACAGAAAAGTTGCACCTTGCCCAAGCTAAGACTCACCGTGGATCCCTTGGGTGCTGCCTCTCTGATGTAATCCACTATAAAAGCCATTTTATGCTGATCAGAAGTTTTTCAGAAAAATATGGCTATTTTCTGCACAGAGATCAGACTGCAAGTACAGATATATCTAAGAAATGTTTCTGTACCCAAAGATGAATGATGTGTTGTCCAGTCATGTGAGCAAGCAGTGAGCCAGTAGCTGCTGAATTCAGGTTCTTACCACGTACACATGGCATTTGTGGTCCATAGCTGCCCACTGCCCACCTCCTTCATGTACTTCTTCAGCATCACTGACCAGGCTCTGGGGGGTGTACATAATAGCAGATTCATGGGAGAAAGGAGGAAAATAAAATTAAGGAAGGGGGTCGCACATGTCCACAATTCCCAAACTGTGATGGGCACGTGAATCACCCGGAAGTATTCTGGAAAATGTGCATTCTGAATCACAAAGCCTTGGGTGGGACCTGAAATTCTACATTTATAACAAGCTCACAGCTGAAACCAGCTCAGCTGGCCTGCAGACAGCCCTCAGAGTAGCAAATATTGATTTCTCCATTCTTATAGGGAATTAATCAGCACCTGAAAAGTGTTCTGAAGGTTTACTGTTAAGACATTTTTGAGCAGAACATGGTTAAGTAGAATACATGAGACTCAAAGAGATGGCCTGGTATCAAATAATAAACTTGGAAGTCAGTATCCTATACTGTGATTATATGGCTTTTTCATTTCCTTCTTGCCTGCTGAGGCTATTTTTTTAAATCTGATGAGCCCTATTCTGTACATGTTATTTCAAAAATAAAAATGTGTGTTAAAATCACATACTAAATAATTTTTGATTTCTTAAAACCTCAACTTTGACAAGAAAACTTAAGGATAAAGAAAAAATAAGAGAGACAGCTTTCTAAATGCATTTTTAATTGACAGCTAGGGACTGTTTATCATCCTGTGTTAAGATGGCATGGACTTCCCAGGTGGCTCAGTGGTAAAGAATCTGTCTGCCAATGCAGGAGATGTGAGTTTGATCCCAGGTTCAGGAAGATCCCCTGGAGAAGCAATTGACAATGCATTCCAGTAATCTTGCCTGGGAAATCCCATGGACAGAGGAGCCTGGCAGGTTATAGTCCATGGGGCTGCAAAAGAGTCAGACATGACTTAACGACAAAACAACATAAGATGGTACTGCTGCTGCTGCTGCTGCTAAGTCGCTTCAGTCGTGTACTCTGTGCGACCCCATAGATGGCAGCCCACCAGGCTCCCCCATCCCTGGGATTCTCCAAGCAAGAACACTGGAGTGGGTTGCCATTTCTTTCTCCAAGATGGTACTATTAGGAATTATTCCATAACGGTCACAAAAGGGGTTTCAGCTCATTTGCTAATCGCTAGATGAACACACAGGTTGGGATGAGCGTTTTTTGTTGGGTTTCTGTCAAATGTATAGGAGCTCTCTGTCTCCAGAGTCCAACATGTTATGGTTCCTGACGACAAAGGCGAAGGGCAGACTGAGTTTAATCCTGGGATCTGCTAAGAACTGGTGAGCAGATACAAAAGAAATGTTCTCCAGGTTTCAAGATCAATATCTTCTTCTTTATATGAAATGTGGTCTCTGTTGACTCACAGCCAGAATGTTTGCAAGTTAAAAATTAACTTTAAAATAAGCAGAATATGGGGCAAATGCATCCCTTGCAGGTTGACTAGATTTCTGTTTGATAAATCATTGTTCTGATTCCTCCTGATCATCTTAGAGAAAGTGTATAGATTTCCCTTTAGGATCCTCATCATTCCCAATAAGCACAAACATTTGTTAAATTTCTGTTATATCTCAGGCACAGACTATACTGCTTCATTTCCCTGGAAACCATAACCATAGACATTTAATGAGTCAAAATATAATAAGTCAGGAAAAGTGCTGATTTATCGTCAGTGCTGAGAGATCAGAGGATGCAGGGATAGTGAAGTTTGAGACCTGACATTGTCATGTCAGGTCACAGGAAAAACAGGCTTTGCAAAAAGAAACACAAGTGTTTTCATTAGTGAAGGGATATTTATGTAAATTTCCTAGATTCTGGATCCTAAGCAACTAGACATAGTCTTCAGTTCAGTTCAGTTCAGTTCAGTTGCTCAGTCGTGTCTGACTCTTTGTGACCCCATGGACTGCAGCACGCCAAGCCTCCCTGTCCATCACCAACTCCTGGAGTTTACCCAAACTCATATCCATTGAGTTGGTGATGTCATCCAACCATCTCATCCTCTGTCATCCCCTTTTCTTCCTGCCTTCAATCTTTCCCAGCATCAGGGTCTTTTCAAATGAGTCAGCTCTTCACATCAGGTGGCCAAAGTATTGGAGTTTCAGCTTCAGCATCGGTCCTTCCAATGAATATTCAGGACTGATTTCCTTTAGGATGGACTGGTTTGATCTCCTTGCAGTCCAAGAGACTCTCAAGACAAGTTTTCAAAAATATTGAAACAAAAATTCATATCCTGAAAATGGCATAACATAAATTGTATTACTTAACAAAATGTCTTTTTAATAGTTTTTTTTTTTTCTTCAAATCCTCTATATTGTCTTTAAGGAAGCTTTCAGTATATATTGAGAATGAGATTAAGTTTTGGTTTAATTCATAATGTTAAGATGTTCTTCCAAGAATAGCTTTTAAATGTTAGATTAATTCTAATGTTTTATGATTTATTTCTATGCATTAAATAATTCCCTAAAAGGATGTGTGGTAATGTTGTCTTGTTCACATCTCTCCGATGGTGCTTATGGTGAGTACAGCACTGGGATGTCTTGCCCACAGACAAAACTATAAATTCTTTGCCAACAAGTACCGTAACTTTTTTTGTTCATTTTGTCATTTTTCAGCACATTGAACAAGCACCTTTGCTTGTTGGGAACTCTGCTTCTATTTGCATATTAATAAATTGAATCTACTGCTCATTAAATAGCAATTTTAGGTAATTCTATCATATGTCTTCATGTACACTTTCAGAAATAACTAATGGGCAAAATTATTTAAATAAGTAAAGAAAAACTTCAGAGGTTAAGATTTTTTTTTTTATTAACCCACCAAGAAAAATTCAATTGAAAACATTTTGGTTTTTGTTTGTTTGTTTGTTTTTTGGTTTCGTGGTGTGTTCAGATTTTGGTAGCTTGGTCCAGGAGACACCAATGTGCAAATGGAAGATTGGGACTCATTTTAATACTGTGCTTACCTTTGTGATCCTTTGTATGTTTGAAAAATCTCTTACCTGAAATAGAATTGAACAGATTGAGAAGACTAAGAATTTCACAAAGCCTTCAGAAGTGGAAAGTCAACCATTACATGTGCCATTCAAGTGCACAGTTTCACCCAAATCTGTCCAGAAGCTAAGTTCATTAACTTTANTATATTATAATGAAATTATATGAGTACCATAGTATATGTAAACCACATATTGATATTAGACAAATTAGGGTTAGTACCAATATTTATTTCATTAAAGAAATAAATTGTCCTCACCTCCTGATTCACTTTATACTGGGAGAAATCTCAAGTGAAGCTTTAAAATTAGGTCAACTTTCTCATGATTGTACAATTGTGTTGAACTTACTACTGGGTTTTGTTTTGTTGTTTTGTTATAGAACTTACCCTCCAGTTCCTTGTTCTGTTAGTTTTGTCCTTCTCTATTTTCTGTACTACTTTTCAGTGTTTCTGAATTCCACCACTTATTAACATGTCCCCCAGAGAAAGTGATTTTTAATAGAAGAAAGAGATTTAGACTATCATACAAACATCTAATATTTTTTTTTTTCAATTTTTTTTAAAAATTGACAGATTTCTGGATGAAATGTGTGATTTGAAATAACCTTTTCTGTAACATGATACCATCAGTTTGATAATGGGGGAAAAAAGTGAAATTCCCCTAAAACAATACTTATGATCCATTTTTCAGAAAAGATATTGTGATACTCATGCTCTGGTGGCTCAGTTGGTAAAAATCTGCTTGCAATGCAAGAGACCCGCGTTTGATCTCTGGGTCAGGAAGATCCCCTGGAGGAGGGCATGGCAACCCACTCCAGTATTCTTGCCTGGAGAATTCCATGGGCAGAGGAACCTTGGGAGCTATAGTCCTTAGGGTCATAAAGAGTTGGAAATGACTAAAGCGACTTAGCACGCATCCATGCACAAAGACAAGCTAAGTAAATGGACTAGCAATCAGTAATACTAGGCAAGTGTGTGTGTCTTTTAGAGAAGGTTTACTCAATAAAAATGCAATTTTAATAGATAAATGAGTATAAATATATTTTAGTGATAGAAAACACAGACAAATGTTTATGTTTGGATCATTTTAATAGAAACAGCCAATTTACCACCTGATGGCTATATAATCTAGCTGTAAGAAAGCTACCTAGTCCAGGCCATAGGATTTGGGATGCAATGGAGTGATGAATGCAGAACAAGATTGCACTCCATAATTCAAGTCTAGAAAGCTGACCAGAAGATGTGAATTTACCCCCCTGAAATCACACCATTAATTCTGATTGATGTTATAAACTCTAATAAAGGGTCTGGGCTGGGAGAAATTTTGAAACATTTGGCTAAAAAGAGATTTAAAAGACAACCGTCAGATTCATTTTTCAGCTTCATGCCTACCCTTCATTAACATGCCTCAATGAGAATTGATTATATTACTGGAGAAGTGCATATCTCTGTAATGAAGAAATATTATAACATCTTCGGTTCTCAATCCTGCAGGGAAAGAATTAATAACTAATCACATAATCTCTTCTGTAATTTATTCTTCATAATCCTTAGAGTATAACATAGCTAATACTGTTAAAGGAAGTGAAAATCAAAAGACTATTAATATTTGTTGTTTTCATTACAGTCTTATTTTGGCTTGATTGTGATGAAAGCAGTCAATTTGAAATGCATTATAAAATTTGAAATCTATTATGCCTGATTTACCTAACGGATATTCAGAAGAAGAAAGTAAAAAGAATAATCTTGAAAAGAAAAATAAATTCCTTTGCCAGTCTTTTGGACTTCTGCCAAAATCAAAGCAATAAAGATTATGAAAAAAGAGAGAGTTGAAGATGATGACTTCTAGTTACTTTAAGTGGGAACAGTGTTCTCTTTCCTTTTAAGTTTCAAGAAATGGAATTAAGTGTCAGAGTTTAGAATTGCTACTTAAAAGTGGTACATATTAAATAGTTGTTCCTGTTAACTTGGGCATATTACATGAGAAGATTGGAATACAGGGCTTTGAGCTTAAATAGCAACTGAGCAAAATTAAAGGCCTTCAGAGAAAATGAAATGGGAGATCCAGATGAAAGTATTTCAGTGACAAAATGTTACAGGCAATCTCTGATTACCCTAAGCTAAAATGTCAGGCAAAGCACCAAATAAAGGTTAAATTTTAAAAAAAGAAAAATGTATGAAGGCTCATCTCTCACTACTGCAACCCCTCTTACAGAGTTCCCCTCTTCTTTCCTACTGATTAAAAAGAGAAAAAAATAAAATGTCTAAGAGGGCAAATACTCCCCCTTAATCCTTGACTATCAGCTATGAAAAGAGCTGAAGACACAGAGCTGTATCTAATATGGGGAATGCGTGTGTGCTAAGTCACTTCAGTGGTCTGCAACTCCATGTCACCCCATGGACTGTGGCCCACCAGGCTTCTCTGTCCATGGGATTCTCCAGGCAAGAATACTGGAGTGGGGTGCCAGTCCGCCAGGGGATCCTCCCGTCCCACGGGTCGAACCCGCATCTCTTATATCTCCTGCATTGGCAGGCAGGTTCTTTACCACTAGTGCCATTTGGGGAATACTTCCCTCTGAATATGTCCAGTCAGGAGGGTGCTGATCACCAGAAAATTCACAACCACCTCAATTTGTATTCAAAACTTTTAATTGCCATTTAATGCCATCATTTGAAGGGAACTCGCATTTTGGCGGGGAAAGCAACTATTGATGAAGATTGGAGAAAGTCGCTAGGAATATTTGAGTGTGCATGTGTCCACACGTGTTAGGGTGGAGGATGTATAATCTTATTTTATAAATTCTGAAACCACATTTCAGATTATATGAAATCACTGAACCCAGGTCTCCCGCATTGCAGGCAGATTCTTTACCGTCTGAGTCACCAGGGAAGCCCACGAATACTGGAGCGGGTAGCCTATCCCTTCTCAAGGGGATCTTCCTGACCCAGGAATCAAACCGGGGTCTCCTGCATCGCAGGCAGATTCTTTACCAGCTGAGCTACCAGGGAAACCCTTTAAATAATCTTTCCACTTCACTTATCACAGACATTTTTAAAGTCATTTAAATGCAAATTTAAAATTAAATAACAGCAACATGTAGGCAGCTAGTTGTGTATATGTGACAGACCCCCAATAGAATCTCTGGACACCGGAGGGTGGGTGAGTGTCCACCACCGGCAATTCTCCTTGCATGTTGTCACATGTCACTGCTCTGACAGATAATCACTGCTGGCCTGACTGCCCTGGGACAGAACGACTAGGATCTGCATGCCTGTCCTCTCCTGATCTGCCCCAGACACTGTTTCCTCTGCTGGCTGTAATCTGAATGCCTTAAGTGTATCCCACGGTAAGTGTGCACCTAGTTCTTTGCTTAGTTCAAAGAGAATGAGGTGGTTAGATAGCCATGTCATCAACTCAATGGACATGAATTTGAGCAAACTCCACGATATAGTGTAAGACAGAGGAGCCTGGCATGCTGCAGTCCATGGGGTCGCAGAGTCAGACATAACCTAACAATTGAACAACAACGAGAGTTCCTCCTAGGGAATCCTTCAACCTGAGGGTTATCTTTGGGACCTCCCACACTCACAGGTGTTGCTAAGGAAGGGTGTGCTAGGATTCTGCCCTCTTTATGCCAGTAGCTGGTCCTGTTGCTTCATTACCCATACACTGTGACAGTGCAGCTGTCTGAAGGAGCAAGGGAGTACGCATTGCAGTAAAGGGTGGATACAAAAAGCACGACCACCCAAGAATCAGAAGTCAACTCACAGGTAATTTACAAATATTTTTGCTGTATTATAGTATATATAAAGTTTTAAAACATCAGTAGAAATTAAAGCTATCAAGTGCCATCTGACACAGTGAGTCATAGCCCACCAGTTCTCCCTGGACTAACAAGATTAAGGGTCTTTGATATCATGGCTCTGGGTGTCCATGCAGCATCGCACTAGATATTCTGTGCAACACAGTCAGGAGGGGAACACCAACCAATTATGTCGGCAATTCACAAGCTCACGTTCCTTAGGCAAAAAAGACGACTTCCCCACAGCCTGCCTGTAAGGTATAGTTTGGGACAAGGCAAAGAGAGGAAAGACGACCTCAATAGAAGTAGGTTACCTTTATTCAGGCAAGGAGGGGTGACAGTCGGCCTAACAACCAGGCTGAGCACAGAGAGGGATCAGGGAGGCTCCATATCTATAGGGAGGTTTGTGGAAGTGATAAAGGAAACGTTAATCAAGCAGGATGTTTTGGGTATTCTTTAGTTGAGATGGCGTTTGTAATTGGGCAGGGGGTGATAAGTCTTCTGTGCAGGTGTAGGGGGTGGAAGGTTTCCGGACAGGGGGTGATAAATCCCAGATAGATGCAACTGGCCTGGAGCATCAGGGTGGGACCTAAAGTTCTGTTTTGTTTTTTCCAAAGTTAGATGATTCAGCAAGGGCCTTTGAAACTGTTGTTTTCTTTTCTAGGTCCAAAAGACTCCTTCACTGCTTAGACCAGGTGAGATGAACATTCAACAGCTCTGAGAAGCAAGGAAAGACTTACTCAGACCAAACTCCCAGGGAATACTATTTTGGATTTGATAGTGTTTATGGTTTCCGACTAAGGTCCATCTAGTCAAGGCTATGGTTTTTCCTGTGGTCATGTATGGATGTGAGAGTTGGACTGTGAAGAAGGCTGAGCACCGAAGAATGGATGCTTTTGAACTGTGGTGTTGGAGAAGACTCTTGAGAGTCCCTTGGACTGCAAGGAGATCCAATCAGTCCATTCTGAAGGAGATCAGCCCTGGGATTTCTTTGGAAGGAATGATGCTGAAGCTGAAACTCCAGTACTTTGGCCACCTCATGCGAAGAGTTGACTCATTGGAGAAGACTCTGCTACTGGGAGGGATTGGGGGCAGGAGGAGAAGGGGACAACAGAGGATGAGATGGCTGGATGGCATCAGTGACTCGATGGACGTGAATCTGAGTGAACTCCGGGAGTTGGTGATGGACAGGGAGGCCTGGCGTGCTGCAGTTCATGGGGTCACAAAGAGTCGGACACGACTGAGCGACTGAACTGAACTGATGGTTTGCTTTCATTTTAATATGAAACATAACTCATTATCAAATATTTAAATTAGGGAGAACTCCATTGACCATTAGAGCAGAAAGTGCTATGAAGGACAAGAGGATGGGACACCTTGGTGAATGCAGGGTTGGGTTCGTTTTTGAAAAGTCATTTGAAGCAAGCACTTTTCACATGGCCGCCAGCCTGGATTCAAAATGGCATCCAACGCTAACAGACCCATTTGACATTTTTGGACAAAATGCAAAGCTGGTTGTGACACGCAGACACCGATGACATTATTTTGTTTAGATCTTGAAAGGGCACTTCCTGTGGTAGAGGAGATGAAAAGCCATTCTGAAATGCTGTCTCTTGGTGTGGCTAAAATCAAACAAGTGTATTCAAAGATGGTTAAAAAGAGATATGAAGCCCCTTGATTTGTAGTCAGTCTAAGGCTCTCTCCTCTGTGGCATTTGTTAATTTTTTATATGCTCATTGATCCAGTATCTATCATTTTGGTCCTTTGCTCCAAGAGGAGAATAGTATCAGCTCTCTCCACTCTGAGCCCAGGAAGGAGCTTATTGAACAGAGAACGGTCAGAGGTGGATGCTTATTCTTCCAGCTCCCCGCTGCACCAGCGCCTAACAAAGCAGTTGCTCTTCAGAGGCCGAAGGGTAGTGTGCACACACACCCAGCTGCCCCCTACCTGTCCTGCCTAAAGAGGACGGGAGTGGGGAGGCTGGTCCCTTCCTGCTCTGGGAATGCAGACCTGCCATGGGGAGTGACCACCTGGGCAGCAGTGGGCAGGACTCCTGACTGGTCCAGGAGGTAACCGAGCAAGTCAGGTATGCCAAGAAGAGGGTGGGGCTGTTTTTATGTGTCTCTAACCGATATCATGTGACATGCTTTTTCAGCTAAAGCCTTCAAAAAAAATGTTGCAGTAGCCTGGGGGATTGTAGGAAAAATTGGGGATAAATATTGTATTGGGTTGCATTTTTCTTGGGACAGCAGATGGAAAACTATGGCCCATGTACCAAACACAGTAACCCTGACTCGGTTTTATCCATCACCCTCTGATTTCACTTCCATGGTGGAGCCAAGTGGTTGTGACATAGATAACATGGCTGTAAAGCCTAAGCTGTTACTATTTGGTCCTTTAGAGAAAAAGTTTACTGACCCCTACAAGTAGACATGTATACAACATGAAGTTTTATACTATGAAAGTTTAATACAAAACATAAGTATTGTGTATAGCATCATAATAGTTGTAAGTGGTCTTGAGATTAAAGATAGATACAGGTATTTATGGTGTATGCATATACATATATGCTTGCATACATGTTTCTCAGTCGTGTCTGAATCTTTGCTACCCCGTGAATTGTAGCCCACCAGGCTCCTCTGTTCAAGGGAATTTTCCAGGCAAGAATGCTGGATGAATTGCCATTTCCTCTTCCAGGGGATCTTCCCAACCCAGTGATCAAACCTAAGTCTCCTGCATTAGCAGGTGGACTCTTTACCACTGAACCATCAGGAAAGTCCTATACATATATGCCTGCATGTATATATTGTATTTCTATTAAGTTTTAAAAGATAATCTAGAAGTCAGAGACAGGAAGCCAAACAAAGAAATCATATATTTAGAATTAATATTTAGAAAATGATGGGGAATACAAGAAATTAGTTTTCAAACTGGAAGGGAATTTAAATATGATATTATATAAAAATATTAAACACCTGGAACAAAATTTTCTGATTGCTTACAATTTATGATTTTAGGTCTTTACTGTAGAAACCATCTCCCTGATCTGAACACATCTTTAGATTTCTTCCTCTCTCCTTTTCTGTATCCATCTCTGTCTCTTCCTCCTACCAGCTCCAATTTAATATAGCACTTCTCTGATGATTTGGCACGGTCTCTCTCTCTCTAACAGGAACTTAAGAATTTGGATCTATTAACAGTGCATACATTATTTATTAACTTGCACCAGGAGTAATTTTGCAATTGGCAAGCTTTAGAAAGCTGCAGAAAACCATCACCCCCCGCCATCACAGTCTGCATTACCTTTCAGCAGTCCCTGACAGAGGAAAACATTAGAAAGGAGCCTTCACCTCTTGTCAGTTGGATCTGAATAGTATAACAAATTGCTTGTTTCATTCACATTTCCCCCTCTGTCCAGGCAGCAATAAGTGTGTATTAGCCTGAAGGCTTCAAAATACATAAACATTCATCTCAACATGCTCTGGAAGCACTCAGGAATTAGTATTATGATCCATCAGTAGGGGGAAAATGAACGGTGTCCTGAAACACGAGGCATATTTTCGTGAACTTTGGCAGGAGGTCTGCAATGCCAAGTCAGTGAGCTGGCGTCAGGTTACACGGCTGCGGTAACTGATCACAAACAGAAGCAAGTCACAGCCCTGTACACGTCCAGTGCTTGTTTGAAGTGTCTGGTGCTACCCATGGGGAACAGTCAGCAACATTTGGGATTTCATTTACAACAGATAAGTGCTATCTGAAAGGAGCTAGGCATCAGACACTGAGTTTGTGTGAGAGCTGAAGATTGATATGGTGTGTGAGCAGCATGGCTGGAGTGGAGGGTGGGCGTCTGGAAGATGCAGGAATGAAAACAGCATTGAGTGATGGTTAAGAGGAGGACACAGCACTTCTCTAGCTGAGGAATGCAATCACAGAGGCAGGAAAACAGGCGTTTGAATTGAGATACATTATTTTCTCTCCTCTGGGATAAAGAACACATTTGAGTCAGTCCTAATGAGGTGGATGAACCTAGAGCCTATCATACAGAGTGAAGTAAATCAGAAAGAGAAAAACAAATATTGTATATTCACACACACACACACACACGCACGCACGCATGGAATCTAGAAAGATGGTACTGATGAACCTATTTGCAGGGAGACACAGACACAGACAACAGACTTGAGGGCACAGGTGGGGAGGGAGAAAGTGAAGTTGCTTAGTCGTGTCCAAATCTTTGCGACCCCATTGACTGTAGCCCACCAGGCTCCTACATCCATGGGATTCTCCAGGCAAGAATACTGGAGCGGGTTGCCATTTCCTTCTCCAGGGAATCTTCCCGACCTAAGGATTCAACCGAGGTCTCCCACATTGCAGCCAGACGCTTTAACCTCTGAGCCACCAGGTAAGCCCAGGGGAAGGAGAGGGCAGGACAAATTGAGAGTAGCAAAGAAACACATACACCCCCATGTGTGAAAAGGACAGCCAGTGGGAAGTTGCTGCATGATGCATGGAGCTCAGCCCGGTGCACTGTAGACACCCTAGAGGGGTGGGGTGGAGAGGGAGGGTACACGTGTATACCTATGGGTGACCCATGCTGATGTATGGCAGAAACCAACACAAATCTGCAGAGGAATTATTCTCCAATTAAAGATACATTTAAAAACAAGATGTAGTCCAAACTTAATCATTAGTTCTCAGTATGTCATTTATGGTATTAGAGTGGCCAGGGACATATTTGACCTAACTTGACTGACCTCTCTGAATAGCTTTGGCTCAAGAACAGTGAAAAAAAATTTTTGTTTTTCATCCCACTATATTGTTTTGTTTTTATTTTGGGTTTAAGAAGAAGGCAATATAGCACAAATGCTAAATACACATTTAGAGCCTTGGGAAACACACCATAGTGGAAAATGAATCCTAGTTGTAAGGAGGCAGTTTAAAATTTTAGTCTTGCAGGGGTAATTTAGGTTTGACGTTTTGTGAAAACGCCTTCATGATTCACAGGGTTTTTAGAAGCCAGTTACCTTAGTGATTTTATTTATCTTTCTGAAACTGTCTGACAGTTGAAATGTACTTGGTTACACCTGCTGGCAGTTGCTAGTTTTAAATTACAGGAAATTGAAAGTAAGTTGCTTCTAGGACACTGAACTTAGAATTTCTTTCTTATTTTGGCAAATGCTGTGTGACTAGTAGTGTAAGTAATACCACTGTAAAGTTTTTGTCTTAATATTTATGGATGTCTCACATTAAAATGAGCAAACAGTTAAATTTATTTAAAGACATAGGTGTACATAGACCTAGACATGTATCTGCAGGCATATACACACACACACCCAGCTTTAGAAAATAATGAATATGTACTATGAATCTAGAGATTAAATTACAATTAAATAAAACTAGACTTACATTATGAAGGAGGAAACCAAAAAGGCTCAGTAAGCACAGATTAAATTTTCTCAGTTAATTTAGTCTACTGAATGATCAAAATTTCATCAGACCAGACCAACACAATAAGCTCTTACTCATATAAGCCCTGAAAGATGAGTCAAAGATTCTCTTGAACCGAGAATAGTATAGTCTCCTCTTGAACCAAAGAGAATAGTATAGTCTAATCATTCTTGTCCCTCGAAAGTCCCCGTGTTGAAATCCTACACTTTAATGTGATGGGATTAAGGGATGGAGCCCTAGGTAGGTGATAGGTCATGAGGTTTAGCCTCAGGAATGGGATTAGTGACCTCATCAGGAAACCTCCTCAGAGCTGTTGCAGGAAGGGGGAACCCCTTCCAGGGCCCGAAACTGGGCTCTTGTCTAACATTCGGAAACGAGTTGTCCGAGGAGACACATGTGCTAACAAAGCAAGAGATTTTATTGGGAAAGGGCACCCAGGTGGAGAGCAGTAGGGTAAGGGAACCCAGGAGAATTGCTCTGCCACATGGCTCGCAGTCTCAGTTTTATGGTGATGGGATTAGTTTCCGGGTGGTCTTTGGCCAATCATTCTAATTCAGAGTCTTTCCTGGTGGCCCATGCATCATTCAGCCAAGATGGATGCTAGCGAGAGGGATTCTGGGAAGTGGACGGACACGGGGTGTCTCCTTTCAACCTTTCCCGAACTCTTCCGGTTGGTGGTGGCTTATTAGTTCCATATTCCTTATCAGGATCTCCTGTCATAACAACTCATGCAAATGATTACTATGGTGCCTGGCCAGGGTGGGTGGTTTCAATCAGTGTGCTTCCTCTAACAGAGCTCCCTGGGTCCTTCCACCCCATGAGGACACAGCAAGGAGGGGCCCGCTATGAAGCCCTGATCTGATCCTGCACCTCTGGTTTCCAGAATCCTGAGAAACATTTGTTGTGCATAAGGACCCGTCTGTAGGATTTTAGCAGCCTGCAAGGGTTAAGACATGAGGGATGTCAAAAGTGTGAAAGTGTGCTGGTCTTTAAACTAGACACTGCTTCTGAAGGCTGGAAAGTGAATTCCCTCCCCCCAAAAAAGTCCATTTCATAGCCTGTGGAAGTTCAAAGCTCCTCCTAAAATTTCTGTGTTTTAGAAGCTTATTTCCTAGCAGTCAACCCTTCTTCCAAATTCTTCCCTGTGTGGAATTTCAATTATGAGTCATCTCACCACTGTTATGTGTTAGCAGCTTCTAGCAATCCACTTCCGGCTGAATTGCCATACACACACCCAGGCATGTGAGAAGACACACCCACACCCACACCCACACACACACACACACACACAAGGAATCGGAAGATGTGGAATAGGAAGAGTGGAGGGATACACGGACAAGGCAATTTCATATTGAGCATCCTACACTCTTATGCTTTGCGTCACACATGATTGCAAACATCTGAGATCATTTCTTTCTAGTCCCTCCTCCCCTCTTTTCTTTTCAATCTCTTCCTCCTGTATTATTTGCAGAATTCCAAAGTCTCTGTGTTGCAGAGCAGTTGGGCTCCCCTCAAGTCCCTCCAGGCTTCCTTTTTGCATTTCAAGCATCTCAACAAGTTTAGCAGAACAAAAGACCTCTCTCTATGAATAACAAGTTAGAAAGCAGTTGCAATCACACATTGCAATTATATTTTGCCTTCATGTATATACATCACACAAGTTAAATTCAATCAAGAAATAAACATTTTCATATAGAGATGAACAGCTCTAGGGAAAGTATTACACTTAAAAAGATTTATCTCTTGTCTTTTTAACAAACTTACTTCCACTCTCTTCTCTCTCAGAAACTTCTATTTCACCTCTCATCAACTTTTGTATGAATATTTACCTCCTCTGTCAAACAGCCCTGTGTCCATAATTTTGAAAGTACAACATCCTGTGTTTAATTAGATGATATTCTGAACTGTGGGGCTTCACTGGAGGCTTAGGTGGTCAAGAATCCACCTTCCAATGCAGGAGATTCAGGTTTGATCCCTGGGTCTGGAAGATTGCCTGGAGAAGGGAATGGCAACCCACTCCAGTATTCTTGCCTGGAGATCCCATGGAGAGAGGAGCCTGGTGGACTACAGACCATGGGGTTGCAAAGAGTCTGAGTGATTGATTAACTCCAACTACAGAAATCCCTTGGGCCATCATCAAAGCACACCCTGGCTCCAGGCTTGAAGCGAATCCACTCACTTGGCACTAACTCAGCACTTCTCAAATGTTGGTCTCATGATGTTAACCATCTTAAAGATCTGGATGACCTACAGAGAGTTTCTGTTTATGACGATCATATCCAGGATGTGCTGGAGCAGAAGGGCACAGACTCTCTGGAACCAATTCTGAACGTTGACTCAACTTTACATGGAGTGACTCATATTCTTAGTTTGAAAATGCCCACATTGCCAGTATTTCAGTGTGTGGTGGAGCCAGCTGGCGAGGACGCCTGTGAAATTTTCAAGAATTTTGCAAGCCGATGTTTAAAAAGGTTCATTATTAAAAAGTAATTTGCATAAACTTACAAATCAATAATTTATATTAAAACCAAAAGTAATAATACTCAAAACTCACTGCTTTTCATTTTACTATGGCCTTCTACTATCTTTTTTTTTTTTTTTTTTTGAGGTTATTTATGTCCGGTCTGCCTGTAAGAGGTGGAAATACTATATCTTATTGTGATGTTCCCTGTGTTTTTATTACTGCCTGTTGGATAATGTTAGACTGGTGGCCTGAAATTGGCCATGGAAGGAATATTTACACCACAACAGCTGACAAATTCTACCAAGTAAGGCTTTGGAGAAGGAAATGACAACTCATTCCAGTATTCTCGCCTGGAGAATTGCATGGACAGAGAAGCCTGTCAGGCTACAGACCACAGGGTCACAAGGAGTCAGACAGGACTGAGCAACTGAATATGCATACATGCAAGGCTTGATCTGTTGCTTTGTTGATTTAAAAAATATTAGTAATGAAGATTATAAAGTTGATTTTATTTTATGAAAAGTATAAAAAATTGAAGAAATAATCTTCTTGTATTAAACAATATTATCTAATTCAGCTTAAAAGCCATTTATATGAATGAATGATGTTCCAACTCAAGGATTTGTTGTTTCAAGGTTGTGTCACTTGTACATGTAGACACTTACGTTGGTACTCCCCTCAGAGAACAAGCTATTTAATGTTTACCATCACGTGTCACTGGAGTACATTTCACAAGGAAATTGGCAGATACTTCAAATCATGACTTTAAAAAAAATTCCCCAGAGTGTTAGAGTACCAGCATGCCAGTGGTCATTTTTATCAATATTTAACATATTAAAAATTGTTATTAATGCATTTGGATAATAATAAACCCATTAGAGGCTAACATAAATAATGTTTTAGAACAAATAAACTGAGCACAATTTTAATAAATTAACTGGATTTACCAAAGCAAAAATTAACTTAGTGAGAAGAATGGTATTATTTTGCATTTTTGAAAATCTTTTTCCATGTCTCTTAATACAAGACAGCTGGATTTTTCTACTTCTGGAATCAATCTGTTGTGATAAATTATTTTGCTTTAAATATCTGAAGAAAAATCAGTTTTATTAAGATCTGTAGTCTAGAAAGGGAAAAACTCAGGAATCCACTGAAAGGGTCTCAGGGACTGATGTGTGTGTGTGTGTGTGTGTGCTCGCATGTGAGTGGTCAGTTGTGTCTGACTCTTTGTGACCACATGAACTGGTGGTCTACCAAGCATTTTCCAGGCAAGAATACTGGAGTGGGTTGCCATGCCTTCCTCCAGGGGATCTTCCCAACCCAGGGATCAAACTCATGTCTCCAGCCTCTGTACCCTACAGTAGCAGGCAGGTTATCATTATTATTTTTTTCCACTACTTGAACCACTGGGAAACCCCAGGGGCTGATATTTATTATCTATTGTTGATGCATTAATATTGAACTCTGACCAGCAGCACTGCAATTCATGCCTGAAAAAAGCTTATCTAACACAGGTATTTTCTCCATAAGACACATTGCAGCCTTCCTGTGCTTTAGGAAACCGAAATTAATTAAACAAGGAGGACATTAGACCCAGGGGGTTCTCATGCCCAGGTGGCCTTCATAGGTAAACGAAAATCTAATCTGGTAACTGCCTTAAGGTGATGGCATTGAAACCTAAGGACAGCAAACCACAAGGAGCCCACCAGCCGTTAAGCTGCATCCAGCGCACAGCATCTCTGCACTGCTTCCGCTCCGGTCCGTGTGTTCCCAACCACTTCCTGTTCGGCACTGCCCAAGTCACATCAACTTTTGCTCAAGTAAATTCTTAAAATTTCCACTATGCCAGTTTATCTTTTAACAGAACATTAACTGACACTTCAGCACTGCTCTTGGGGGTCATTTTAAATAGGAAAATCACCAACAATAAACTACGAAAAAGGAACTTGATTCCCATCTGAGAACTGAAGCAAGAAGAGACAGTATTGTCTGGTGCAGCCATAGCTGGAAAAGTAGCTAAAATTTTTCACTGCTCTGCTTATGTCTGTGAATGACTGCAAAAGAGCTGACAGATAGAGATTTTGAGGTTACAAATAAATTTTGGCAAAAGGGTGCATTCACAAATACAGAATCCATAAGTAGTGAAGATTGAACATGTTTATTTATATATGTATCTGGGTCTACGTATATGTGTACACAGTATCACCGAAAAAAATGTTGAGGGTTTCATGCACAAATAAGAATATCATTTTAGGACAGTAGCTTTGGTATTTTAAAGTAATGATGCAGTGCAAGATGATCAGTGAAGTATTTTAAAGTGCAATTAGGAAAACAATATTGAAAAAAATATAGGATTGTGTACAGACCATAGTGTGAATCTTGGAGATTTATATGTTAATTTATCTATCCTGGTTCCTGAATGATTGCCAAATTTGTTCATGGCAGTAATCAATGAATTGACGATAACTTGAATTAGAATAACATTACTGATTTTATTGAGATAAACCTAACAAATTTCATTGTTAAAAGCACTTGGTTATTATAAAATCATTATGACAGAGCTTTTGAATTTAGTAAACCCTACCAGTTTCCTATAAAACACAAACCTACATTATATATTTTCTTTGAAAAATAAAAGAGAAATATATTATCAGAATGTAGGTATGACAAAGAATAGGAAAGAGCAGTCTCTGACAATTACACAGCTTAATTTATGATGTACTATGAGCATTTAAAAAAAATTGTTCCTGTTTTTTCTACTCTCAGTATTGTAAGAAAATTTTAAAGTTTTTACATAAGAATTTCAGTGGCATATTAAATCTATCATTCATATCCTATAGAGAACATTTGATTTTATTAGAGAATTGTGTATTAGTTTGGGCCATGTCAGCTGCTCTAACAAAAAACTCAAACACATCTAATGACTTAAGCATGAAGAAAATTTTTTTCTCTCATATAAGCTCCAAAACAGATGTTCTTGTTCAGCAAGAGAGCTTTCCTCCAAGAGGTAATTCAAAGACACAGACTCAATTTTGTGGTTTTATGATCTTCAGCAAAGTTGCCACACTTGTTTTCAAAAAATCTTTGGAAGATGAAAACAAAGGAAAGAGGCAAACCCATCTTCACCACCAAGGACACACACATATCATTTTTGCTCAGATTCCATTGTTAAAAGCCACACTAATGGCCCTACATATCTGCAAGGGCAGCTAGAATCTGTAAAGTTCAGTTACTGCTATCTAGCAAGAACTGGTATTATTTAAAATAACTACTTTGGAGGTAGTGGACATGGGTCTATCTGTCACAAATTAAATGTAAGCAAAAAGTGTAAACCTAATGTCCTATTTAAAGTGAAATATTTCAGCAAAAGTGTAGAAGTAACAAACAGAACAGTTTCACTGCCACAAATATCCTTTGCACTCTGCCTGTTCATTCCTTCGTGTCCCCAGGCTCAGGCAATCACCAATCATTTTATCATCTCCATAGTCTGTCTTTCCCAGAAAGCTGTATAGTTGGAATCATATGGTATGGAGACATTTCAGATTGACTCCTTTCACTTAGTAACATCTATTTAAGGATCCTCCATGTCCTCTCATGGCTTGATAGCGCCTTTCTTTTTAGTCCTGAAAAATATTGTCTGGAAACACCACAGTTTATTTATCCATCCGTTTACTGAAGGACTTGTAGGTTGCTTCCACGTTTGGGCCATTATGATTAAAATTGCTACAAACATTCATGTGCAGATCTTTCTTAGAACCTAAGTTTTCAGCTTCTTTGGGCAAATACCAAGAAATGTGATTGCTGATTGCATGGTAAGAATATGTTTGATTTTATAAAAAAAAAAAAACCTGCCTAACTGTCTTCCAAAGTGGCTGCCCTATTTTTCATTCCAGTCAGAAATGACTGAGAGTTCTGCTGCTCTATGTTCCAGCCAACACTCGGTGTTATCAGTTGGGCATTTTGGTCATTGTAACAAGTGTGTAGTGGTATCTCATTGTTGCTTTAATTTGCAGCTCCTTGATGATATAGGATGTGGAGCATCTTTTCATATGCTTATTTGCCATCTCTGTATCCTCTCTGGTGAGGTGTCTGTTTAGATCTTTTTCTTGTTCTTAACTCAAAATTTTCCTATTCTTGTGTTTTAGGTATTCTTTTTATATTTCAGATAACAATCCTCTATCACTTGTTACTTTCACAAATGTTTTCTAACAGTCTGTGGCTTGTCTTCTCATTCTCTTGATGATGTCTTTTATCGCAGAAGTTTTTAATTTTAATTAACTTTCATGGATCACCATTGGTATAGTATCTCAAATGTGTGCTTAGTTGCTCAGTTGTGTCCAACTCTTTTTGATCTGATGGACTGTAGCCCGCCTCTCTTCATGGATTCTCCAGGCAAGAATGGAGTGGGCAGCCATTCCCTTCTCCAGGAGATCTTCCCAAGCCAGGGATCAAAAGCAGGTGTCTTGCATTGCAGGCGGATTCCTGGTCATCTGAGCCACCAAGGAAGTCTCTTAAAAATCATCATCAAACCCAAGATCATGTAAGACTTTCTCCCTTGTCATTGTCTAGTAATTTTATAGCTTAGACACTCCTTTTGAGGAGTTTTGCTACCAAGAGAGCAAAAGGAGAAATCTGTGGTAGCTGGAGAGGGAAGTGAGGACAAGGATACAACTGATTAGAGCCATTTTGTCAAAAGCAGGGGATGGCTCAAGCCTTGCCGGTGCTTGTGGGAGGTGACTCTAGCACACAGAGGGCGGAGGTGGCCTTAGATGGGATCACAGTTTGTTCACTGATGTGAGTGAGCAGCAGGAGCACAGAGCACGTGGGTGCAGAAGCCAGAAAGTGAAGAGATATGGTAGTGGGAGTTTGCAGAATTCTATTCTGATGCTTGATTTCCTCCATGAATAGAAAACCGAGAATAAAGATGGGAAAAGTGACGCTTGGAGTTTGGGAGGAAACGCAGAGAGGATGGGAAAGTAAATGAAGTAGGAGAGAAGACATGGTTCTCATGCATCATTAAGGACCGGTCTGTTGTCCCCAGGGCTTCCCTGAGAGCTCAGTTAGTAAAGAACCCGCCCCCAACGCAGGAGACCCCAGTTGTATTCCTGGGTCAGGAAGATCCACTGGAGAAGGGAGAGGCTACCCACTCCAGTACTCTTGGGCTTCCCTGTGGCTCAGCTGGTGAAGAATCCACCTGCAATGTGGGAGACCTGGATTCAATCCCTGGATTTGGAAGATCCCCTGGAGAAGGGAAAGGCTACCCACTCCAGTATTCTGGCCTGGAGAATCCCCTGGACTATACAGTTGCAAAGAGTCAGACACAATTGAGTGATTTTCACTTTCACTTTGGTTGTCCCCAGGGATAAATTTAAAGGATTAGTTCAGTCCTCATACATTTCTTTAGCCATGTTCATCGTAGAAATGCAAGCAAGCATTGGTGGATTAAACCAGACCATAGTGTTCTCAAATGAGAATAATGAAGCCAGCGAGAGTGAGGACTTGAGAGTGTGCTCACAGAAGTGATTATATTGAGTTATATGAGGCTCACCTAGGTAGTTCAAGAAAGGAGGTTGCTGAGGACATCAGATCTACAGGCTGAGAACCTGGTGGGGCTGAGTGATGGTTGGAACTGAGCTGCGAAGTCGACTGGGAAGTGATGGTTAGGAATGTGATGCCCGCTGCTGAGATAGCTGAGGGTCTACCCTCGCTAGTGGTTGTTGTTCAGTTACTAAGTTTTGTCCAACTCTCTTGCAATCCATAAACTGTAGCCCCCCAGGCTCCTCTGAAGCCTCAGGGCAGACACACTGAAACTGTAATCACAGAAAACTAGTCAATCTAATCACATTAGACCACAGCCTTGTCCAATTCATTGAAACTAAGCCATGCCCTGTGGGGCCACCCAAGACAGGCGGGCATGGTGGAGAGGTCTGACACAGTGTGGTCCACTGGAGAAGGGAATGGCAAACCACTTCAGTATTCTTGCCTTGAGAACCCCATGAACAGTATGAAAAGGCAAAATAATACGATACTGAAAGAGAAACTCCCCAGGTCAGTAGGTGTCCAATATGGTACTGGAGATCAGTGGAGAAATAACTCCAGAAAGAATGAAGGGATAGAGCCAAAGCAAAAACAATACACAGCTGTGGATGTGACTGGTGATAGAAGCAAGGTCCAATGCTGTAAAGAGCAATATTGCATAGGAACCTGGAATGTCAGGTCCATGAATCAAGGCAAATTGGAAGTGGTCAAACAAGAGATGGCAAGAGTGAACGTCAACATTCTAGGAATCAGCGAACTAAAATGGACTGGAATGGGTGAATTTAACTCAGATGACCATTATATCTACTACTGCAGTTAGGAATCCCTCAGAAGAAATGGAGTAGCCATCATGGTCAACAAGAGTCCAAAATGCACTACTTGGATGCAATCTCAAAAACAACAGAATGATCTCTGTTCGTTTCCAAGGCAAACCATTCAATCACAGTAATCCAAGTCTATGCCCCAACCAGTAATGCTGAAGAAGCTGAAGTTGAACGGTTCTATGAAGACTTACAAGACCTTTTAGAACTAACGTCC
>SJYQ01104809.1:215955-253578 GCA_006410935.1 Redunca redunca | reverse complement strand
AGAAAGTGAAGAGGAACTAAAAAGCCTCTTGATGAAAGTAAAAGAGGAGAGTGAAACAGTTGGCTTAAAGCTCAACATTCAGAAAACGAAGATCATGGCATCTGGTCCCATCACTTCATGGGAAATAGATGGGGAAATGGTGAAAACAGTGTCAGACTTTATTTTATGGGGGCTCCAAAATCACTGCAGATGGTGATTGCAGCCATGAAATTAAAAGACGCTTACTCCTTGGAAGAAAAGTTATGACCAACCTAGACAGTACATTCAAAAGCAGAGACATTACTTTGCCGACTAAGGTCCGTCTAGTCAAGGCTATGGTTTTTCCAGTAGTCATGTATGGATGTGAGAGTTGGACTGTGAAGAAGGCTGAATGCCGAAGAATTGATGCTTTTGAACTGTGGTGTTGGAGAAGACTCTTGAGAGTCCCTTGGACTGCAAGGAGATCCAACCAGTCCATTCTGAAGGGGATCAGCCCTGGGATTTCTTTGGAAGGAATGATGCTAAAGCTGAAGCCCCAGTACTTTGGCCACCTCATGAGAAGAGTTGACTCATTGGAAAAGACTCTGATGCTGGGAGGGATTGGGGGCAGGAGAAAAAGGAGACAACAGAGGCTGAGATGGCTGGATGGCATCACTGACTCGATGGACGAGAGTCTGGGTGAACTCCCGGAGTTGGTGATGGACAGGGAGGCCTGGCATGCTGCGATTCATGGGATTGCGGAGTCGGACACAACTGAGCGACTGAACTGAACTGATATGGCAGTTCAAGGGCTCCCCCATTCTTTTCCTTCAAGAAAGCTTTGGCTATTTTGGAGTCTTTTCATTCCCATGTAAATTTTAGAAGCAGCCTGTCAAGCTCCATTTAAAATATTATTTTTAGTGGGAGATTTTATTAACTTTGTAGACAATTTGTTATGATCTGATACTTTTACAGTGTTACATATTACAAAACATGAGCATGGTTGTTGTTGTTTACTTGCTAATTTTATCTGATTGTGACTCCATGGATTGCATATAGCCCACCAACCTCCTCTGTCCACGAGATTCTCCAGGCAAGATTACTGGAGTGGGTTACCATTTCCTCTTCCAGGGGATCTTCTCAACTCAAGGACCCAGTCTGCATCACCGCCATTGGCAGGCGAATTCTTACTGCAATGTCACTGGGGAATCCCATTCACATGCTACATACCTCAAATTATTAAACCTATTTTAAATTTCTTAATACTGCTTTAAAGTTTCTGACATTCTCTGCATCATTTGTAGGACATGCTAGTAACCACACTTGATTTTCATTATTCCCTAGACTTATGTTCTACATGAGGCTTCCCAGGTGGTGCTAATGGGAAAGAACCTGCCTGCCAGTGCAGAAGACAGAAGAGGTGTGGGTTATACATCCCTGGGTTGGGAAGATCCCCTGGAGGAAGGCCTGGAAAACCACTCCATTACCTGGAGATTACCTGGAGAATCCCATGGACAGAGGAACCTGGCAGGCTACAGTCCATGGAGTCACAACTTAGCAGGCACACACAAGTGTTCTATATGAAGTCATTACAGAGAATGAATTAACCTTGGTTCTAGTTTGTCGTGAACCTCTTGCTACAGTATTTTTGTCAACAGATTAACATCCAACCTTCATGTTTAATGTTTTATGTGTTAACACATCTTATTTAAACATAAGTCTAACAAAAAGCTTCACTAGTATTAAGAAATTACAAATGTATTTTATATTTTGAAAAGAATAAGGATAAGGGCCATCAATTCAATATCACATAAGGTCTGCTTGGAAATTCTTTGATTATTTCATGGGCTTNATGGGCTTATTTAGAACATATTTATCTCCTACTTCCAAAAACTTCAAGGGAGTTTAGAGATTAGAAATGAAATGTCAAGATACAAACTACATGTGAAACAAAATGAAAGTCATTTAAAAGATTCAGAAATACCTGCTTAACTGAGTTGACCTACTTAAGAAAGCCTTCAGGCAAATACAGTGACACAGAGTTTCCTAAAAGACACAGGAAAATGTAAAATATTTGTACACATGCTTAAAAAGAAAGCACAAAAATGCATTGCACACAGAGATTGGGAAAGATTCAGAAGATGGAATAGAGAGGGGTGAGTGAATGATTTGATTTACAAGCAAAAGTTATTTGCTCCCTCCTGGTTGACATCAACTGAGGGGCTGATTCATAGAGAAACAGCAATGGATTTGTGGGGAAGAGAGCATCACGCATGGTGATCTGCTTCCACACTAAAGCATTCCCATTCTATAAGACTTGTTCATTTGGGTGTCAGAGAGGCACTAGGCCTTCAGATTTCATGGTGTTTGAGAATAGAAAAAAATTTTTATATGATATCAGGCAAGTGTTGTTCAGTCACTCAGTCATGTCTGACTCTTTGTGACCCCACAGACGGCAGCACACCAGGCCTCCCTGTCCCTCACCATCTCCCTGAGTTTGCTCAAACTCATGTCCATTGAATCGGTGATGCCATCCAACCATCTCATCCTTTGTCTCCCACTTCTCCTCCTGCCTTCAATCTTAGCCAGCATTAGGATCTTTCCCAGTGGGTCAGTTCTTCCCATCAGGTGGCCAAAGTATTAGAGCTTCAGCCTCAGTATCAGTCCCTCCAATGAATATCCAGAATTAATTTCACTTAGGATTGACTGGTTTGATCGCTGTGCAGTCCAACGGACTCTCAAGAGTCTTCTCCAACACCACACTTCAAAAGCATCAATTCATGGGCACTCAGCCTTCTTTATAGTCCAACTCTCACATCCATGCATAACTTCTGGAAAAACCATAGCTTTGACTAAACAGAACTTTGTTGGCAAAGTAATGTCTCTGCTTTTTAATATGCTGTCTAGGTTTGTCATAGCTTTTCTTCTAAGGAGCAAGTGTCTTTTAATTTCATTGCTGCAGTCACTATCTGCAAGTAGGTGCTCAATAAATATTTTTTAATAAAAATTGAATAGGTAAACCTTAAAGTACTCAACCAACTGGTTTTGAATCAGGAAAGGAGTACGTCAAGGCTGCATATTGTCACCCTGCTTATTTAATTTATATGCAGAGGACATCATGCGAAATGCTGGACTGAATGAAGAGTTGGAATCAAGATTACCAGGAGAAATATAAATAATCTCAGATAGGCAGTTGACACCACCCTTATGGCAGAAATCGAAGAACTAAAGAGCCTCTTGATGAACTTGAAAGTAAAAAAGTTGGCTTAAAACTCAACATTCAGAAAACTAGGATCATGGCATCTGGTCCCATCACTTCATGGCAAATACATGGAGAAACAATGGAAACAGTGGCAGACTTTATTTTCTTGGCTCCAAAATCATTGCAGATGGTGACTGCAGCCATGAAATTAAAAGACACTTGCTCCTTGGAAGAAAAGTTATGACCAACCTAGACAGCATATTAAAAAGCAGAGACATTACTTTGCCAACAAAGGTCCGTCTTGTCAAAGCTATGGTTTTTCCAGTAGTCATGTATGGATGCAAGAGTTGAACTGTGAAGAAAGCTGAGTGCCAAAGAATTGATGCATTTGAACTGTGGTGTTGGAGAAGACTCTTGAGAGTCCCTTGAACTGCAAGGAGATACAACCAGTCCATCCTAAAGGAAACCAGTCCTGAATATTCATTGGAAGGACTGATGTTGAAGCTGAAACTCTAATACTTTGGCCACTTGATGTGAAGAACTGACTCATTTGAAAAGACCCTGATTCTGGGAAAGATTGAAGGCAGGAGGAGAAGGGGACGACAGAGGATGGGATGGTTGGATGGCATCACCAACTCGATGGACATGAGTTTGAGTGGACTCTGAGAGTTGGTGATGGACAGGGAAGCCTGGTGTGCTGCAGTCCATGGGGTCGCAAAGAGTCGGACATGACTGAGCTACTGAACTGATCTGAACTTGAGTTTTGTTTGTTTTTTTTTTTCCATTATTCTTTCATGCTATAATTGGGCTGTTTCTCCCTTTCTGCTTCTTGTTTTTCCTCTGTAATATAGATGATGTGAGTAAAAGACTTGAATTCAGTGCACTAAAGATGGGAAATTGCCGTGAACATTTTTACCAACACTATTATTTCCCTAAATTGTCAGATGGCATTGGGAGGTCTACTGGAGGTAGTGGTAGGCAGAGCTGAGGGAATTGCTGCCAAATGTGGGGCCGGTCTTGCCAAGGAATCACTGAAAGAAAAGAAATGACCTACTACTCATGAGTATTCTCTCATCTCATTTTCATTCATGAACTGTTAAGCATTCGGCTTAAGCTAAACTTGAACATTTTATTGATCTGTTCGGCACTATTCATGAAGACCATTTGTACTCACGCAGTAGGTTAGTGACTGGTGTTATTAGGTGAAAATGGAATCTAGCTGAAAGGAGAAAAAGTAGACGTATATTGGAGAGCAATTACCATATAAATAGACAGTAACTATCTAAGCGAGTTCTCCGATGTAAAATAAGTGACGCAGGTCTTTGGGAGTGTTAACTGCTGAGATTTCATGTTAGAATGATATTTCAACTCTTTTTTTCTTTTCCCCCGGAACATCTCAGCATAGGAAGAAAATCTAAATGAGAGGTTAAAATGCTCAAGTGTCAGGACGTATAGCTGCAGAATATCTGAGCACGCTATCCAGGTGTAATGTGTGAAAAAGCACACAATTAGCCATGGGGCTGGGCACGTTTGTATGTGGAAATGACAATAACACATCATCAACATTCAAATAACATGACAAACAAATTATGGAGGTGTGATAGAGTTGTGTCAGTTCAAAAATACTCAAGGCTTTATTTTTCTGTCCATTTTTTATAAGGTATAGGGGCATTTTCTAAAATGGCACTAAGTGGCAGAATCTTCAAGGTGAATAAAAATATGAGAGAAAAATGAAATATTTTAAATGCAATTCCTACTGAAGTTGAAATATTTCCACTAACATATTTTGGTGTTCACTTAACATGTAACAAGATATCAATCACCCCTTCACTCATTTTAAATAAGTGAATTAAGGTTTTGCCCACAATAGAATAAAAAGAAAAGACCACATAGTATAATTATTACAGTTAAATTTGATTCTCAAATAATTTTTTTCTAGAACCAAAAACAAAAAATAAAAGTGAATTAAGGATGTGCAGCTACAAATGTAGCAGATAAAAAGCCTATGAAGTTAGTTAGGAAAGCTTTTTCTCTCTCTTTTATTTCTTCTTCAAGAGTATTCATTTATTTATTTATTAGGCTGCACTGAGTCTTAGCCGTGGGGCATGTGGGATCTTTTACTCTCGGCATATAAACTCTGGGTTGCTCCCTGTGGGCTCTAGTTCCCTGACCCGGGATTGAACCCAGGCCCCTGCACTGGAAGCTCAGAGTCAGCCACTAGACCCCCAGGATAGTCCCTCTCTTTTGTTTCTAAGAGAGATAAGAATAAAAAATGTTGTTTATGCTTTAAAAATCGCACAATCGTTGCGCATTTGTGGATGATATGAGCTGCTCTGACTTTTTGCCGTCAATGACAAGCGTTTGATGGTTCCCCACATTTCATGGGACCATTTCTGGGGAATTGTCATGTGTCCGTAACATGTACGACCCAGTAACTCAATGAAGAAGTTAAAGCTCAGTGAGCATGTGTGGTACAGCTGGTCTAGAGTTCAATTAGAGGCATCGCCAAGATTCAATGCTGAATTTTTGGATTTCAACCCCTATATTCTCTCTACCATGCTAGTTTGCCTCTGAAATAACAATGCATCTGATAACTGCTTAACTTAATGGATTGTGTCCTTCTGTAAGTATGTCCGCTAATGTTACCTGTGTGCCGAACCCTGAGTATGAGCCCAGATAGCTTGCCTTTACCTAATATTCTTATAATAAACATTATAAAGATTATATTGTATTTGAAATTGGGCCTTTTATCTTTGTGCATTATAATATTTAATAGAAAAAATTAAGACAGCATAAAATGATCAAAAAAGAATGTCTATCACCAGCTTATTAACCATAAACTGAAATATTAATATTATGCTGTTGTTAAGAATGATATGAGAGCTGAGCAATGAAGAAGGCAGAATGTGAAAGAATTGATGCCTTCGAACTATGGTGCCAGAGAAGACTTCTGAAAGTCCCTTAGAGAGCAAGGAGATCAAACCAGTCAATCTTAAGGAAGATAAACCCTGAATATTCACTAGAAGGACTGAAGCTGAAGCTGATGTTCCAGTATGCTGGCCATCTGATGGGAGCAGACAACTCACTGGAAAAGTCCCTGATGCTGGAAAGATTGAGGGCAGAAGGAGAAGAGGGCATCAGAGGATGAGATGGCTGGATGGCATCACCAATTCAATGGACATGAACTTGGGCAAACTCAGGGAGATGGTGAGGGACAGGGAGGCCTGGCGTGCTACAGTCCATGGGGTCTCAAAGAGATACGACTGGGCAATTGAACAACAACAACAATACAGACTCATATGGCGATAACTATACACTAAAATTTTAAAAAAATGTAAATACTCGTGTGAGTGCATTACTGTAACAAAAACTAAAACTGTACCCAGACATACCCTAGGGCAAAATGGGTACCAGCATTAAGAAATATCCAGATTGAGTAGATGGTTGATTCAGACTTTTGAGTTTATAAAATGCCCTTATGTACGTTGGCTCATTTAGCTACAAGCAAATACACGCCTTAGTTGTCTGCAACATTACCTCAACCCAAATTCCCACAGGAAATTTCCCATCCTATCATTTACTCAGAGCTAAGAGTGTCAAGGGAGTCTGTTATCACCGTCTTTGGAAATCAAACAGGTGTGAGGAGGTTACGTGTATTCTGCCAGTCCCGACACTGAGTCAGTTCAATCTCACCTCTGAAACAGCATCTTAGCGTCAGTGTCTATCTGAGCTCAAGTCCCAATTCACCCTTATATCTAAATGCTTTGAATGAAGTGGTTAGAAAAGTGTACTTTCTCTTAAAGTGAAATTCTCAGCAACAGTAACCGTTGTGAAGTGAACAATTCAGGGGCATTTTGCACATTCACAGTGTTGTGCCAGTACCACCATCTCCACATAGTTCCACAAATGTCTGTAGTTTGAGTTTCTATTGTGTTCTGTGCTGAGCTCAGGAACCTCACGGACTAGTGGGAGAGACAGGTTTCCGGGATGGAAGGGGACATGTTTGAAACCGTGGTGGCATCTGGCTGAGGAGAGAACGTTCCTGAACCTAAGGGACATCAGTTCTTGGGGAGGATAGGAGTGTGGGCAAAATTCAGCTGGTCATATTTGATTGAACCTTTGAAGAGGATAAGATCTAACTCATCCCAAGGAAGCGAAAGGAGAACCTTTTCCCAGCAGACAGATCCAGAGAGGTGGTCCTGGGAGCCTGGAGAAGCTCTGAGTGTTAGGGAAGGTCCAGTCTGTATGCAGCTGCACGTGAAACGCAGCAAGAGAAGGGGCAGGGAAGGCAAAACTGAACACCAGCAGGAGCGGGTCCTGAAACACTGAGAACTGTGCTTCTCAGGAGCTGCAAGCTTCGTCTGGCACATGAGGGGCAGCTATCCGATCACTGAAGCTGCTCTGCTCAGATTTTCATTTTCCACCCATGTTCTGGCCGTCACGTGGCTCGCTGATTGGAGGAAGGTGAGGCTGGAGACAAGGATGAGAAAAAGTTATCCACTGCAGTGGCTATTGATCCTTAATGCCCAAGGGTGATGGTAGGAACAGGAAGAGAAGGTAGAAAATATATTTAAGGCGCAACATCTGAAGATCATGGAGATTCATTAGACAGGGTTGCTGAAGGTAAGAGACGTTAAGTAGAGGACCCAGAGCGCTGGTGCAGTTGACAGAGAAAAATTCTATAAAACTGAATTCAGATGTAAAAGAGAAGAAACAGGATACTAGGGGTTGAAGTGAGTTCCATTTAGGACCTAGTGTTTTTGCAATACTTGTAGGACATCCCAGTGGAGGAATCTTGTAGTTTGGGGTGGAGCAGGGCCTGAGTACGGAGTTAGCAGACATGGTTACTCCATCTCAGGCATGAGCGAGATTCAGGAGTTAATATCCAATAAGTAACTGGGTGAAGCGTGAAAACATAGATGTGAAATAAAATAAGTTTTAAAAGGGAATATTTAGCAATAAGCGCCCTACTGCTGAAGCTACTGGAATAATTTCCTATTTAAAATACAAAGAGCTGAGACATGAATTTTAGGTAAAGAAGGGGAGAGACCAGACATAAGCCAATGATCTCAGAAGCCAGTGCATGAAACGGGGAGGAGCAGTTGGAAATACAAAGCCGTTGTAAGAGCCACGAAATGAGGCCATGGGCTGCCTGGGGCTCTGGTTGCTTGAAAGTTTCGATAGTATTGAAACAGGGCAGGACCTTATGAGCCCTGCCGATCCTCTGCCTGCCATTTGTCTGTGGAAAACTTTAATCAAAGACTAAGTGTAATCAGAGAAAGGAGAACATGCAAAAACAAAAAGGAGTCAAAGAAGACCAAACAGTAATAATGCAGTCGTTAAGCGAAGTCAGTGTCTTTAGTTCCTCCTCAAGGATGAGAGATAAGTAATAATCTGAGCCATATCCTCTGAGCCGTCTTACAGATACTGAAAACCCCTCCAGGGGGAACAAGATTAGTGACAGATGACCAGATTGTAGCCATGACCGGAGCTGCCGCAGTTCTGAGATCTGGCCTCCAAGAGGTGGAAACCAACTGGCCCTGGAACTGAAGATTAACTGTACCTGAAACAGCCAAGACGGCACTGGTCAGACCACTAATGACCAAACCTGAAGGTGACTGTCAGAGCTGACGGTGCTGTTTCTGCCTGGAACCTCCTCCTTCTCTTTATAAAGGCTCTTGCCCAGTGGTTGCCAGTGCAGGGCGTCAGCCTTTGGACAGATATCAATTGTCCTTCCACCAGTTGCCAGCATCTGAAATAAAACAAACTTTCCTTTCTTTCAACCTGGCCCGACTATTGGGTTTTGAGCAGGGAGCCGCCAGAACTCACCTTTCGGGAACAGTATTGATCATGGTAAATACTGTTCAGTATTGATTAATGTTAAGTATTGATCGTGGTAAATAAACAGGAAATTCATGCTAAATTAATATATTGTGGACAAAATTGTACTTGGATAGAGTTGATTGTAATACTAAGAGTATTGGATTTTCTTTAAAAAAAAAAAATCCTCAAGGTTAAAGCAAACAAAAATGACAGCAACAAAAGTCTCTGACTGTAGAAAGAATTGGCAACGGGGCACTGATTTTAACTTAGAACTGGAAGTTCATGGTAATGGAGTAACCGAAATGCTGTAAATATTCTTGTATGTTTATTATCCAGTCAAGTAGCCTATAATATAGTAATAAATCATTGATTTCCTTTAGGTAAATAATTTTGCTTAAGTCCTACCTAACTTCACTTCTAATTGGCTACGCAGTTGCAGAAACAAGTCATGAAGAGCAAATCAAACAAAACTTAAAAACAAGCATGTAAAAAATATTCCAGTAGACCACTATGCTTGTCCTGTTGATCCTGTATAATTCAAATTATTTCCCCTCAGAATACAGCTGGCACATTTATTGCTTGGGCTTCCTGGCATCGCCAAAGACAAGGGCTGCTGCTCTGTTTCATAGCTCTTTGATATACTGGGCTGATTTTTAACCGAAAGGATATGTTTTCTGAATCGAACCATCAATATCAAGAGCCAGTGAGGTAGGTGCTGAGTTTCAGCAGAGTTTTTAGATTAAAATCAGTTTTCATCCTGTGATTGACATACTGACTACTCAGCAAGACATAAGCTTTAAAACGCTAAGTGACTGACTTGCTTACACATCTTACTCAATTCAAAATGATAAATATTACATCGTGAAAAAGACAAAGTATAAAAAAGATATATCCAACAAACCTGTCAGAATCATTATCAGTGTAATAACTGCCTTGCATGACTTTAAAATAAAGAACTCAAACCTATCGGAGAGAGGTGGTGGAGATGAGGAAGGTCAGCTAGGGAGGGTGAGGATCAGAAGTGAGGGTGTGGATGGACTGCCCCACGTGGGTTCCAGTGCATGGGGTCATCACTGGGGTCTCTGGATAGGGGACCTTTGCCACATAGGATTCTCCCCAGTTCATGGGAAGCCTGGATGGAGAGAGAAGTGTCAGAGAGTCAGCGAACAGAGATATGCCCCAGAAGAATGCAGATTACCCTTTAAATGGTAAGAATGAGCCTCCTAACAAAAAGGATGTGTTCCCGAACAGAGTGGAGGAGTGAAGATGAGGTCAGCCACACCACTGAGCCATCCTCTGTTCCGTCTCTGCTGCTGGCCATCAGCCCAAAACTTTTCACAAGTTATTATCCCTGAAAACACCCTCACGGGGTGCCCAAGACCATAGTAGGCCTTACAAATGTGCTAACACCTACAGTGCGTGCAAGCTGCTGTTCAGTCGTGTCCGACCCTTTCATGACCCTTTGGACTGTAGCCCGCCAGGCTCCTCTGTCCATGGGATTCTCCAGGCAAGAATACTGGAGTGGGATTCCATTTCCTTCTCCAGGAGATCTTCCCGACCCAGGAATCGAACCCACATCTCCTGCAACGCAGGCAGATTCTTTACCACTGAGCCAACAGGGATTCCCAATGTGCTGTGGGAACATGCTGCTGCTGCTGCTGCTCCTAAGTCTAGTCAGTCCTGTCCGACTCTGTGTTCCCCCATAGATGGCAGCTCACCAGGCTCCGCTGTCCCTGGGATTCTCCAGGCAAGAACACTGGAGTGGGTTGCCATTTCCTTCTCCAGTGCATGAAAGTGAAAAGTGAGAAAATGAAGTCACTCAGGTATGTCCGACTCTTCGCGACCCCATGGACTGCAGCCCATCAGGCTCCTCCGTCCATGGGATTTTCCAGGCGAGAGTACTGGAGGGGGGTGCCATTGCCTTCTCTGGCTGTGGGAACATAGCTATTGTCTAATACATTTCTGTGTTTGTTAGTTGCTCAGCCGCGTCCGACTCTTTGCGACCCCATGGACTGTAGCCCGCCAGGCTCCTCTGTCCATGAGATTCTGCAGGCAATAATGCTGGGGTGGTGTGCCATTTCCTTCTCCAGGGGATCTTCCTGATCCAGGGATCAAACCCTGTCTCTTGTGTCTCCTGCACTGGCAGGTGGGTTCTTCACCACTAGTGCCACCTGGGATACACTTCAATGGGAAACCCAAATAGACATGAAGTAATCATTTGAAAGTGTCCAAAATGACTCACTTATTATTTGGGAAAAAATAGCCTCTAGAACTCACTTTCTTTGAAAAAATAATCCGTGTCATTTTCTCAAGAGCAGAATACTATCAACATCAGTAGTTTTCCAACTTTGCTGCACAGACTCACATAGTACGTTGTAAACATCCCAATTCCCAGGCTTGTGTTCCAAACCAAATACATCAGTGTCTTGAAGACAGGAGCTAGGAGACAGTAGCTCTGAAAAGGAGCAATCACATTTGAGAATCAGAAATCTACATGGATCCACATCTCCCCAGAGGGTGCTTCAAGGCCCACTGGCACGGTGACACCTGGGCGGGGACCTTGACTCATGGTCCACTTTTTTTTTTAATTTTTATTTTTACTTTATTTTACTTTACAATATTGTATTGATTTTGCCATACATTGACATGAATCTGCCACGGGTGTACATGAGTTCCCAGTCATGAACCCCCCTCCCAACTCTCACCCCATATCATCTCTCTGGATCATCCCCATGCACCAGCCCCAAGCATCCTGTATCCTGTATCGAACATAGACTGGCGATTCGTTACAGGAAACCCACAGGGGATTCCCCTGCTCCAGGTCAACCACTGCTGTCTTCCTCTGCTTGTTTTGGCCAAACACTTTCCATAATTTATTTGTTACTTTCTAGAAAATGAGGACTACCTCTCCAGTAATGTAAAAATTACCCTAATAGATCACTGTTTTTGTATATTTATCTTGCATAGTTCAAACTCTTTACTCTGTCTCTCTACATAATATCTATCCATCTATCTATCATCTATCTCTCTGTTTGAGGAGCTACATTTGGAAACTGAAATACCTGTGTTTCAGGAGATGTGCTGCTCATCAATCATTTTTCGTTTAGAGAACTTTTTTAGTCTGGCATGCACTTAATATATATAAGGTAAAATGCTATCCTTAACAAATAAGCCTGCCATGGAAGAAAGGAGTCTGGCAGAAGGAGACCACTTCCAGGAGACTGTGTCATCCCGTTTTGTATCTAATTAGGTCCTTATTGTATCTAAATACTTGACCCTACCTTTCACAATGAATTAATGACTTTTCCTTCTTCCTCTCTCAAAAGAAGTTTCTAATTGAAATTAATTCATAATCAAGCCAAGTAAGGTGACTTTACCCACTTCCTCACAGACACAGCTTTTCTTGTGCTATAAAGTGACATTTGACGATGTGTGGAAATTCAGGCATCCTTGTGTTTAATTGATGACTCTACACACTCTTCGCTTTCACCCTTCCCCCGTTGGCAGGATGCTTCATGATTTCTTATGCACAAAATGCAGAAAGTAATTACTGACCTTCTGTTATCAGTGTTAAATGAGTTTAGAAACTGGAACCAATTGGATTTTACTAATTTTTTCTTGGAGAAGGAAATGGCAGCCCACTCCAGGACGCTTGCTTGGAGAATCCCATGGGGGAGGAGCCTGGTGGGCTATAGTCCATGGGGTCGCAAAGAGTCAGACATGACATAACAAGTACATAGAGATAATAAAATAAGTTTAAAATATGAAATAACACATTTTTATTAACAGATTTTTGTAAGTTTTGTAAAAGTGTGCATTTTTTGATGGAAATGATGTCATTTCACAATGACCCATGTTCAGTGACAAGAAAGAAGAGTCAAACAGAAATTTAGGTATTGATGATGCATATATGTGATGCATATATACTTCAAATTCATGTTCTGTGTGGATGGAACAAGGATGCTAATGAGCTAGTTCAGAGCTTTCTAACTTCTCACGTTCACTCTCTATCAGTCACTACCAAGAAAACCAGAAAGCAAAGCCCCAATAAAGTGATGCTTCCTGGACCCTGTCTTCCTTTTTGCTCTGCTTTTCAGCATTACTTTCATCTCCATCGGTGCACCCAGACTAGTTTGTTGTACAGTTAAATTTACAATGGACTAAAAAGTTTGACTATAGGCTAAATACATCTGAAGAATATTGCAGTCTAATTTTCCTGGGATTAACACTTGCAGCATTCAAGGACTCTGGTGCCAAGTGTCGTCTTCTGTATGGAATTAACCAGCCAGTTGCTCAGGAATGATGCTGCCTGTCATTTTCCCACTATGCCCTTGAGACTCCTCCCATGGGTGAGAACTTCATAAAATCTCAGGATTCCTTAAGTCAGAACAGGAATGTTTTCTTCCACCTTTTCTTCTTGCATGCTTTTCAAGCTCCAGTCCAGTACAATCTTAATGCTTTTATTAGGTTGTTATTTTCATAATCACTGTACTATTTCAATAAAATAATCTTCAAAAGCCATCAATTCTGTGCCTTTTTAAATTCATCAATGCAAAACAGGCTAATTATAATTTACCACAATACTAGTGTATAGCAAGATATAATTTTCTTATATATGAATATGTTTGATTCTTCTTTGAGGGGTGTATATTCACCTGTAAATACACCTGTGTGTGCCCTAAGATACAGACATATTTGGCATAGCTGGGGCACCTGAGAAAATAATGAATATATATCTGAATAATATACACATAATAATGTATATAATAATAATGAACGCATATCTGAATCCAAAATCCAAAATCTCTCTCAGATATTTGGATCAAAGGGCAGTGTTGCTTTTAGTCTGCTTTGCAGTGGGTACAAATGGGCTTCCCTGATGGCTCATCAGGTAAAGAATTTGGCTGCAATGCAGGAGACACAGGAGACCTGGGTTTGATCCCTGGGTAGGGAAGTTCCCCTGGAGAAGAGAACGGCAACCCACTCCAGTATTCTTGCCTGGAGAAACCCATGAACAGGGGAGCCTGGCGGGCCACAGTCCGTGAGGTCACAAAGAGTGGACACAACTAAGCGACTAAGGCTCCAGTTAAAGAAAAAGAATAGCACATGTTTCCTTTCTCCTGAAGGATCAATTGAGGCTGCTTCTGCATTCAAGGCACTCAAAAAGGGAAGAGTTGAAAGCTCTCTTTTGGACACCCCTCCCCAACCAGCAAACACAACTTTCGCAGGCTCTGCTAATTATGCTTCATTCCATGACATTTCAAATAGATGTGTTACCAGAAAGCAATGCTAGCCAAACCAGTACTTACAGGACCCCCGTGCGGATCTGCTTTTGATTCTAAATTTGAAATTCTGAGTAGGTGATTGAGTGCTTTCTCTCCTTTTCAATTCAGTATTTGAATTCCGTCTTTCAAGTCTGTCCCCCTCATCAGCGTTCCAATCCCTAATCATGCTGTCATTTTCGTTGGAAGCGTTAAACATATTACAAGCTTTCTTTCCAGCCACCTTGAGTAGTCGCCTAATCGATACCTTTCTGGCAGTTATTTCCAAGGAGAATGGTATTTAGCCCAGGCATATTTGAAGGCATATTCCCTGAACTCTTTCAACAAGCTTGCGACCTCTTATCTATTTTCACCAAAATGAGCCATCTATGCATATCTGTAATTTTTCTCCCCTCTGAGGCTCCTATGACTGCAGCGCTATCTTAGAATTATTCTTGGTGAATTTATAATAACGGTTCCCACAATACTTTTCATCGGGCGGCTGCTTTGTTCCTTGTAAACAAACCCTGGAAAGAGAAATCCTTCGTCAGGGTCCTTTCTTTTCTTGCATAGCTTTTGAAAAGCTGTATAAATCTCCATTTTAACCTCCGAGTGCTTTTCTCCTGGGGAGCTGAGTGCAGGGAGAATAAAAGAGCCAGCAGTTTTCTTTTTCCATGAGTCCCTCTCTCTTTCTGCTCCCTCCACCCCACCCTGAGCCGGCCCCCTGGGCTGCCGTCTTCTCTCTGAAGCCCTCTCCTCCCCTCCAGTCCTCGGTGCTGGCTGCCATCACACCTGCACGAATCCACCTTCCCAAGCCCTCTTTGGGTGGACCTCACATTTTTCCAAGTTCCTGATGGATGCTCTGCCGGCCAGTAGTGAGGGGAGGCTGAAAGAGTCAGACAAGCCTGCTCATCTGATGAGAAGCCATCCTCCTGGCCTGCATGCCCCTGCGCAAGGAGCCCTGANCCTGATGTTCAAGCTGGTTTTAGAAAAGGCAGAGGAACCAGACATCAAATTGCCAACATCCACTGGATCATCGAAAAAGCAAGCAAGTTCTAGAAAAACATCTATTTATGCTTTATTGACTATGCCAAAGCCTTTGACTGTGTGGATCACAATAAACTGTGAAAAATTCTGAAAGAGATGGGAATACCAGACCACCTGACCTGCCTCTTGAGAAACCTATATGCACGTCAGGAAGCAACAGTTAGAACTGGACATGGAACAACAGACTGGTTCCAAATAGGAAAAGGAGTACGTCAAGGCTGTATATTGTCACCTTGCTTATGTAACTTCTATGCAGAGTACATCATGAGAAACACTGGGCTGGAAGAAGCACAAGCTGGAATCAAGATTGCCAGGTGGAAATATCAATAACCTTAGATATACAGATGATACCACCCTTATGGCAGAAAGTGAAGATGAAATAAAAAGCCTCTTGATCAAAGTGAAAGAGGAGAGTGAAACAGTTGGCTTAAATCTCAACATTCAGAAAACGAAGATCATGGCATCTGGTCCCATCACTTCATGGTAGATAGATGGGGAAACAGTGGAAACAGTGTCAGACTTTATTTTGGGGGGCTCCAAAATCACTGCAGATGGTGATTGCAGCCAAGAAATTAAAAGACACTTACTCCTTAGAAGGAAATTTATGACCAACCTAGATAGTATATCGAAAAGCAGAGACATTACTTTGCCAACAAAGGTCCATCTAGTCAAGGCTTTGGTTTTTCCAGTGGTCATGTATAGATGTGAGAGTTGGACTGTAGAGAAAGCTGAGCACCGAAGAATTGATGCTTTTGAACTGTGGTGTTGGAGAAGATTCTTGAGAGTCCCTTGGACTGCAAGGAGATCCAACCAGTCCATCCTAAAAGAGATCAGCCCTGGATATTCATTTGAGGGACTGATGCTGAAGCTGAAACTCCAGTATTTTGGCTACCTCATTCGAAGAGTTGACTCATTGGAAAAGACCCTGATGCTGGGAGGGATTTGGGGTGGGATCAGAAGGGGACGACAGAGAATGAGATGGCTGGATGGCATCACCGACTCGCTGGACATGAGTTTGAGTGAACTCTGGGAGTTGGTGATGGACAGGAAGGCTTGGCGTGCTGTGATTCATGAGGTTGCAAAGAGTCGGACATGACTGAGCGACTGAACTGAATTGATCTTCTCTTTCTACCTAGAATTTTCTTCTCATGACATTTACCCCTGCCTGATCTTATACCAAATACCCAGATGTCTGTTTCTGTGCATTTCTTCTGGAAGGTAAACTGCAAGAGTGAAGGCCTCTGCCTTGTCCACTGGCGTGACCACAGCACCTACAGTAACACTTGACACACAGAGGCTTCAGAACATGACTCCTTTGGAGCAACAGATAAACCAGCGGGAAAAGCCCCCCACCATGGCAGTCCTACCAGATAATCCCAAGAAAAACATCCAGAGTCTGTCAATATGAATTAAATTATCAAGTAGCTTATTTATATCTGTGTAGGTGTGTGTGTGTGTGTGTGTGTGTGTGCATGCACATGCACTTGTGTGGATTTGTGCGTGAGTACTCATTCATTCATGTCCAACTCTTTTGCGATCCCATGGACTGTAGCCCACCAGGCTCCTCTGTCTATGGGATTTCTCAGGCAAGAATACAGGAGTGGGGTGCCATTTCCTCCTCCTGGGGATCTTCCTGACCCAGGGGTCAAACCCACGTCTCCTGCATTGCCAGGCAATTCTTTACCATCTGAGCCACCAGGGAAGCCCTGTGTGAAATCAAAGAATGTTAAAGTTCATTGTCCCCAAATTAAATACAAGCCCCTCAGCCTGACATTCAAAGGCCTTTGCCAGACCCATTTTCCTTTGGAAATTTAACCTCCCTCACTTGAGATGCACATTTCCTATATTTTTCTGTGTGTTTTGTCTTCCTTGAGTCAAAAACTGCCTTTCCAGATGACACACATCTCTGCCTCACCTGCCCCAATTCCGTCAATTGTTCTAAGGTGTAGTTTAAATGCCACGCTTTCCTCTGGAGATTTCTCTGGTCTGCGATACCCACCTGCACCCACCCAGAGCGTTAAAACCTTATGGGGCTTTCCTTGTTTTTCTCTCGTGGCTTGTATTCTTGTTCTGCATCTCATAGAGGTGCTTGGTGTCTTGTTCCTCCCAGGAGCAGAAGGAGTTGCTAGGGCTGCCTTAAAGAACCACCTGCCAAGCTAAAATGACAAAAATGTATTTTCTCACAGTGCTGGAGGCTATAGGTCGAAACTCAGAGTGTCAGAGTGGCTGGTTCCTTCTAAAGACTCTGGGGGGGTACTTCCCTGGCCGTTGAGTGGTTAAGACTCTGTGCTTCCATTGCACGGGGTGCGGGTTTGATCCCTGGTCGCAGGAGCTAAGATCCTGCAAGCTGCGGGGTGTGGCCAAATACATAAATGCATAAATTTTAAAAACAAATAATAAAGACTGAGAGGAACCCGCTCCCTCCCAGCCTCTGGTGGTTTGTTAGGAATCCTGGGTGTGTTTTGCTCTATCTTCACATTATCTCGGTGTTTTCCTTCTGTGTGTGTCTCTGGGTTCAAATTCCCCCTTTATATAAGGCCTGTCACATTGAATCGAGGCCCAGCCTGTTCCAGTATAACCTCATCTTATCACTCTTAGAGTGACCCTTTTACCAAATAAGGTCACATTCTTAGCTCCTGGAGGTGAAGACTAAACACACAGATTTGAGGAGGGATGTGATTCAGCCTGCAACAAGCTTCTCGCCAAAGGTTCTTCCTCTTCACTCCTGCAGGCTCGGGTGTCCCACCCGGTGGTATCCGCATTATAGCAACTTCATAAATACATTGTTGAATTGAAGGGCTCCTTGCTTCCCAGGTGGCTCAGTGGTAAAGAATCAGCCTGCAACATAGGAAATGCAAATTTGATCCTGGGGTCGGGAAGATCCCCTGGAGAAGGAAATGGCAACCCATCCCATTACTCTTGCCTGGGAAATCCCATGGACAGAGGAGCCTGGCGGGCTACAGTCCACGGGGTCGCAAAGAGACAGACAGGACTGAGCACAGCACCGGGCAGGGCACTTTACTCGATGCCATAAGTGCCCTTCCCAGGGATCGACACATAACTAGCATCGAGAATGTATTTTCAAGTTATTGGCCACTGGGGTTTTTTTCTCACAGGTTTTGTTGAAAGATTGTTCGGCCATCGGATGAAGTTTGAGTGACATGCCCTAGTGATGCAAGTGTTCACGGAAGCCAAGCTTACTAACCATCACTTACTACCCAGTAACCGCGCACCGGGAGGAGTGGAGGACGGCGTGGCAGAGGGGAGGAAATATGTCTCCTGACAGGTGTGCGACTTGTTCAGAATGCAGAAAATCACCGATTTGAACAGAATCGCCACAGTGTGCCCTGGGGACACATTTATTTACATGTTTTCCTCAAGCTACTGCCCATCCGTTTCTTTGAAAGCCTCATAGATCCCAAACTTGTTGACTCCAGAAGTGAAGTGTCAGATTTATTTTTATACACTGTTGTTGCCTTTCAAATTCATATGATTGTCTTCCTTTTCTGTGTCTCGAGGTAGAGGCGATTTATATTCAAAATGCCTTCCACGACAATATATCCCTCCAGCCCAGTCATGTGCTTTGAAATTCCTCTGTGAAAGACTACTTCTTCTGTTACTCTCTGTCAAAAAAATTCTTAAATGGTCTCAGGATCCTTTTTTTCCTATTACATAATTTTTTATTGCCTTGGTTGCAACAACTCGGTTTGCTGCTCAGCTGGCTGCCACTAAGGACATTTACTGCATCAACTGTGAAGAAGGTTTATTAGAAAGTGATGCTGGCTCTTTGCAGACACAAGTGGCAACTTTGTAGACAAATAAAAAGATGCATTGAGCTTAAACATTATTTATGCATTTTATCATAAATAACAAATCAATTAAGACAAATTAAATTCAACATTAGAAAAAAGAATACATTTAGNGTTTTTTTTTTTTTTTTTGAACTTTTAATTTGATACTCGGGTATAGCCAATTAGCAACGATATGATAGTTTCAGGTGAACAGTGAAGGGACTCAGCTATACATAGACATGTATCCATTTAAATAATTGTGCTCTCTAGTCATGTATATCATCTGATGATTAATCTAATTGGAGTATCTAAACATGAGGATAGATTGCTAAAGTTTACAAGTAAGATAATTAATTCCGACATATGATGTTTTTTTCACTGACTGATCCAGGATGAACTGAATAACAATATTTTTTTTTGGTGTACATTAAGACTTCATTAGAAAACAAATTATGTGAAAAAATGGAAAGATTTATGGCACTGGACTTGGTGGTTTGAGAACTGCATGTTGATTTGACAGAGCCAAAGATTTATTTTTAAATGTACAATATTCATATACGATAGCCACAATAATCTAACTATTGACATTAAAATGTAGCCTATGTAAAATTCTAGGTTGTCAACTGAAATATTGATTTAATACGAGGTTAAATATAAAATGCTTTTGAGACTTTGACAAATGACTGTATAGCTAAATATATATTACTAAATCACTCTTCTTTGTATGTTGGCTAATTTTTCTTGATAGCTAAAATATACGTAAGTTGTTTCAGAAAAAAAAATATATCTACTCAGGGCTTTACGTTACTTTGTATTAATAATGACTGTTCAAATTAATATCGCTCTGCATTATAAAGAGCTTCCCAGGTGGTGCAGTAAAGAATCCACCTGCCAATGCAGGAGACCTGGGTTTAATCTCTGGGTTGAGAAATCCACTGGGGGAGGGCATGGCAACCCACCAGCATTCCTGCCTGGGGAAATACCATGGACAGAAGAAGCTGGAGGGCTATAGTCCATAGCATCATAGAATCAGACACGACTGAAGTGACTTAGCACACACACGTGTACATTATAAAAGTATTTCTCTTTTTATTTAATATAAGCATAATGCAGGTGTATCCATTTTGATTATACATTTCAATCAGATATACTTTCTGTTCGTCAGATAACAACTTAAGGAGATTAAAAAATCTTTTAAAATCTGGATTAGAAATTACAGAATGGATTCTTATTGACTTGGGGTTTTTATTAGTTATTGAAATAAAAGTTGGCATTACACAATGCATATGTTAAATGTTTTTTATGATTATTTAGGAAAAGTGACCAGTAAAATAAATTGACTTATTTCAGGATCGAATGAATTTCTACAATGTAACAAATGAATAAAAAAATCTAACTAACAATTCCAGAAACAAACAATGAAATTTTTAGCTCACTCAAGGACTGCGTATTCCCCCAAATTGTTATCTGAAATGTAGGGTTCAGTCTTACCAGTTTCTAAATATTCTGAGAGAATGAATTTTCCAAGTTTCCGACTCTCAATCTACTCCTGACCTGTTTTTTAATCCAAAGACCCCCTGATGACTATCAACAGTGAAAATGGTCCAGAATATTTCTAGAAAATTAACTTTTTACTTTCATCCATTTCTAGCAGGTATTAGTACCTGATCATGTTGAACATTACCTGAGTTCTGTATTCCAAGAAAATAACCAAGATTAAGAAATCACCCCACCTTAGACTGATACTAAATTGAGTTAATTAATGGTTATGTATTAGAGACCTAGGTCATTACTAAGACAGAATCACCTGTGTATGCTAAGTACCAACCCAAAGATCAAATCCACGTTTCTTATGTCTCCTGCATTGGCAGGCAAGCTCTTTACCACTAGCACCACCTGAGAAGCCCACTAAGATAGAATATTAATGCATTAATTGCTAAGCATAATTGTAAGTATATATAAGCTGCCTCATTTTTATATGCTACAGAGAGTCTATATTTATGAGCTTCAGTTCTGCTTTTGAGAAGCTGTTCAGTGTTGCATGCTGGGAAGTTGAAGGATAAGAGATGTTTACGGTTATAAACAGTTGTGAGATGTTATTTGTTAGCTCTGCCAGTCTGATGCATAAGGCTGATGTATGTGAAAATTCACATTCATTCACCTTCCAGTGTTCTCTGTGGAACAGAAGTTACTGTGGATAAACATCCATGCATGTTAATGAGACTCCATTGGCCATAACAGTGGCAGAAATGTATACATTTGTATGCAAGAAATGCAGGATTAACTTTTAAGGAAACAAAATAATAATTTTGTCCTAAAATGAAATGATTGGTTTTTCCAGAAAGAGAAAAAAGCTAAGCGTGGCACAATACTTAACTGGATCCTGAAAGTTACTGAGGATTCTCAGATAAGAGAATTTTGGTTGCCATTCATAAAACTGGCTCAGCTTTGGTGGGTGTATTTATAAGATTTTTCAAAAAGAAATTGAGTATCAAGTTATATATTGAGACAAAACTAAAATTTGTTTTTTTTTTTCTCTGTTATAAGACAATGTTCTTAGAAGCTATACCTTCTGCGTAATCTACCTGTAAAGATTCTGTTCTACCAGAATAACCTTTGGTGGTTTACAATGAATGTCTATGCCCTAGATTATTTATGAAAATAAAGGTTGGTCACTTATGAAAGAGCTAAGGGTTTTTTTCAGTCAAGTTACTCTCTATGTTTGCTTTTAAGCTATCTTGTCCATTTGGTTAGATAGGCGGCCCTTTATTATTTTCTAATAACCCTTGATCCTTTCTTATTCAAGTTTTAAACCTGACAACTTCTGTTATTTTCCCTTTCTCAAATTAAAAAAAAAATTTTTTTTTTTTTTGAGCAAAACTATCTTGGAGATTTCCCAACTAGCCCCTGGAAAACCACAAAAGATTTGTTCTTTCACCTTGTAAAAAGAGAGATGTTAGAAATACTTAAGATTATTTAATAGGTTAATCTTGCACATGGGGAGCATCTAGGTACTTAGACTTTCTGTGTTGTCCAGTGACTCATCTAGGACAAAAAGGGAGGACAGAAGATCTTGAACTTTATTGGAGCTCTGTGCTCCCAGAAAAGAAGGATGGCTGAGAAATCCCCTGTTCCTTCTTTTGTTTTTCAGTAAAATGTCTAATCACAAGGGACCACTTTGTCCCTAGATACTCTAAGGTGTCCCCAGACCACCTGACCTGCCTCCTGAGAAATCTGTATGTAGGTCAAGAAGCAACCCTTAGAACCGGACATAGAACAATGGATGGGTTCCAAACTGGGGAAGAAGTAGTCAAGGCTGTATACTGTCACTTCTATTTAACTTCTATTCAGAGTACATCATGTGGAATGCTGGGCTGCATGAAGCACAAGCTAGAAGCAAGATTGCTGGGAGAAATATCAATAACCTCAGATTCACAGATGATACCACCCTTATGGCAGAAAGTGAAGAGGAACTAAAGAGTCTCTTGATGAAAGTGAAAGAGGAGAGTGAAAAAGCTGGCTTAAAATTCAACATTCAGAAAGCTAAGATTATGGCATGTGGTTCCATTGATTCATGGCAAATAAATGGGGAAACAATGGAAACAGTGACAGATTTTATTTTGATGGGCTCCAAAATCACTGCAGATAGTGATTGCAGCCATGAAATTAAAAGATGCTTGCTCCTTGGAAGAAAAGCTATGACCAACCTAGACAGCATATTGAAAAGCAGAGACATTACCTTGCTGACTAAGGTCCATCTAGTCAAAGGTATAGTTTTTCCAGTAGTCATGTTGTGAGAGCTGGACTATAAAAAAGCTGAGTGCTGAAGAACTGATGCTTTTGAAGTGTGGTGTTGGAGAAGACTTGTGAAAGTCTCTTGGACTGCAAGGAGATCCAACCAGTCCATCCTAAAGGAGATCAGTCCTGAATCATCATGGGAAGGACTGATGCTGAAGCTGAAACTCCAGTATTTGGCCACCTGATGTGAAGAACTGACTCATTGGAAAAGACCCTGATACTGGGAAAGATTGAAGGTGGGAGGAGAAGGGGACAACAAAGGATGAGATGGTTGGATGGCATCACTGACTCAATGGACATGAGTTAGAGTAAACTCCAGGAGTTGGTGATGGACGGGGAAGCCTGGTGTGCTGCAGTCCATGAGGTCGCAAACAGTCGGACACGACTGAGGGACTGAACCAAACTAAACCGAATTCTACGGTAAGACCCATCTCCACCCTGCCCTTGATTTATAAAACCCCAGTTTTCTCTCTCTTCTTTGATATGCTCCACTTTCTACTGCAGCAGCTAAATTGAAACAATCTCCTTAATGATACTTGCTCAATCATCTTGGACCTTCCACAGTATCATTCCAACTGTTTACATTGGTGAGAGAGTTCATGGTTTCCTTACACAATTTTATAGCCATCTGTATTGCCCTGACAATGAATGTTCAATGCCACCTTACAATATTATAATTTTCCTTTATGTTACATACTATTTAAAGATGAGGGAAAGAAAAAAATTTAATAAAAGGTTTTAAAATACAAAAAGAGCCTGGTATTTCTAAGCCAGTGTAGGAGCAGATAGTAACTGGAAGCAGTTTTAGAAAAGTACACATTTTAGGAAAGTTTTAGAAAACAAAAACTGGTAATCCAGCTTGAGAATTACCACGAGAAAGTAAGGGTTCCTTGGTGACACTCTTTCCCTGAGATCTTGCTGATTATCAGACATGTTTTTAACTGTCCTTTGTTAGGTATATTGCAATGATTTTGGAAGCATATTTTCTAACTCATCTAAAGAGCTTCGAAATCTGCTGGCAAATAACAGCCTGGAGTCTGAATGTCAAAGGGGATGACAAGCAGANTCAGGAAAAACAATTTTACATGAAATGGGAACACTAAATCTCTCTATCCACAATGATATGATATGTATACCAAGACAAATGGAACTATAAAAAATCTTTAATTTTAAAATTAGACTCTGTTTTTTAGTCTAATTATCAGTAGTAATAATTTGAAATTATTTTGAAATAATGTTATGTATCTCCCAGGATAAGGCAATTCAATAATATGTTCAGACTGTTAGTGATATTTTTGGGGTGTAGGAAAAAAATATGTGCTGATATAGAAATCAAAGGAGTTAATTGAAAATCCTGTAGTGCTAAACTTGAGTTGAAAATATTTCTATGAAATCATGATTTCTTTTAATTTCGAAAAATATGCACATCACAACTCTGTCCCCTTGAAAGGTTTAGAAGCAATACCAATAGAGAAATAACGAGCACCCTCACAAGCAGGAGGTGGTTTCTAAATACCATTCCCCACTAAAAAGAGCAGGTGCTGATCCCAAGTGTAGTACAGGAAATACAAAAATATGCCACAGAGACATCTAGCGGTGACAGGAAGTAAAGCAGGCGTCCCCGATGTTGCGGGGGTGCCTAAAGACACACAAGCCGACTTATGACTCGCTCCTTGGTGAAATTGTGAAAATTAGCTACAGGCAAGCCTCGAAGTTTTTCTGGGTTCTAGACTTCCAAAATGAAACAAATATCACAGTAAGGGAAGTCACAGGAAGTTTGGTTTCCCAGCACACTTAAAGGTTGCTTCTTCTATACTATAATCTATTAATTGTACAGTAGTATTATATCTAAAATAAATTTACATGCCTTAATTTAAAACTACTTTATTGCTAAAAATGTCAATATAATTGCAATAGTAATATCAAAGATTACAGATCACCATAACAAATATAAAAGTAGTGAAATTTGAAATATCAGAGACATTATCAAAATGTGATACAAAGACATGAACCATTAGAAAAAAAAATAGTTCTGATAGACTTGCTCAGTGCAGGTGGGCACAACATTTCAATCTTTAAAAAAAAAATACAGAACCTATGAAGCACAATAAAGCAAAGCATGATAAAACAAGGTACACTTATATTAAAAGAGGAATAAATGCAATTTGTTGATGTGTATTACATACACACATGGGGTCACAAAGAGTTGGACATGACTTAGGGACTGAACAACAACAAAATTATGTACACACAAACCAATAATAGTGCTTAGATAGAAGGGACAGGGAGAGAAATTTAGTAGAGCAGCAGCAATGACATCATTTAGGGTTTCACTGGAAATTAAAACCTTATGATGTCTTTCTCATGCTTCTAAGCAGTGGCCACAGGACTGGAAAAGGCCAGTTTTCATTCCAATCCCAAAGAAAGGCAGTGCCAAAGAATGCTCAAACTACCGCACAATTGCACTCATCTCACACGCTAGCAAAGTAATGCTCAAAATTCTCCGAGCCGGACTTCAACAGTACGTGAACCGTGAACTTTCAGATGTTCAAGATGGATTTAGAAAAGGCAGAAGAGCCAGAGATCAAATTGCCAGCCTCCACTGGATCATCAAAAAAGCAAGAAAATACCAGAAAAACACCTGCCTTCTTGATTATGCCAAAGCCTTTGACTGTGTGGATCACAACAAACTGTGGGAAATTCTTCAAGGTGGTGTTGGAGAAGACTCTTGAGAGTCCCTTGGATAGCAAGGAGATCAAACCAGTGCATCCTAAAGGAAATCAGCCCTGAACATTCTTTGGAAGGACTGGTGCTGAAACTCCAAAACTTTGGCCACCTGATGCGAAGAGCTGACTCATTTGAAAAGACCCTGATGCTGGGAAGGATTGAAGGTGGGAGGAGAAGGGGACGACAGAGGGTGAGATGTTTGGAATGGCCTCACAGACTCGATGGACATGAGTGTGAGCATGCTCCGCGAGTTGGTGATGGACAGGGAAGCCTGGTGGGCTGCATGCCATGTGGTTGCGAAGAATTGGACATGACTGAGTAACTGAACTGATGTCTTTCTCTGAAAATTGGAGTCAATCATTAAGCCCTTTCTTTACAAACTGTATTTTATGATACCCAAATAGATATCATTTGTTTGGCAAAGTTTGTCACAGAATTTTTTGACATGTGACATAAGATTGGGAACTGCTCATTTTGTAACAGATAAAAATTGAGTCTTGTGAAGTTCCTCCCAGCAATTATACGAAAAGTTGGTACTGAACTTTACAGGAAAGAGGTCAACCTGTCAACACTTGAACCCTCAGAACAATCTGAGTAACACTGAAAATGCACCATTGACTGTATTCTGACGGGATGTCAAGTGAAGCTCATCACCCACATATAAACTGTTCTTACCAAAATGTTGGATCTTTTCAGTCCTCAAAAGTTAATCACAACTTCATTAAAACAGCAGAACCAGTTGAATGATCCCAATGAATCAGTTTGACGAATCCAGAGTGTAAAGTATTTTATAAAACAATTCACTTTATGCAATCTACCTTTTTTTTTTAGTGTGACAAAAATTTATCATTTTCAACTATCTCCTTTGCCCTGGGGCTTCCCAGGTGCCTCAGTGGTAAAGAATCTGCCTGCTAATGCAGGAGACATGGGTTTGATTCCTGGGTCAGAAGATCCCTGGAGGAAGAAATGGCCACCCATTCGAGAATTCTTGCTGCAAGAATCTCATGGACAGAGGAACCTGGTGGGCTACAGTTCCTGCCATTGCAAAGAGTCAGACACAACTTAGTGACTAAACACTCTCCCTAACATTAGAAACCAGCCCGTTTGTTCACTGTTCATACGTTTTTTAGACACTATCTTACAAACTGTTTTTTTATTTTAATTGGGATGTATTTTTATGGATCCATCCAAACGTTCTTGCTATTTGCTCTTTGTTTTGTGCGTGAATTTATTTGTTGGATGGGTATCTATACTTAGAAATTCAGCCCATGGCAATAAAATGGGGCAAGGCTAATTGAAGTGGAATTGAATCCATGACCCTGAACGCATTACTATGCCTCTTAGACCAAGAAAATGACTCTATCTACCTCCCCAAATTGGGTTGCTGCAGTTGCAGGCAGAGTGCACCTGCCCGTGATCAGTTGCATCTGACTCTTTGTGACTCCGTGGACTGTAGCCCACCAGGCTGCTTGTCCATGGGATTCTCCAGGCAAGAATACTGGAGTGGGTTAGCATTTCCTCCTCTAGGGGATCTTCCCAACCCAGGGACCAAACCCAGGATAATGCTGTGTCTGCTGCATCATCAGGCAGATTCTTTACCACTGAGCCACCTGGGAAGCCCTGCAGGCGGAGTCATGGGACCATTTGTGCATCTTCTCTGTGAGTAGAGGTTGCAAAGTCCAGCAAATTTTGAAAACAATCCATTGGCTATCCATTTCAGTGTAACAAAATCAATTCCTCACTATCGATTAATAGCAAAATGAATCAATAAGTGCTTAGTGCATTAACTACACAAACAAATTAGCAGAATTTGAAGTACAAGATAATCATCACCCTTTGGTTTGCTCTATAAAATCAGAGACAACGTAACATACACGCGCACACAATGAAAAGCTTAATATACACAAAATTAGGTACAATATTAGAATCTTGCTGATTTCCTGAAGATGGGTAAAGAAATTAGGAGGGGGTGGGGAAAACAAAGGAGATAAGGACAAGGAAGTTCATTAAATAAAAACTAAGGATGGTCTGTTGACTGGATGGTGAAAAGAGAAAGAATCCAGATTTCACTGTTTCCTAAAAATTTTTCAGAGATGCTGACTGAATCAGGAAGAAGGCATTTAACTGTAGATCTGTAATTGCTACTAATTCAAATCAATTCTAATTCTTTGAAATTGAAGCAAAAAAAATTTTTGTTTGCCAATTCCATGTTGAGATTATCAAAGACTAGAAGACGTCAACATTTCTCCAGGAACTCGACTCCTTTTTCTTTATGATTATATAAAATACTGGTTGCATGCCTGCATGCTCAGTCACGTCTGACTCTGTGACTCCATGGACTATATAGCTCACCAGGTTCCTCTGTCCACGGGGTTCTCCAGACCAAAATATTTCGGTGGTTGCCATGCCCTTTTTCCAGGGGATCTTCCCAACTCAGGGATCTAACCTGCATCTCTCTAGGCATATGCTTTACCCACTGAGCCACTGGAGAAGCCCAAAATACTGCTTATGTTACGGTATTGAAGAACTGAAGAGAAGATGTGAAAAGTTGTTACCGATGCATCCATCATACAAACAACTCCAAATATCTCCCAATATTTCTGATACCGCAGGTTTTAACTCTGGATTCCAGAGACATTAAAAATCCCTTTGAACCAAACTACCTGTCTCTCAAACAAAAGAAATAAACGGAAGGTTATAAAATTAGCAGCCAAATTGCTGTTTCTTGGAAAGAGAAAACAAACACTGCCTGATGAAATTTTAGATGTATTGCAAGGATCTGACCAATCCCAGAAACAGGAATTCTAGGAATTCTATTAGCATAGGTTCCTAGCTAAGACTCTATACCCAATAAAATTGTTGACCCCCAGAGAGGTATTTATTGGCACGGTCATCAGGCTTTGTTCCACAGGGTAAGTGTCCATGTAAGTGTCTACATAGAGGCAGCAGGAATATGAAGAATGGGAGGGAGTGTCAGTGGGCCAGAGAACAGACTCAGTGCGAGATGAACCAAGTAAAATACCGTGATGCGTCCTGTCCTTACTTCTGTGTGTTACTGTGGACTGTGTTAGTCGCTCAGTCGTGTTCAACTCTTTGCGACCCCATGGACTGTAGCCCACCAGGCTCCTCTGTCCATGGAATTCTCCAGGCAAGAACACGGGAGTGGATTGCCATTCCCTTCTGCAGAGGAACTTCCCAACCCAGGGATTGAACCCTGGTCTCCTGCCTCTCAGGCAGATTCTTTACCGTTTGAGCTACAGGGAAATCCTAACTCCAGCAGTACCATTGCCTCGAATGTTTTAATTGTCTGCTTCGTGTTTATCCTCTCCATCACGCTGTGAACTTTCTCAAGTCAGGGATTTTTTAAACCTAAATTTCTCAAGAATGGTGGTTATAGTAAATTCTCAATGAATGATTATAGAAAGAAGGGGTGATAGAATTGATGAACACCTATTCTAACAACCCCTCAACACACATACACACGTGCACACAGAAACATGGATATTTGGTATCTAGGTTAGAAAATTGAGATCCAAGACATTTAACTGACTCATGCAAGGACCCTCAGCCTGTTAGCAGGTCTGATTATAAAAGGAAGTCTCTGCATTTGTAGACCACTTACTTTCAAAAACACTCACTCCTTTTCCCCTCTGCAATCATTTTAATATCTGTTGAATTCTCTTGCTGCTTTCCTTCCCTAAAGAATACAAACAGCCTTGCACTAAAATTCATCCACTTTAGTCAAACACATAATTAGGAATCCATTCATATTCTGAAATAAATACAAGGTGTATATGCATGCTGTGTGGAATACTACTCACTGAATTCTCAAGGCACAAAAGAGGGAGAGCAGTTACGAAAATGTTTCTGCCTTAAAACTAAAATCTTTACAGTAACTAAGAAAAATTGGTACCTGTCTAATAATAGGCTACTAGTTCCTTTCTATAAGGAAATCGGTAAAATATGCTTTCCTGGGGAGGGCCTCTGTGTCACAAACACACTAACAAGGAGATTAGATGCTTTGCAAACTTCTTTAGTGAGGAGACTGCTCATTTATTTTTTAATGGGCATTTCTGTTTCCTGGCAACCAAAAAGTACTGCATTAATCTATATCTGCTGCTTACGGGAACAGATAACTCAGGTGCTATCTACAGCAGCTGAGCTGTGGAAGAAAAGGAAAGAGGCAACGTGAAAGAAATTTATCATTTTTTTTTTGATCCATACTGTTGATTCAAATTATATGATCCCTGCTCAACTTTCTTGGGTTTGCAAATTACCGAGCTGAAACCAGACCCTGTAGGTATTCTATAGTTATTAAATAGGAAAAGACTAATAAATAACTTTAAAATATTCTCCTATTTTTCTTAAACTGAATGAGTATGATTATTCATTTCAAAGCTGATTTCACATCCAGGAAGCACTTTCTGGAATTATAGACATGGCAACGTGTCAGGACACAGAAGTGTCACTCTGCATGTCCCGCATCAATGATACTAGAGACATTTGGGAACAGGAAGTCACACTATCACATCCCAGCTTGCTTTTCCATGCAAACCTGGGCTTAAACGCCGTGGAATTAGCATCTCTGGACCATCCATCACTTGCCAAAGCTGATTCCTCATAAAACTCGACACTCCTGTCTTATGCCACATCTCAAAGCATCTCACCAACAACAGGGCTACAAGTATTCCTGTGAAATTCATTCAGGAATTAAAATTCAAACTTGCATGAATCTAGGCATCATACAGTGTCTTAGGGGTGCAGTTTGAATGAGCAGCTTAAAAAATTTTACCTATATATTTTAAGGAAATAATGCCATCGTCTGATTGATGATCTGAATAGTACTAAAATAGTTCTTTCTGAATTAAAATTAGATTTCGTGTAGCCTGCTATTAGACCAGTGTAGGTATTTGTTCCTTACCTATCATGCTATCACCCTGCTCCTTTCCTCATTTAGAAACTACATTTTAAATTAGTAGATTAAAAACATCAAAGATCCCTAGTAGTCAACTCTGTCTAAACATAGATTTGTAAGAATAGTGTCTGAAGGATAACACTTGAATGATACATCTGAGTAAATTTGCTTTAAGATTATTTTCTTTCACAGTTATGTCATACAAATTTCTCTTTAAAGTACTATGAATTAAAAATGCTAAAAATTTGGTTAAAAAGCAAACACTAAACAATAATTTAATCAGTTGAAATACAGTAAGTGAGGGAAATATTTATATTGTACACAGAAGACTTTGGACATGAACAGAATGTCTATTTTTGTGATTTTAAACTAACATTTGACTAATACATTCAGTTCATCATTCCAGACAACATAAGAGTTTTTACGATCCTCTTGAAGAGGAGGAAAACTTTTCCTTTCTTCTCTTCTAGGTTCTTTGGCTGATCTAATGATTAAATTAACCTAAGACAGGGCTTCCCAGGTGGTGTTAGAGGTAAAGAACCCTCCTGACAATACAGGAGACTTAAGGGACGCTGGTTCGATCCCTGGATCAGAAAGATCCCCTAGAGAAGGAAATGGCAACCCACTTCAGTATTCTTGCCTTGAGAATTCCATGGATAGTGGGGCCTGGCGGGCTACAGTCCATAGGGTCGCAAAGAGTCAGACAAGACTGAAGCTACTTAGCATGTAAGACAGATTAATAGGACACAAATTTTATGGAAACTCATAGAAAAAGAACACTCAATGAAGTGCCCAAAGCAGTCAGTTTTATGTCTTTTAGACAAAGAAACAATAAATTTGTGAGGAACTACAATGCAAAGAAGTTTGGGTATGGGGTAGTAAGTTGGTGAAGAAGTAACACTGTTTGTTTATACAGCCTTCTCAGCCCTATATTCTCTGTGTCTGGTGATAAGGTTACCTTCTACCTCCAAGCAATCGGAGGGTGCCTTTCACAGCTGAGATGTATTATTTCCTGCCTCCAGGGAGACAAAGGGTTCTTCTTGAACCAGGGGCTTCTTAAACTCTAATTCAAAATAACCCATATACCAGAGTCACATTTTGAGGAGGCCTGCCCTGAACTTCATCACTTTGTAACCAGTGGTTTTGTGAGGAATTATGATAGGATCTTACTGATCGATGCAAAAACATCAAAGAAAATTTGAAGTAGTCACTGTCTTTTCAATCTATTTTACTAACCTGCCATTGTGATCAGTGATGTAATTTAATGAAGTATCGTTTATTCTTTACCATGTATGTGAAATTATGTACTATGTTATGAGTGATATAGAAAGCACACAGATAACTTAGGCAAGACCCTCATAATTATTGAGATTGTAATGTATCTGTAGCTAACTTTTAAAGCCTACCATCAGTGTTTCATCCACTCATTCATCCCATATAGTGTTGCCTGAGCACCTTGTAAAGTATATCCTGGCCAGGAACACAGGAACAGATAAGGCAGGAGGGATTTACACTGCAAGGGATGTGTTGCATACGGAGAGAGGTGTTTCCTAACAGAACATGAGAAATGTTATACACGAGGTATAAACAAGTGCTTTCGGAGCCTAGAGGAGAAGCAATACAGTAGTATATTAAAAAGTAGTTTGTGTTATTTTGCACGGCAAGCTGTTCTCAGGGATTCATAATTGCAGCCACAGTGGCCTCCTGTGGCGGTAAGATATTTTTACAAAATAATATCCTTTAGTTATTCTCAAATAAAATTTTACAACTGATTCATACACATTTTCACACTTACTCTAGGGTATAGGAAGTGACAGAGAAAGTAGCCCAGAAAAGCCCTCCTCTTCATCTCTGCCAGTAACCTAGAGTTCTCTCTCAAAGACTTCAGAAATCCAACTGAGGACCACGGGTCAAACTAACCACATGGGGGTTCTTTCCCAGATGAGCCAATTCTCTCTTGATCATAGTAACCAAAGATATTTTTCTTCTCTATTTCTGCCATGGCTTAGGTTTGTTATTGTTGGTGTTTTTTAGGGTAGGAGTTATCTTTTAGTCATCTGTTATGTTCACCAGATTTCCCTGAACAGAGTTCCCACCTGGAAAATCGTTAAATGAGGAAAAGTGCAATTGCACTCAAGAAGCCTTCATCTGGATCCCAAAATAAAATCAGTGCCAGCGTCGTCAAGGTGGCTTATTCACTCCTGATATTTCAAAAATAAGGTCCCTAGCTTAGGCAAACGGATATTTATATAGCAATTTACTGAGCGTCTAAAGCGTTCTAATTGAATTGCTGGTTATGAAATGGAGAAAAATAGAAAAAAAGCCCCCGTTTTATCTTCTTTCAATCTAGAGAAAATAGGATGGAAGATACAGCTGATAAGCAAATGTGTGCACATTGGACTGTGAGTACTGTGAACAGACAATCAGTGTAAGGGGAGAGTCACTTTACACACTTTTCATAGTGTGTAAATACCTATGTAAGCACATTACAATATTTCTTTCCTTTAATGCTTTTCATCTTATTTCCTTAGGCCTACTGATTTTATAACAATATTTTATAAAAGAATGGCAGATATTTTCAGGAAAATTATCAACCTTAATGATTTTAAAGCCAGAGAACAAGAAAGTAGTTTAAAGAGGGCAAAGAAACAAAGTCATTCAAAACTTCAAGAGACTCAAATATTCTTCCCTCAAAAGTATAACTTGGTTTGATAGAAGGTCCCTATTTAAACATAATTCCTAGGTTATTGTTATTTATAAATATTGTTAAATGTTATTTATAAGAAGCAACATNAGTGCTCAATATAAACAAAACTGCAATTAAGCCCAGTTGCAATGAGAAAACAACCAAAGCAGCAAAAAGCTGGAGAGTGAAGGGGCTGAAAAAAAAATCTTTCTTTCTCATGAGTTTTATACCTTATTCAGCAAATCTGACAAACGATTGTAGAATGTTGTGTGTTCTGTGTATGTTTCTGCTTTCTTAAGTACAGAAGTCATTTATGATAAGTTTGAACACTTGTACACATCTCAAAGTCCAGCGCTGATGCTGCAGAATAAACAGTGGTCTTCATAAATCGATATTGTAAGAAATGGTTACCAGTGATGGTCTCCGAAGAAGTTTGCAAAGAATCAGATTGTTAAGTGGTCAATTTGATGGCAACAAATAAAAAATTCTGAGACGCTGCTTCCATTTTCTGACCTGAGCCAATGCTGACAGACATCTGGCGGTTCTTGCGGTCACCAGGCTGGTGTGAATAGAAAGTGACAGCAGGGTGCTACTTGTCACATTTGAATGAACAGCTACCGTGACAGGAAGTCTTTACATGTCAACATGATAACTGTGGCTCTGTGAGAGCCCAAATTCCGTGTTATTTTCCCCTGGAGGGAAATTGGTACCTGATAAATAGACTTCTTTCAATGAAGTCAACACATATTTATTGAGAATCTTGGGCCATAAAGAAGGCTTGAAGCTGAAGAATTGATGCTTTCAAATTGTGGTGCTGGAGAAGACTCTTGAGAGTCCTTTGGACTGCAAAGAGATCAAACCAGTCCTTCATAAAGGAAATCAACCCTGAATATTCATTGGAAGGATTGATGCTGAAGCTCCAGTACTTTGGCCACCTGATGCGAAGAGCTGGTTCACTGGAAAAGAATCTGATGCTGGGAAAGATTGAAGGCAGGAAGAGGAGGAGATGACAGAGGATGAGATGGTTAGATAACATCACTAACTCACTGGACACTGAATATGAGCAAACTCTGGAAGATAGTGAAGGACAAGGAGGCCTGGAATGCTACAGTCCATGGGGTGGCAAAGAGATGGGCACGATTTACTGGCTGAACAACAACAACCACCCTTGGCAAACACCGTGGTTATCCAGTGGTTGATGGGGTATATCAGTCCCTTACTCTCAGGGAGCGTTCGTTCCATTGGGAGAAATGGGGAAGAGAGACATCACAAAGAAGCTGAATCCTTAAAGACAATCTCCCATTATGGTATGTGCTATGAGGGAAGCAAAACTAAAAGGGGCAACAAGGAAGAAACACTGGAGTGCCTTGAACTAGGTGGTCAGGATAAGGCACCTGAGAAAAGAGGGCAGAGATCAAGAAAGGGAACATTCCATGGGGCAAAACAGCAGGACAAGTCTTCATTAACAAACTTTGGATGGTTTGCAGAAAGCTCAAGTTCAGAGTGAGGCAAGGCTCTGATGGTTCCACCTGAATAACAAACATAATCTAATATGCAATATACACATGTTCTATGTAAGCAAAAGTAATGCCCCTGAAATAAACTGATCTGCAAAGCAGTCTTTCAGTTCAGTTCAGTTCAGTTCAGTCGCTCAGTCGTGTACGACTGTTTGTGACCCCATGAATCGCAGCACGCCAGGCCTCCCTGTTCATCAACAACTCCCGGAGTTCACTCAGACTCATGTCCATCGAGTCAGTGATGCCATCCAGCCATCTCAGCCTGGGTCGTCCCCTTCTCCTCCTGCCCCCAATCCCTCCCAGCATCAGAGTCTTTTCCAATGAGTCAACTCTTCACATGAGGTGGCCAAAGTACTGAAGTTTCAGCTTCAGCATCAATCTCTCCAAAGAAATCCCAGGGTTGATCTCCTTCAGAATGGACTGGTTGGATCTCCTTGCAGTCCAAGGGACTCTCAGAAGTCTTCTCCAATACCACAGTTCAAATGTATCAATTCTTTGGTGCTCAGCCTTCTTCACAGTCCAACTCTCACATCCGTACATGACCACAGGTAAAACCATAGCCTTGACTAAACGAAACTTAGTTGGCAAAGTAATGTCTCTGCTTTTGAATATGCTATCTAGGTTTGTCATAACTTTTCTTCCAAGGAGTAAGCATCTTTTAATTTCATGGCTGCAATCACCATCTGCAGTGATTTTGGAGCCCCCCAAAATAAAGTCTGACACTGTTTCCCCATCTATTACCCATGGAGTGATGGGACCGGATGCCATGATCATCGTTTTCTGAATGTTGAGCTTTAAGTCAACTTTTTCACTCTCAACTTTCACTTTCATCAAGAGGCTTTTTAGTTCCTCTTCACTTTCTTCCATAAGGGTGGTGTCATCTGCATATCTGAGGTTATTGGTATTTCTCCTGGCAATGTTGATTCCAGCTTGTGCTTCTTCCAGCCCAGTGTTTCTCATGATGTACTAAAGAGGGTCTGGATCTCCCTGGTGGTTCAGATGGTAAAGCTTCTGCCTGCCATGTGGGAGACCCAGGTTCGATCCCTGAGTTGGGAAGATCCGCTGGAGAAGGAAATGGCAACCCACTCGGCAACCCACTCCAGTAATCTTGCCTGGAAAATTCCATGGACTGAGGAGCCTGGTGGGCTACAGTCCATGGAGTTGCAAAGAGTCAGATACATCTGAACAACTTCACTTTCACTTTCACTCTGCACATAAGTTAAATAAGCAGGGTGACAATTTAGAGCCTTGACGTACTCCCTTTCCTATTTGGAACCAGTCTGTTGTTCCGTGTCCAGTTCTAACTGTTGCTTCCTGACCTGCATATAGGTTTTTCAAGAGGCAGGTCAGGTGGTCTGGTATTCCCATCTCTTTCAGAATTTTCCACAGTTGATTGTGATCCACACAGTCAAAGGCTTTGGCATAGTCAAGAAAGCAGAAATAGATGTTTTTCTGGAACTCTCTTGCTTTCTCTATGATCCAGTGGATGTTGGCAATTTGCTCTCTGGTTCCTCTGCCTTTTCTAAAACCAGCTTGAACATCTGGAAGTTCATGGTTCGTGTCTTGCTGAAGTCTGGATTGGAGAATTTTGAGCATTACTTTACTAGCGTGTGAGATGAGTGCAATTGTGCAGTAGTTTGAACATTCTTTGGCATTGCCTTTCTTTGGGATTGGAATGAAACTGACCTTTTCCAGTCCTGTGGCCACTGCTGAGTTTTCCAAATGTGCTGGGCGTATTGAGTGCAGCACTTTCACAGCATCATCTTTCAGGATTTGAAATAGCTCCACTGGAATTCCATCACCTCCACTAGCTTTGTTCGTAGTGATGCTTTCTAAGGCCCACTTGACTTCACATTCCAGGATGTCTGGCTCTAGGTGAGTGATCACACCATCATGATTATCTTGGTCATGAAGATCTTTTTTGTATAGTTCTTCCATGTATGCAGGTCAGGAAGCAACAGTATAAAAAGGCAAAATGATAGGATACTGATGAGGAACTCCCCCAGGTCAGTAGGTGCCCAATATGCTACTGGAGATCAGTGGAAAAATAACTCCAGAAAGAATGAAGGGATGGAGCCAAAGCAAAAACAATACCCAGTTGTGGATTTGACTGGTGATTGAAGCAAGGTCCAATGCTGTAAAGAGCAACATTGCATAGGAGCCTGGAATGTCAGGTCCATGTATCAAGGCAAATTGGAAGTGGTCAAACAGGAGATGGGAAGACTGAACGTTGACATTCTAGGAATCATCGAACTAAAATGGACTGGAATCGGTGAATTTAACTCAGATGACCATTATATCTACTACTGCAGTCAAGAATCCCTTAGAAGAAATGGAGTGGCCATCATGGTCAACAAAAGAGTCAAAAATGCAGTACTTGAGTGTAATCTCAAAAATGACAGAGTGATCTCTGTTCTTTTCCAAGGCAAACCATTTAATATCACAGTAATCCAAGTCTATGCCCCAACCAGTAATGCTGAAGAAACAAATTGAATGGTTCTATTAAGACCTACAAGACCTTTTAGAACTAACACCCAAAAAAGATGTCCTTTTCATTATAGGGGACTGGAATGCAAAAGTAGGAAGTCAAGAAACACCTGGAGTAATAGGAAAATTTTGCCTTGGAATACAGAATGAAGCAGGGCAAAGACTAAATGAGTTTTGCCAAGAAAATGCACTGGTCATAGCAAACACCCTCTTCCAACAACACAAGAGAAGACTCTACACATGGACATCACCAGATGGTCAACACTGAAATCAGATTGATTATATTCTTTGCAGCCAAAGATGGAGAAGCTCTATACAGTCAACAAAAACAAGACCAGGAGCTGACTGTGGCTCAGATCATGAACTCTTTATTACCAAATTCAGACTTAAATTGAAGAAAGTAGGGAAAAC
>SJYQ01104809.1:177077-215858 GCA_006410935.1 Redunca redunca | reverse complement strand
AGCATCTGAATGCAGAGTTCCAAAGAACAGCAAGGAGAAATAAGAAAGCCTTCTTCAGCGATCAATGCAAAGAAATAGAGAAAAACAACAGAATGGGAAAGACTAGAGATCTCTTCAAGAAAATTGGAGACACCAAGGGAACATTTCATGCAAAGATGAGCTCAATAAAGGACAGAAATGGCATGGACCTAACAGAAGCAGAAGATATTAAGAAGCAGTCTTTAGTTTCCAATAGATTGTAAAGGAATGATGATTATTAAGAGAACACATAAACCGATTCCAGTCTCCCACTTTCTCCCTCCTCCTCCCTCTCCCCCTTGATATCCATATATTTGTTCTCTACATCTGCGTCTCTATTTCTGCTTTGCAGCTAAGATCACTTATACACTATCAATACTATGTATAAAATAGGTAACTAATGAGAACCTCCTGGGTAGCTTAGACAGCTCTACTCAGCGCTCTATGGTGACCTAAATGGGAAGGAAAGCTAAAAGAGAGGGGGTATTCGTATATGTAGTGTGGATTCATTTTGCTGTACAGTAGAAACTGACACAACATTCTAAAGCCACTATACTTCAATAAAAGTTAATTTAAAAAGCACACAAAAGTACTTTGGGTTACACTTAGTTCTTCATTATTTATTACATCTTTTTTTGTTGTTGTCTTTCATTCCACAATTTCCAGCAGCAGTCTTTTTCCTAGGATACATGCCTAAGTTCCCTCTCACCGAAAATTTCCTCTCTTACCCCAAGCCCATTTCATTCCAATACTCACAGAAAATAAAAATATATCCCTGCAGATCTGGAGAAGAGTTGCCAAGTATATTCAGTTTATTCCACTTTTATATCTAATTTCACAGGATTAACCCCATTCCAGCCTCTCCTCCTTGCTGAGGGATGTAAAGACCTGTTGTACAGTCTTAGTACATCTATGCTTATGACTGCATTTCAAGTGGTCCATGAATCATCTGCTATTTCCCACATATCTATTTTAGACTCACCAAGGGAGAAGCAGTTCTGAAATATGTTGTGTTAGCAGTACTTTTTTTTTTTTCAAATGACATATGCCACCTAATCTCCTCTGCCACAACAGGAAATCTGGACCCTTTTCCTGTCAAAGCAGCATCCACTTCTATCAATAGAGTTCCCGGAGCATCATTCAGCAACAGGGTATTCCACTACCCAGAAACAAGCAATACTGAGCACCAGCAACTCACACTTGGTGGTATTTTGAGAGTGAGAGCAGCATTCTCCCCAGTACGTGATGTCGGATGGATGCCTCCTGGATAGATCAAGACTCCTCCGTGTTTTCTCCTCTGACAGCACACTGTCAGACCAGACCGCTAGAATTTCAAGAGCCTGGGTTTTATTTTGAAGGTTCGGCTTCAAACTCAGCTCATTATTTGTAGATGTTGCTATCCAACAAGTGAGTTTTAAGGAATGAAAGTTTTAAGGATTGCAAGTTTTAAGGACAGCATCATGGCATTACCTTGCCATGTGATAAAGTCCATGTGTAATTTTTTTTCTTTAGGTAAAAGTGAAAAGTGAAAAAGTATTAGTTGCTCAGTCCTGACTGACTCCTTGTGATGCCATGGTCTTGAGCCTGCCAGGCTCCTCTGTCCACAGGATTCTCCAGACAACAATACTGGAATAGGTTGCCATTTCCTTCTCCAGGGAATTTTCCCAACCCAGGGATTGAACCCAGGTATCCTGCATCACAGGCAGATTCTTTGCCATCTGAGCAACCAGGGAAGCCCCTTCTTAAGGTAAAGTGTCTTCAATTAAAAAAAAACAACACTTTGAGATCAACTAGTACTTTTCTAATCTTTAGCTTATATTGCTTTTGTGGGAGAGAGAGTGTGTGTGTGTGTGTGTGTGTGTGTGTGTATGCAATAAAGGATGTCTTCAGAGGAATAGGAGAAGGGTGTAGCTCAGTGTACACTGAATGAAGGATGCTGCAGACTGTAGAACTGTGACAGACACTAAGGCTCCAGATTAGTTACCCAGAAAGAGGGGAACCCGGGTAGACGAAATGACGGAATCAACTACTGACTCCCTATTAGAGACCTAATATTTCAAAATTATGAAACCAAAGCAAAATCATTTGGGCTACCTGAGCATTCACATATAGTATTTTCATTGTCATTCCCTCTATTCTTTTTTTTTTCTAGAGAGGCTATACACTTTGACTGCTACAATCTTACAGCATCTTTGTCTGAGGTCAGCTCCATCACAGGCTACGATAGAGATCCTAGGATAGACATCAGTATACACAGGCACATAATTTAGGTTTTTGATTGTCACCAGACATTTGCTCAGGTTTACGTCTGCTGTGAAATTAATAAGACGTGGGCAAAAATATCAGAGAAGGCAATGGCACCCCACTCCAGTACTCTTGCCTGGAAAATCCCATGGACAGAGGAGCCTGGTGGGCTGCAGTCCATGGGGGTCACTAAGAGTCGGACATGACTGAGCGACTTCACTTTCACTTTTCACTTTCATGCATTGGAGAAGGAAATGACAACCCACTCCAGTGTTCTCGCCTGGAGAATCCCAGGGATGGGGGAGCCTGGAGGGCTGCCGACTATGGGGTTGCACAGTGTCAGACACAACTGACGTGACTTAGCAGCAGGCAAAAATATTGTAGTTTTGAGTATGTGTGTGTGATATGAACAATGAAATTGCCCACATTTGTGCAGGCAAGCAAGCCCTAACTACTTAGCATTTAGAGCAGGATCATGGCTAATGTTGCTCTTGGAGGGATGGTTTATACTCATGATATTCACGGCAGGACTATTGAGGTTGGAGGAGTAAATGGCAACCCACTCCTGTATTCTTGCCTGGAGAATTGCATGGACAGAGGAGGCTGGCGGACTACAGTCCATGGGGTCATGGAGAGTCCGACATGACTGTCCAGTGAAGCCTGCATGTTGAAGTGATGATGGACTTTGCAATAACATGTGGTATGTGATACAAAAAACAACAGAAATAAATGTGCTGATAAAGCATAACAGCATGTCATATAAATGTGATAGATATCAGATTGGATGAGACAATGACGGAAAATATCTCTAGAGAAAATTTTTTAAAAGGGGGTGAAATTTGGCGTAAATCCAAAACAGGGGTGAAGCAAGTGGGAGGAGCCACTTTAGAAGAACTAAAAGGAGCATTCAGATTCAGGGAAAGAAAGTCAGCTTGTGAGAAAGCAAAATTCCTGATAAGAGTGTATTCTAGAAGGAGAGAGGCCTTAAGAGTGTTGGACTATGCAGAGCTGTCAAGAAAAACAAAGAGTCAGAGAAAGGCACTTGAATTGATCTGCTATTTGTAAAATCCACAACTGCCACTCAAATGATCCAGGGCTTTCATGATAAGCCCTAGTTAATGACATGAGCTTCATCTGCAATGCAATGGAGATGGAGGGAGAATCCCATTTAATACAGTTAAGAAACTGACATTTATCACTCCATTCCCTACCATGCAGAATCTGCTAAAATAAAATATCCTGACATTGGGAAGATTGTGGAAATATGAACACTGGCTATGAAAGTTCAAAATGTGACATTTGTTCAAGAAGTTGTCATAACATTTTATAGATATCTTCTTTTAAAAAATGCAATTTCAAGGAGACTTCTCCCAAAATAAAAACATCTTCTGTAACAGTGTCAGGTACAAAGCACAGTGTCTATTTGGGGAAACAATGTGGATGTCCACCCCAGGGGAAAGAATCAGCCTGCACTTTCCACGCTCATCTTGCTGAGTTGTGCATATACCTACAACCCTCTACACCATGCCAACCCCTTTCTATGAAAACACACAGGACCTTCTCTCTAGCCACAAGCCACAGTCTCATGTTTTACCTGATTCCGCACGTCAGACTTATGAAAAGGAACTGATTGCCATCACAATTCTTTATGGCCTCAACTTCTTACATGACTTTAAAATCCAGCTTATGGCTCTAACCCTTTATTCAAACCATGTTTTTCTTAACCATCTACTGGCAAATTCAATGCACTTTATTTTTCCTTATGTAACATTATCCTTTGCAGCACTTGACCTACAAGCTATTTCTTGTCTTGGCTGCTAGGATGTGATACTTCTCTCATTCTTCTCCCTACGTGCACTTTCTCTCTATCCTTGAATGGGTTCCAACACATCCCCATCTCCTTACAGCCAGCATTATCGGCTTCCCAGGTGGCTCAGTGGTCAAGAGCCCACCTGCCAATGCAGGAGACGAGGGTTTGAGCCCTGGGTCAGGAAGATCCCCTGGAGAAGGGAATGGATACCCACTCCAGTATTCTTGCCAGGAGAATCAGAGGAGCCTGGCGGGCTACAGTCCATGGGGTCACAAAAGTGTCAGATGATTTAACAACTAAACAGCAGCAGCGTCGCCAGTATTATCAGTTTTCCATTCTTTTTCTATGCTCTCTCTCTCCATTCCACCCCCAACCCACTGGCAATCTTACATATGGCGCAGACTTATCTCTACGATGTCTATGTGATGTTTAAAAAAAAACTACAAGGACGAGATGGACAATTTTTTTTAAAGAACTGTCTTGAGGGTAATTTGCTTCTCTATTAATATATATTGATTCTAAATCCAGCACCTGATGGGCTGTGTAGATTTTTTTTAACCCTCTTCTTATTTTTATCAATTTTCCAGAGAAAACACAAGCCAAGGAAGCAACTCTTTTGGTGAGTTCATGAGATTTTTGATTGCTGAATGACCATCAATGCCAGGCCCCTCTTTTGGGAACCAAATCATGACCAGGAGGTTGCTGTTAGAGCAAACAGGTAAGGAGTTAAGTGATTTTTAAATGACATGTGAAGCTGTGGTGGTTGGATGAGTCATGGTTCTCTATTTTACAGTGATTTTTATGAAGATAATGAGGACGAGTCATTAGCAGCAGAGACTGTTCTTTCTGCCAGAGGACACTGGAGGGATACTGACAAACCCTCAGGATGCGGTCTCCTAACTCAGACTTCCTACCAGTCACCTGGTGGGGCTTCATCATTATAACACTTCCTTGTGCTAGATCTGTTTTCATTGCCAAAAACACGGCTTTAGGTTAATTTAGTCACATTTGGAGTTGAGCTGATCTTATAAGACATCTGAGCTCTTACAGAGATTTAGAAAGCCACCTAGTTCTATGAACACACCGAATGACCACTGCCAAGACGGGTAACTTGGGGAAATATTTAGAAAATAGCTCATATCACCTATTTAGTGTTGTTTTATTAGTCCAAAACTTCATATTTTCATTTTACCTCAAAAGCTGTCAGATATTTCAAAAACGCCTGTATAAACCACACTCATTCCTACATGTTGAGCTCCAGACTATTTATTCAAATAACTTTTGACACATTTCCAGCAGGTTTCAATAAACAGAAACTTAAATGAAGGCACATTCACAATCAGGTCCATTGTCTCCTCCCTTCTCTATCCCTTCCTCCCAGGCTCTAACAATCCATATCTGTCTTCTGAACTTTCTTTTTTGTGAATATTGCTATCAATATCTTACTATGCTTTGAAACATCACCATCATCTTCCATGTCCAATCTTCTGTCTGTCCCTACCCTTGACGTATCTCTAATCCCACGACATCCATCATGGTTCAGGTTCATGCACCGAATCACGCAATAACCCTTTTCATGGTCTCCAGATTCTAATTTCTATCCAATCAATCTCTCCAAAACACTAGCACCAGCAGAACCTTCCTCAACTACAGTTTTATTTATATTACCTTCCTTTGCTAAGGTCTTTATTGGTTCCCCCTGAACTTACTAAAATCTAAAGTGATACAAAGAGAATAATTAAAACTCAAGCTCAATTAGACAGAGCCAGGTTTGACACCTAACTATACCACCTTTCAGATTTGCAACTGACCTGAATTCCCTCCTTTGTAGTACAGGCTTAAAGGTACTACTTATCTCATGGTTTATTGTGAATATTATGCTGGGAAAATGTAGAGTGTTTAGAATAGTACTTGGCATATATTAAGTTGTTATTATCATTATATAAATTATTTACCAGAATGTTGAAGGCATATGGTGATTTGCCTCCAAACAAAATTTTAAATTTGAACACCCTTAATTAGTATTTTAACCAAACTGATCCCCAATTAGATTATCAGCAGTCATGTCACTTTTCTGTTTTCATTATTTTCTTGTTAAAACATTTTCTTAATATAGATGCTAGCTATTTACCTATAAATTCTACTCATTTGTTTAAATCCAGTGCATAACCATTATCTTGAAGAGTGTGTGTGTGTGTGTGTGTTCAGTTGCTAAGTTATGTCTGACTCTTGTGATCCGATGGACTGTAGCCTACCAGGCTTCTCTGTCCATGTAATTCTCCAGGCAAGAATACTGGAGTGGGTTGCCATTTCCTCCTCCAGGGGATCTTTCCGACCCAGGGATCAAACCTGCATCTCTTGCCTCTGCTGCACTGGCAGACAGATTCTTTACCACTGAGCCACCAGGGAAGCACCACCTTGAAGAATACAGCTTCCCTGTTGGTGTCAGTCAGAGTAAAAGCAGTATTGATAACAATAGCTAACGTAAACTGAACAGTTACACCTTCCACACTCTGCTTTAAGAACTTTCCATATATTGCAGCAGAGTCTGCTTCTGCGGATTCTCCTAGCATTCTGATAGCTCTAACTCACCTTGTGTACTACTGGCAGAATCAATCATTTTTATAAATCTTGTTCAGACAGTGTCATCTTCTTGCTCAGAATCTTTATCCTGAACCCCAGTGGCACTGACAAGCACGATGCGAATTCCTCCGCTGTTGATTCAGCCCACCGCCACTCACTATTCCGATTATCCCTGGTCCCTTGGACATGTACACAAGCACTTCTCTCAGATTCTCCCAGGCTCTACCCTGCACACATGTCTTGCCTTCCAGATGCTTTGTCTCTGCTCAGTTCATCTTGCCTCCCCTACCTGGTCACTCTTGCAATTTCTTCACCCTGTTGTTCCATTTGTCTTGTCTGGCTTTGGGGACTATGTCAAGTCTACCCCCCGGGACCATCTTTCTTAGCTCCAATCCCAAATGATCTCACTCCCTGTGTACAAAAGCACTGTTTGCATCACTCCCTTGGAAGCTGACAATCTGGGCTTTCAGTACGTGAGTATTTTTCTGTATCTGTTTCTTGCTTCTTGAAATAACTCAAAAGCTATTCAAGGACAGGGAGCATGTTTTCTGCTTCTTCGTCTAAGGCAGACGCAATTCTAATCTTGACCAGGTGACACACCATCATCTCCCCTTTGGTTTGCCTTTCCTGGTCACCTTCTCTCTCCTTGGCTAAGCAAAGAGCCCGAAGATCCCAAGGAAGGAGAATGAGGTGTTGAACAGCGAGTCACAGATCAGCTTTCTCATCACAGAAGGCCTTGAATCTCACACCAGACAAGAATCTTAAAAGCCAAGCTTTGTAGAAATAAAACTCTGTGTTTGTCTGAAGTCATTTAGCTCCCATTTGATGGACTGAGAGATAGGCTTTGCTACACTAATCATAGACTTTAAGAAGGAAAAACTTTAATAAGACTCCAGCAGGAGATGGAAAGCCTATGCCTTCAGGTTTTAGGTAACTGGGAAAAAAAGAGGCTGATTAAGAGAAGGCAGGGTTGCAACAGATATCTTGTCCTACCCTGTGAAGTTCAAGTCCTAGTTTATGGTTGTTCAGTTGCTAAGTCATGTCCAACCCTGAACCACCTGGACTGCAGCACGCCTGGCTCCCCTGTCCTTCACCATCTCCCAGAGTTTGCTCAACACATGTCCATCAAGTCAGTGATGCTATCAGCCGTCCCATCCTCTGTCACCCCCTTCTCCTTTTGCCTTCACTCTTCCCCAGCATCAGGGTCTTTTACAATGAGTTGGCTGTTTGCACTGGAAGAAGAAGAAGGGAAGGTGAGAGCATGTCCCAGTTATTGCAGGTTTGGAACACACCGTCCTGAAACCTAGCGCCTTAAAAAGCTTGTATCTTCAGCCTGGGCAGGCTCTGCTCCACGCTGTCAGCTGAGTCAACACTGCTGGGGCCTGGCATCTTTGGAAGGATGGTGCCTGGGCTGGAAGGACTTCAACTTCTGGGGGAGGTGGAGGAGCATTCCTCGGTATTTATCTCCAACCCTGAGAGATCTCTTTGCCTTGTCTCTCAATCTGATAAATTCAAGATAGCTGGACTTCTTATGTGGAAGCTCAGTTGAAAGAGAGAGAGATTAAAATCAATAGGCATCAATAGAGAGAGAGATTAAGAGAACAGGCAAACCCAGTTTCCTCTTGGCTGGCTAGCCTGAAAAGGGATGTATCCACTCTTTAGACAAGAGTCTCTAAGGATGACCCTTTTGCAAGGGAAGGTTAAATATCACTTTTCTATAAAGAGTATCAAAGTATTTATGGATGTGCTCTAAACCATCTCTGCAGATGAGTAGTGGAATGGAAATCTGCAGAGGAAGCCCACTGACCCACTGTCCACTGGGAATCTTGCAGGAGACAGCACCCAGGTAACCTGTGCTCCGCTGCAGATGGGGCATCCTCCCTGGAAACAAGACATCACAGTCTGGCTGGACAGAGAGACAGCACTTCTAGAAGCCAGCCCTTCCCAGTGCAACAGGAAGGGTCCTGAGGTTCCCCCAAGCCTCTCGATGGATGTGCCAAGTAGCTGTAGAGGGGGAAAAGTAAACAAGAAAGAAAAGATTTCCAGGACAACTGTAGGGCAGAGATCAAACGAGAACTGTGAGTGCTTGCCAGTGCCTGTAGGAGGTGAGGTGTGGAGGGACCACACAGGAGGAAGAACCATCAGGCGGTGCCAACAAAGCTTCAGGCAGCTAGCAGGGGAGCCACCTGGTGGGCCACGATGATGATACCCACTCCAGGACCTACTAGAGGTCAGGAGATCCTCCAAATCCCATGTCAAGTGCTGTGAGCACACATGAACCCCCACTTTTCATCCAGACCTCAATTTGGGGAGAAGGCGAAGGAGGCAGAACTCTTGAGACTGAGTGTTTACTGGGGACCAAGTAATTTGAGCAAACTCTGGAAATAGTGAAGGACAGGGAAGCCTGGCATGCTGCAGTCCATGAGGATGCAAAGCGTCAGACACGACTTTGTGATTGAAAACAAAAACAAAGTTATTTGATTTATTTCATCCCTAAAAAGGAATTGAGCTTAGATAGTTAAAGTTTATTTATGGAAAGGAAACTGTTAAGTCTAGGAGAGATGGTTCTCAGTTTTTTGGTATCCACTGGGGTGAGGCTTGTAGAATAAGCTGAATCAAATATAGAATATAAAAAAGCTATACTGTATTTTCTTTGTACATCTCAGTTAACGTAAGTAGATTTTCAACACTGGTGTGAATATATCCACAGCACAACATGCTATGAATGTCTTACATAGAGAACAGAGTCCATAAATATGTATTAAGTTGGTCCTTTAAAGATTTTGCAAATGTAAAGAATCCCAAAAAGAATTCCAAGAAGTGAACATTTATTAAATGCAATCAAACTCAAAATGTGTTTAAGATGTTCAACAGAAACGGCCTTCCAGCATCACAGACATTATTCCTGTAGTGAGCCGCCACAGACAAGACACCCTGCATGTTAGACTGTCCAGGGTGAAGGGCGTGGACAGGCTTCCTTGGCTCTGGAGCTGCAGGGGGCTGGTGTTGTGAGCGGTTTTGCAACCAGCTCTGCACCAGGGCTGGCACTGCTTTGACCATGGCCCACTTGCTCCCTTGGTGGCTTAGCGACAGGAATCTCGAACACTAGGCGACAAAGCTCCGTGTTCCTAACTTCCGAGGTTGTGCATGTGCCTTTCACCCCATAAAGGAAGGCTTGAGCCTTGATGGGAGGAACTTGTTTCACATCCTTAGAGACTAATGAAGAACCACCACCTTTTCTGCCAGACCCTGACCTCTCGTCCCAGAGATGGACAATGCCCTTGGCATCTTTTAACCTCAGAGGGTCTGAGCTCCTTGTGCGTGTTCTGCCTGTGAAACGTAGGGCTGGCCACTTTCTGCACATCTTCCATTTCACCTCCTTTCTAGCAATCTAGTATCAGTTCCTAATCTCCCCTCCCCATCCCTTCCCCTTTTGAAAGATTTTCTGCAAGAACTGCTGTTGATTTTCAGGAAAATGGATCCCTATTGGCCCATGAAAGGGAAGACCACAAAACTGGTGCAGACTTGGAAAACTTGCAGCTAAAAATGACACTCGGACACAGGAAAGCTTTCTCCCATTTTGCTCGCTCTCAGGGAGTGTGGATGGCAGGATCTCCCAGGGTGAAATACTCTGGAGAGTTGTGTTGGTTCAAGGGGGGCCCGAGCTCCTCAGAGCCTGTCCTACAGCCTCTGGAAAGGACGATCTGAATGCCTAGTTGAGCACCACCCCCAGGGTGTGTGCTTAGTCACGTCCGCCTTCTTGTTTCCTTGCGTTGTAGAGTCAACCCACATCATCCAGACTCCACCCAGGAACTGGGGTGAAGGGGTCACACTCTATTTTGTGCTGCAATGATCTATAAATCACACTTACTTTTGCAATTGATTTCTCACTGGGCCACCTTGACATCTCAGAATTTCCAACACGGTTAGTCTGCTCAGAATTCACTTGATTCACTCAGTGTGTGTTTTTAAAGTTGCAATAAACATCAGGAAAGTTTTTTATGTGCAAGATAATTTTCTGTAATCTCTGAAACCATAGCGATGTACCAGGCTATAAATCAACATGATGGGGAGAGGGGAGTAGGAAAGATGGAAATATGGGCACACTTCCAAGGTCTGATGGCAAGAAAATGTAATTGTCTAAAGAATGATATTCCCAATCCAGGAATCGAACCCAGGTGTCTCTCATTGCAGGAGGATTCTTTACCATCTGAGCCACCAGGGAAGCCCAAGAAATGATAATTTGGAAAAGTTAGGAAGCTCCTCTCCCCCAAATGCCCTATGAAAACAGGACAAGTAGACATGTCACCCAAAGGGGGACCTAAGGACAAGTAAGCAGAACATCTGTGTCAGTCACCAGATAGAAAAAAAAGAAGTAAAGGCAAGTCAGGATTTCCCAGTGTGAGAAACGAGTACAGAAATAGAGCTTTGGGCTGGAACCCATGATGGGCAGACTATCGCCCCCCTCTGCTTCCCTCTGTCCGTTAGTCCTGTACTGTGTTTAGTTGCTCAGTTGTGTCCAGCTCTTTGTGACCCCATGCACTATAGCCCACTAAGTTCCTCTGTCCATGGGGATTCTCCAGGCAAGAATACTGGAGTGGGTTGCCATTTCCTCCTCCAGGGGATCTTTCTGACCCAGGGATTGAATCCAGGTCTCTCTCATTGCAGGCAAATTCTTTACCATCTGAGCCACCAGGAAAGCCCAGTTTTATGGTATAATTACCACTTTAATTCCACCCTCCAATTTGATTCACACTGTCATTAAGCTCCTTGATGTAGATTTGGTCTTACATGGAGTAACCAATTGGAGAAGGAAATGGCAACCCACTCCAGTATCCTTGCCTGGAGAATCCCAGGACAGAGGATCCTGGTGGGCTGCCATCTACAGGGTCGCACAGAGTCCGACACAACTCAAGCGACTTAGCAGCAGCAGCAACAGGAGTAAACCAATGGACTTCCCTGGTGGCTCAGCTGGTAAAGAATCTGCCTGCAATGCAGGAGATCTGGATTTGATCCCAAGGTTGGGAAGATTCCCTGGAGGAGGGCATGGCAACCCACTCCAGTATTCTTGTCTGGAGAATCCCCATGGACAGAGGAGCCTGGCGGGCTACAGTCCACGGGGTTGCTAGGAGCTGGACATGACTGAGCAACTCAGCACGCATCCCCTAAAATTTCTAACATTGTTTTTTAGTTGTTTGGGGCCTGGATAGCAACTATAGTGATTTAAAAATACAGATATAATAGGAGAAGAGCAGAAATAGTTGCACATGTCAAAATCTGTGCCCAGCTGACAACAGGATTGTATTTATACTTTGCTTGAGCTTAATTCCTTGTGTATATTTTCAGACCTATAATAAACCCCAAGCTGCCTCGAAGGTTCACATGGGTGTCATCTATGGGGTCACCTTCTGATAATAGTTATATTAACTTCTTATTGGTCAATAAACTCTCTCCAACTAGAAGTTAAGATTTTTGAAGGCAGTGGTTTGGGGTTTTGTTTTATTCCCCACAGTATCTACAAGAGTGCCTTACAGACTTACATAGAAGTATTCTATTGACGTCCTTTAAAGTAATAGCTTCAAGCAGAGTTTGCTAAGTCACTTCAGTCATGTCCGACTCTGTGTGACCCCAGAGACAGCAGCCTACCAGGCTTCTCCATCCATAGGATTTTCCAGGCAAGAGTGGGTTGCCATTGCCTTCTCCAAACAGAGTTTATTCCCTGCCATTTCTGGAAAAAAATGAAAGACTCAACTATGTCTATGCCTAATCCCTATTCAGGGCAGGGAAAAAGAGAGGACCAAACTCTGTGGACATTTGATTGATGTCAAGATTGGGGAGCCTCCATCAATGTAATTCAATAAGAAATCAGATTAGAGTCTGCATACTGAACAGTTCGTGTGTCATTCGCATCATTATATTTCTGTTTGTGCTGAATTGTGCACACTTAGGTTAACTTGGGTTTGGGTCCTTATCTCTGAAAAAGACACTCTTATTGAATTAAATAAAATGTGTTATTTTAAAATGGACCTGTTGTTCCATAGGAAAATATTTGCTGTATCACATTGTAACCACAGGTTTAGCCAGATTGCATAATTTAGATGGCTGCTGCTGCTGCTGCTGCTGCTAAGTCGCTTCACTCGTGTCCAACTCTTAGCGACCCCATGGACTGCAGCCTACCAGGCTCCTCCATCCATAGGATTTTCCAGGCAAGAGTACTGGAGTGGGCTGCCAGTACCTTCTCTGAATTTAGAGGGCTACATGTGTCAACTATATGATAGCTTCAGAGGTGTACGACAAGCTCAAGCAACAGGTAAGAGGCAATTCATTCCTCTTTCATGGGAAGAAAAACAACCTTTATTTCAAGAAATTAGTCTCAAACTATTTTAAAAAGACATTTACTAAAAAATCTTCCCTATGTTTAATATCTTTATTGAAAAGTTATTTATATACCGTAAAGTTCACCCACTGAATCTTGTACAGTTGGGTATTTTTTGTTTATTCACAGAATAGTACAACCATCACAACCGAAGTTATGTACATTTCCATCACTACAAAAAGAAACTCCTCCTCCATAGGTGAGACACCCTGTACTTTCCATTTCTCCTGACACAATTTCATGTTTATTTGATGAATGGAATCATAGGATGTATATAGCCTCTTGTGTCCTGTTTCCACCAGTCAGAATAAAATCTTCATCATTCATCCACGTAAATCAGAATTGCGTTCCTTTTGTTGTGGATATATCCATTTAATCTCCATTTCGTCATATAGCCAATGTATGGATATACCACATTCCCCACTTGATGGGCATTGGGATGGGTCCCGCTTTCTGTCTATATCTTGCAGCATTTTAAAGATGCCTTTTCACAAACCCACAGAGCCCGCTTGCGCTTTCACACTTGGGAAGTGTGAAAATCAGCCTCTTCTCCAACCTCCAGCACAGAAGCTTCCCAACTTGTTGGCAGGGCAACCGCCCAAGCTCCCGCTGCAGTTACTCTAAGGATGGACTTCCATTTCTCCCTGAGCATTCGGTGGCATAATCAAGATAACATTTGGGGGTCTTTTCTGTTTTTTTCTCATTCATTGGCTGAATCCACTTCACCAATCATGATATTATGGAATAAAAATAAATGTTTTCCAAACTTGAACACAAAGAGCCCCAGTATGTTTAAAAAAAAAAAAAAAAATCTGTTTCTCTCCACAATGATGTCATTGTCTATTGGGGAAAACAAACACAGTCAAATTTTTCTCTACACTCCATGTTGTATTATAGCAAAGTGACCTGCACTAAAATTTAAGAAATTTTGTGAGAAAGAAGCAGCTCCTAAAACACAGACTTGCATGTAACAAATCAAATGAAAAACCAAAGCCCAAAGCCCAAAACTAATAAATCCTCATTGCTCTGTATTTTGTTAGTTCGCTTGCTATGTATTTTAAATTTCTTACTTGCTAGTATTTTCTTTATCCAAAGATGGAATTTTAGCATACACATACACATGCACGCACACACACACACAAGTGTTCAGTCCAGTGAGTAAAATGAATTCTTGGGTTCTTCCTCTCTATTCCTTCCTTCCTTGTTTCTCTGTTGTCTGTCTGACTCTTCCGTCTCTGACTCTTTCTGTCTCTCTCCCCTGACTCTCTCTTCCCAGAGCTGATTCACAGAGACTTTTTTTCCCGGGCAGTGTATGAGTTGAGCTCTCACTATGCTCTTACTGATGTCTCTGGGAAGGATGTCCAAATGTGGGGAAGCAGCCCAAGGGACCTGCCAGAAATACGGGACACATCAAAAAGCTGAATGGGCTGGGCTTATGAAGAGATATTTGAGAGCAACTAGTCATTATATTCTTTGCAGCCAAAGATGGAGAAGCTCTATACAGTCAACAAATACAAGACCAGGAGCTGACTGTGGCTTAGATCATGAACTCTTTATTGCCAAATTCAGACTTAAATTGAAGAAAGTAGGGAAAACTGCTGGACCATTCAGGTATGACCTAAATCAAATCCCTTATGATTATACAGTGGAAGTGAGAAATATATTTAAGGACCTAGATCTGATAGACAGAGTGCCTGATAAACTATGGACGGAGGTTCGTGACATTGTACAGGAGACAGGGATCAAGACCATCCCCACGGAAAAGAAATGCAAAAAAAAAAATGGCTGTCTGGGGAGGCCTTACAAATAGCTGTGAAAACAAGAGAAGCAAAGAGCAAAGGAGAAAAGCAAAGATATAAACATCTGAATGCAGAGTTCCAAAGAATAGCAAGAGATAAGAAAGCCTTCTTCAGCGATCAATGCAAAGTAATAGAGGAAAACAACAGAATGGGAAAGACTAGAGATCTCTTCAAGAAAATTAGAGATACCAAGGGAACATTTNTGGGAATACCAGACCACCTGACCTGCCTCTTGAGAAATCTGTATGCAGGTCAGGAAGCAACAGTTAGAACTGGACATGGAACAACAGACTGGTTCCAAATAGGAAATGGAGTACATCAAAGCTGTATATTGTCACCCTGCTTATTTAACTTCTATGCAGAGTACATCATGAGAAACGCTGGGCTGGATGAAGCACAAGCTGGAATCAGGAATGCTGGAAGAAATATCAATAACCTCAGATATGCAGATGACACCACCCTTATGGCAGAAAGTGAAGAGGAACTAAAAAGCCTCTTGATAAAAGTGAAAGAGGAGAGTGAAACAGTTGGCTTAAAGCTCAACATTCAGAAAACCAAGATCATGGCATCCGGTCCCATCACTTCATGGGAAATAGATGGGGAAACGGTGGAAACAGTGTCAGACTTTATTTTGGGGGGCTCTAAAGTTGCTGCAGATGGTGATTGCAGCCATGAAATTAAAAGATGTTTACTCCTTGGGTGGAAAGTTATGACCAACCTAGATAGCATATTGGAAAGCAGAGATATTACTTTACCAACAAAGGTCCATCTAGTCAAGGCTATGATTTTTCCTGTGGTCATGTATGGATGTGAGAGTTGGACTGTGAAGAAAGCTGAGTGTCGAAGAATTGATGCTTTTGAAGTGTGGTGTTGGAGAAGACTCTTGAGAGTCCCTTGGACTGCAAGGAGATCCAACCAGTCCATTCTGAAGGAGATCAGCCCTGGGATTTCTTTGGAAGGAATGATGCTAAAGCTGAAACTCCAGTACTTTGGCCACCTCATACGAAGAGCTGACTCATTGGAAAAGACTCTGATGCTGGGAGGGATTGGGGGCAGGAGGAGAAGGGGATGATCGAGGATGAGATGGCTAGGTGGCATCACTGACTCGATGGACGTGAGTCTGAGTGAACTCCGGGAGTTGGTGATGGACAGGGAGGCCTGGCGTGCTGCGATTCATGGGGTCGCTAAGAGTCGGACACGACTGAGCAACTGAACTGAACTGATATGACATGCCTTTCAATCTCAGTATGCAGAAAGTGGGGGAAATGACCAGAACCAATTAAGCTTAGGTTCTATTGTGTGTAATGAAAAAATAAAATACAAAAAAAGTGGTGAAATACAGGAGGAATTTTTACCTTACACAGATGATAAGTCTAGAGGTTAGGCATCTATTGCTAGTATGAGGGTTCCCACATCTTATGCAGAACTAATCTGTGATTGTTCCATTCAAGCCACCCAGAATTTGTTTCTGTCCTCAGATGAACTCATGGCACAAGGTGGTTGCTGGAGTACCAGCCATTATAGCTATATTCTAAGCTTTAGGGATGAGAGAGAAGGAGGACAGCAAGTGGCATACCACATAGGTAATTTAGCATCTTTTAAAATCCTGAAGTGGGTTCTCAACATTTACTCAAGCACTGTGACTGTGACTTTCTGGGAGTAAACCATCTGCCTCTCATAACAATCTCTGTATCATGACGTCCATGGAGGCCTCAGTCCCCTCTGATCTTTATTCAGTGATCCTTTCAGGTGCTGCTAAACCATCACTCAGGTCTACAAGACTCACCTCATATTCTGCACACTTATCCAGGTCACATGGGAAGCAGCCTAACGTTACATGAAGCAGGAGAACATTTGTGAAGCTGGTCTAGATCTAGATGCCGAGATAAATCATGGGCAGTTCCAGAGGATTTCACCTTCTCCCCAGACGTTCTCCAGGAAGAAGAGTAGCATCCTTGCTTCTGGAGGCCCCAGACCCATCTAGAGCTTTATTGTCACTCTCTGAGGAGTTTGGTCAACAGTGGATGGAGAACAAATCTCTTTCTCAGGAATTCTCAAACATAAAATCTTTTATTTCCCTCGGATTCTTCTCTTAACCACATCTGTGAAATACATTCTCTACTGGGGGCCAGCTTAATTCTGACTACAACTTAGATTTTCCCCAAATCCTGTTTGTGACATTCTGTCCCAGGATTGGCATTGACTGTTTATGAGTTTCTGGAAAGTGAGGATAGGTTTTGATGAATGCATAGTCATTTAATCATGCTGTTGTTGTTGTTATTTAGCAACTAACTTATGTCTAACTCCTTGTGACCCCATAGACTGAGGCCCACCAGGCTCCTCTGTCCATGGGATTTCACCAGGCAAGAATACTAGAGGGGGTTTCCATTTCCTTCTCCAAGAGATCTTCCCGACACTGGAATCAAACCCACGTATCCCACATAGCATGAGCAGGCAGATTCTTTACCCCTGAGCCATCTGGAAAGCCACATTTAGTCATACAATCAACTATAATATGATTTCAATATTCTTATGAAACCACCATCTAGTAAATGAAGGCTTAGTTCCTTGAGAATTAAATATGAAGATGACCCCCAACCCTGACCTCTCCTCCACTTCATCTCTTCACCCAGCAGTGTGGCCTACTAGGCATGTTCGTCACTAAAACACTCATTAAGTGTGAAAACTGTTTGAAAACAATTTTGCTTTTCTAGTTGTGGTTCAGCTTTCCTTGGGAGAGAACCCAAGATTACTTAGAGAAAACAACATTCTTTTGATTCTGAACTTCAATTCACACGTCCCATCTAAAGTTCAAGGACTGTATTTTAGTTTTAAAAAAAACCCACTAGATAAACTTTAAAGGGATACCCTGAGGAAGAGTAATTACTTTGGAATTGATTCTGCTGTTCAAGTGGCTTCTCACTTTAGAGAAACAATTAAAGCTTTCCACTTCTGGGCCTCGGTTCCCAGAATAATTGGGCGTTTGAATTCCTTGGGATGCACGTCAGAGATGAAGGTGAGATGGGCACAGAAGATCACTCTCAGCAAACGTTCCCTTACAGCTCCCCTGTGCTCCTGCAGCAAGCTGTAAATGACAATATGCTGTGTGAATGCCAGAGTCTCACAAGCTTTGACGGCTGCACATACATTTTTGCACATTTAGTCCTACACATCCTAAGGTAGTTTAGACTAGATGTTTGCAAATCCCAGACTCTTGGGACATGCAGAAGGCATGCAAAGGCAATCTCAAAGTAAGGAACATCAATTTCCCGGTCTGTGGGATGCACACGAAGCAGCTGGACACAGATGTTGACCACAACCCACAGGACTAGTATTCTTGCCTGGGAAATCCCGTGGACAGAGGAGCCTGGCAGGTTACAGTCCGTGCAGTCACAGTGAGTTGTGCATGACTGAGCAATGAACCGAGAAACAAATTTCCCATTCTGTGGAACGCACAGGAAGCAATTGGATGTGGATACTTTTGACCACAAGGTTCAGGGGGAATCTCAAATTACAGGATGTTACTTCTACACCCTACCATTCTGTATATATCTTACCATGGAAACTTTTTTTGTTGTTTCTTCATTAAAGGTTTAGACAACTTACACCCGCATCCAGAAAACATTCATAGAAATACAAATATCAGTGTATATACTGTATCTAAATACCAAATTATGTTTACATAATGACACTGATACCACAGATATACACCTAGATAGGAAGTCTCATAGAACAATTTCTTCATCAAATAAAATTATGATACTGGAATCGCTGAATACAGCCAACTTGCGTAATATCACCTTTTGAGGTTTGAGTCAAAACTTACTGCCATACATTTATTTTGGTCAGTAATTTATATCATGCTATAATACAAAAAAACACTGGTGGAATTTTTATTATTATTTCAACAGAGAATTCTACTAATGGCACACTGAGTTCCTGTCTGGGTCAATCATTGTACTTAAGCAATGGCATCAAAAATCAGGATTCTCTGTTCTCCCCTAAATTATATGCTACACTGCCAAGCCTGTTTTAGAGTAGAGGAGTACTAAATTAAGTTTCTAAAAATATCTAGTCAAGGCGGGCATACTGGACAATGTCAATGCATGTTATCATTAAAATATGACAATATCATTGAGGAAGCTTCATTTGTTTCGGATCCCTCATCTTTCCTTTCTCTCTTTAGGTAACACTTAGAAGAATGCCTGTAGTTTAAGACAAGGGCTTCAGAGGCCATCTCTGGCAGTCTTGTGTTTAAGATTCTGTGTTTTCAATGCAGTGGTGATAAAGAATCCACTTGCCAGTATAGGAGATACAAGAGAAGTATGTTTGATCCCTGGGTAGGGAAGATCCCCTGGAGAAGGAAATGGCAACCCACTCCAATATTCTTGCTGGAAAGTTCCATAGACAGGGAACCTGGTGGGCTCTAGTCCCTGGGGTCAGAGTTGGACGTGACTGAGCAGCTGAGCACACACACAATGCTGGGGTCCCTGGGTTCAACCCCACGGGCTGCACGGAGGAGCCAAATTAAAAGGAAAAAAGAGAAAAGGAAAAGATGAGGGTTCCAGACCTCCTCATTAGAGTGAAATAAAGAACGTGAAGAAATCAAGGATCACACTGCTTTTTCCCTCGCACTCAAAACAAACACACGCAGAATCAGAACAGAAGCCAGTTCAAATGGGCAGAAACACATCTCTCATGGGAAGCCGGGCAGGCACCTCTATGCTTACATTAAGGAGATGAATCATCCTCTCCTCCCTTCCAGACATAGGAGTTCCGATAAGGACCCGGGACTTCGCAGCACGGCTCGTGAGGGTCTGCCCTGGGCACTGGCCCCGTCATGGGAACGGCCCCATCGCTTACTCCCTGTTGAGTGTTTGTCCTCATCTAACTTGAGTGTCAGAGTCTTCAACACGGATGACTCCTCATTCCTCTGCACATGTTTCCTCTTTTGGTTCCAGGACATAATATTCTCCTGATTTTTCTCCCCCCTCATCGATTTTCTTTCTCGGGAACACTTTGGTGTTCCGCCCCTCTTTCCCCTGATCTCCTATATTTGAGCATCAAGGTCCACTCGCGGTGCTCTTCTCCATCCTACCCCCTCTCATCCAATCCTGTCTCACGGCCTCATACCGTGTATATACTGACAGCTGCTTTACATGTACTGTAAGCCTTGAGCTCTCCTGAAGTCCAGACTCGTCTACCCAACGGCCAGCAGGATACACAGACTGTGTGTCTAACAGACATCCCGAACGACAGGTGTGCACACGGAGAGCCTCGTCTGCTTCACCATATCAGCTCTGGGCCTGCTTTCCTTGCTCTGATAATGGCCAACTCTTCCCTCCATCCTCAAGGCCAAATCCTTCACGGCATCCTTGACTCATCTCCCTGATTTCTACTCTACAGCCAAGGAAGAAGAAGAAAACCCTTGGACCGTTGACATTCCGCTTCCTAACAGCTGGGAGGCTCTTTGGCTCTGTCTTTGGAATGCAGCTGGGCCCAATAATGCGGGTTCACTCCCGTGCACCACGCTGATCCAGGCCACGATGACCTCTCACCTGGACGAATGCAGGAGACTTCGAGCAGCTCTCTCTATGCTGGTCATCTATTGGCTGTTCTTGAAGGAGCATCAGGGCCATTTTTGCAAGTATCAGATTCTGTCACCCTGCTGCTTTTCATTCTGCTTAAAAGTCCCGCTAGTTCCACTGGGTGACTGCACTCTGATGACCTGTCTCTGTCTTTGCTGCCCCTTAGCTCTTATCTCAGGGCTTCCCAGGTGGTCTTGGTGGTAAAGAGCCTGTCTATCAATGCAGGAGATGAGACCTTGGGCTGGAGGAGGAAATGGCAGCCCACTCCAGTATTCTTCCCTGAAATTTTCCATGAACAGAGGAGCCTAGCCATGGGGTGGCGAAGAGTCGGCCATGACTGAGTGACTAACACTTCCTCTTTCAGGAGGTGAACAGGGTTCACTGTGCCCACACCAGCCTTCTCACTCACCTACAGTACTGCAGGCGAGGCCCCAAGGCAGGGCTTGAGCTTCCTCTTGTCCTGTGAATGCAATGCTGTCTTCACAGATGTCGCTGGTTATTTCCCACTTGTGCTTCTAGAGTCTGCGTAAAGGGCACGTCCTTGTAAGTCCTACTCACTACTTTATGAAAACTCTAAGTGTGAGTCACTCAGTCACGTCCAACTCTTTGCGACCCCGTGGACTGTAGCCCACCAGGCTCCACTGTCCATGGGATTCTCCAGGCAAGAATACTGGAGTGGGTAGTTATTTCCTTCTCCAGGGGATCTTCCAGACCCAAGAATCGAACCAGGATCCCCTGCGTTGCAGGCAGATTCTTTACCACCTGAACCACCAGGGAAGCCCTAAAACGGTACACGTTTCTCCAACCCTTCTTTTTTCTCGTCTGCAGTTTATGTTTCTCAAAGCCCTTATCAATCTTTAACTAACCCTGTGGTTTCTATTATACTTACTGACTACACTTACTGATCTGATGTGTAAGAACATAAGGGTCTCAAGGACAATCGCCTTTGTTTTGTTGAAGGATACGTCCAACAAGTAGAAGACCATACAGAACACAGATGGATGAGAAATACTGAACGGTCAAGGGTGCTGTGAATTAAATTCCCCAAAGTCAGAAATGTAAAAGCTTAATGAGAAAAGTGAAAGGAGTGTTACTGTAAAGCCTTCTATCTCAGGGTCTCCTATGCTGGGTCTCTTGCTCCTTCTCTCCCTTCCTAGTATGTGCTCAGTTTAAAGAGCTGCACTCAAACAGCTCTAAAGCCACAGCATCGACAGAATAAATAAATGAACTCAAAACTACTTGGAAGTATCCATAATTTGGGGTTTCCTTTCTTTATTTCTCTTTGCCTGCTGTTTTTAGAGAAGCAATCTTTAGGTATTCATAACTGAAAAAATTCTTTGGGCTTCCCAGGTAGCGCTTGTCTCTGAGACACCAGAGACAAGAGATGTGGGTTTGATCCCTGGGTAGGGAAGATCCCCTGGAGGAGGAAATGGCACCCCATTCTAGTATTCTTGCCTGGAATTCCACTGATGGATGGAAACACTTTAGACCTGCAAAAAAACAGACAAATTCATGATGCATTCTTTGAATTGGCTACATTTAAAAGGAAAATTTTCAGCAAGCTCTGATCATAAGCAGCTGTCTTACTGGTTCCTAAGGAAGACCAAGTTAAAATCAGAAAAGAAAATGTGGCAGCTTGCCTTAGGGACTTCCTAACAGGATGATGAAAGAAGAAAACTTAGACTTAAAACAAAAATCCAACATAAATTCCCCTTCTTAAAAATTGCTCTCCTACAAATAATCAGGAAATAGATCAGCTGGACCTCAATGTTGGAGGACTAACTGAAACAACTGTCTTGAAAACTATACAAAACCAGAAGCAAAATTCTTAATGTGATATGAAGCTGTTATCTTTAACAATTCTGAAACCAATTTTCAAAATCCTTATAGATATTGTAAAACATAAAGATATTGGAACAAAATTGTCCTGTACTTAAGAAAAAAAGAAAATTTTAAACAGCAATTACCCTGAAACCCTTAGGGGGAATAAAAAATCTTGAATTCCTTCTCTGTCTCTTGAAGTTATAAATCTTATCATCTCTTTGAAGTATAAGCAGAGCCCACAAATGCCTGAGAGTGAAGGAAGAAAAAAGGAAAGAGGCCTTTTTAAAAATTCAAACTGCAAAGGGTGTCTCTTAACCAAACTATACCACAGTCATCACAAGATTGCTGATCAAGAGCAAAAGCAAAACTTAAAATTCTTCTCCATGAATAGCAATGCTGTAGGCATCTAAGCAAGTTCAGCTAATTAATTCCAACTGTAATTTATAAAATAGTAAATTTTGATTTGGGGGCAGTTTGTCAAAAATATCAAAAATGAATGTATCTGACTGACGCCTCAAGTTTTGAACAAAAGCTAAAGAGTTCTCTGTGTGAATGTATGCCTGCTTATGTATATAGATTATAAACGTGGTATTTTTATACCTTCAGATGATATTGCCAAAATTAATTTCTAAAAGAACTCCACTTAATTAGATTAAAAACAAACAAGCACTTAAATGAATTAAGATACAGCACAATGTAGCCCAAATGCTTCACAAGCTCACATCAGTTCAGTTCAGTCACTCAGTCGTGTCTGACTCTTTACGACCCCATGAATCGCAGCACGCCAGGCCTCCCTGTCCATCACCAACTCCCGGAGTTCACTCAGACTCACGTCCATCGTGTCCGTGATGCCATCCAGCCATCTCAGCCTGGGTCGTCCCCTTCTCCTTCTGCCCCCAATCCCTCCCAGCATCAGAGTCTTTTCCAATGAATCAACTCTTCGCATGAGGTGGCCAAAGTACTGGAGTTTCAGCTTCAGCATCATTCTCTCCAAAGAAATCCCAGGGTTGATCTCCTTCAGAATGGACTGGTTGGATCTCCTTGCAGTCCAAGGGACTCTCGAGAGTCTTCTCCAACACCACAGTTCAAACGCATCAATTCTTCGGCGCTCAGCCTTCTTCACATGATATAGGATTAATCTTCAGTAAATAAAAGCTAGTTTAATTTTGTTGGTTTAGTTCATACAGACATGTCTTTAGAAATGTCAGTGTAAATATAATACATTTATCCTATGTAAGTTCTAAAAGTCAAATAAGCACATTTTATCTCTATTACAAAATTTGTCAACAGATATAGACATACATACGTAAGATGGCTAATTGCTTTAATGTTTTCTAAAGTCTTCAGGAGTAATCTTTGTGTGATTGTTAAGAACACATGCATTAAGCAGATGTAAACAAGTAAGAGTTTTTGGGTGAACATTTAAACAAAAACTGTCTTATGATGTATCTACTTAAATAGTTTTCCCAAATCTCTTTGGTAACCTACACCATTAGAATTTTGCTAAGTTAAATTAAATGATGAAAATTCATTGACAATTGATGACCTTTTCCAAACAAGATAAAATGATAGTACACTAATTACTGAACATAGGGCTGTCTACTGTTGGCTTCCTATTATAGAGAAACTGAAGACAAATGTTGAACTGTGGTGTTGGAGAAGTCTCTTGAGAGTCCCTTGGACTTCAAGGAATCCTAAAGGAAATCAGTCCTGAATATTCATTGGAAGGACTGATGCTGAAGCTGAAACGCCAATACTTTGGCCCCCTGATGCAAAGAACTGACTCATTAGAAAAAACCCTGATGCTGGGAAAGACTGAAGGCAAGAGGAGAAGGGGGCGACAGAGGATGAGATGGTTGGATGGCATCACCGACTCTATGGACATGAGTTTGAGTAAACTCCAGGAGTTGGTGATGGACAGGGAAGCCTGGCGTGCTGCAGTCCATGGGGTCGCAAACAGTCAGACACGACTGAGTGACTGAACTGAACTGAAGACAAATTTGAGTCTGTGAGTCAATGTCGGGTCCCACCTTGAAAGACTGAACTGTTTAAAAGAACTTTGTTTGTAGCAGTTATAAAGAGGGAACTGAGCAATATTAAATGATGACTGAAGTGGTGGGGATGGGGGCCGTATCATACTGGCCAGAGAAAGACAGGTGGGCATAAGAGGTATAATATACCCACTGTCTGAACGACTGTGTGCAGAGGGTTTTACCTTGGTTTCTATAAGAATAAGCAGTATAAAGTTTATTTTGATATTTTGTACTTTTGAGATAACTCTCATTAACAGCACAGAGTATTCAATAATTTATCTTTTGGGTAACATCTCTGTCAGTGTTTCTCCCATTTGGGGGCCTGGAAAAAGTGCAGTTTCTTGCTTAATAGAAATTTCCTCACCTTTTTCTTAGACCAATTTGATGATAGCCTTTTCCAATAGCCCTGTTAGTAAATTCTTTGTTAACCTGAGTCAGCATTTCTTTACACAGCTGTCCTTGTCAAACACGTGTTCCATTTTAGACTTCCCTCTCAAGGAATTGAAAGGCAGTAGAAATGACCATCATTTTAATACTTCTAGTCTGAAACTGTCTGACAGTTGACCAGTTAATCAAAAATATATTTGAAATTAAGGAATAAAAAAAGTGATACAATGTTACACACCATATTTGAAAGTAAAACACATATGCATTTTCACTTGCCAGCCTATTAGCTCAGGGCCGGAAGCTTCCTTTGAGTTTGAGTGCACGTACTGAAGTCTGGTCTAGTCTATCTTGAGTATATTACAGCCTATAGCATCTTTATGACTTCTAGTTCCATTTTCTTTTGTGTGGAAATTATGAATCAATCTGATTTTAGATTCATATTTTAAATTAATTTATGCATGTTTTCTTTAGCCTCTTAAATTTTCACTCTCACATAAACGGAGTTTTTCTTTCACTTGTTACTATAAGTTTTTTGAAACCATTTGGCATAAATTTTACAGAAAAAGATCTCTAGATTTTCCTTCACTGTTTGTCTCTTGAGGTGACATCTGATTTCACCATATTAAAATAATAAGCTCTGTCACTACAAATGACATTTTGAAGAAACAAAACCATCTCTTGGTGAGCATACATATTAACTATAAGAAGCAGAAATTCTAAAACTCAGAGAATAAAGCACTCTCAGCTAACCAGAAGCGACCATCTCCATGGAATAATATCAGTGTGTCAAAGAAATAGAAAAATAAAGAATAAATAAAGGACACAATCTGGGTTCAAAGATCATCCATTAAGAGAACGTCTTCATTAACTCCAGTTAACTTCTGAAATAATTATTGCCTTAAACTCTCCCGAGAGGCATAAGTTCACATTCCCAGGACCATGGCTGATGTATAAATGCACACAGGAACAGAGGTCCCGGAAATTGGTTAGCAGGCTTCCCCCGACACCTGCTCAGACACACATTCCCAAATGTCCCTCACCTGCCCAATCACAAAGGCGGGACTCCTCAAACAAGTAAAACAAAGGACTTGCGATATCTTCTCAGGGCTCCCCTCCCAATTGTCTTCACACAAAACAGCCAGTTGATTACAGGCAGAGCTCTTTTTTAATAACTCAGAGTTAATGCATCAACAAACTAGAAGGTGACCACGAATTTTTAATCTGATGTGGAAACAGGATGTCAAGATGTGTTTTACAATTACTATTGCATTTTACTTTATTTGTGATCAATACCTGGAGAGGGCTGTGAGTGGAGTGTAGACTGTGAAACCACTTGTTCCTATATGCTGCTGCTGCTGCTGCTGCTAAGTCGCTTCAGTCGTGTCCGACTCTGTGCGACCCCAGAGACGGCAGCCCACCCGGCTCCCCTGTCCCTGGGATTCTCCAGGCAAGAACACTGGAGTGGGTGGCCATTTCCTTCTCCAATGCATGGAAGTGAAAAGGGAAAGTGAAGACGCTCAGTCGTGTCCGACTCTTGGCGACCCCATGAACTGCAGCCTACCAGGCTCCTCCGTCCATGGGATTTTGCAGGCAAGAATACTGGAGTGAGGTGCCATCGTATACGCTAGAGCCTAGGAAAATGTCCCCTTTTACATTTCAGCTTCTTGGAGGGAGAGAAAGAGAAGGGACCGGCAGAAGAATAAAATAATCATATTTTAAGCCTTAAATCACATTTAAAAAATTAATGCACAATTTTAGAATTTCAGTTTATTGGGTGAGATCCAGTTATCAAAGTAAGAGTTCAGAACCTCTGTTTTTTAAAATTATTTATTTTCATTGGAAGCTAATTACATTACAATGTTGTAGTTGTTTCCGCCATACATTGACATGAATCAGCCCTGGATGTACATGTGTCCCCCATTCTGAACCTCTGTTTTTATAGGAAGTTTTCTTTTTGAGAAATAGCGGTCCTCGTGAGANCCAAGTCTCCTTTCCTTCCCTTTCGTTGACAATCGATTTGTTTAATCCTTTCTCTATAGTCTATGCTTTTATTAAGAGGCTGAACAAAAAATTGGGAGCAGTTTACATGACAAGATATCCCAAAGGGAAGATGACATTAATATGCTTTGATGACTTGGTCAAACCAAGCAATGATTTCTGGTAGGTCGTTGACAAATGTGAAAATACTTCTTACTAGGCTACATCACAGAAATCTCAATTGCAGAAGTGCAACAGCAACATGTACACAGGGCGCACACGCAATTTTATCACCCCAAAGTTTGCACAGAAAACCCACTTCCTGATTTAGGAATTTATAGAATCAGGAAGCTGGAGGGGACAGAGGACCTTCAACCATCAGCTGGCCATGTGCCCTTCAATCAGACAGAGCGATGTCAAACCTTTCCTCTCATCACTTTCTTCGTTGACATCCATTGAAGAGGACAGTGATGTTCCAGTTTCTGCAAGGATATTGAAAAACTTCTCCTAGACTCCAATAAGACTGAAAATTCCACCTTGAAACTTCTCAGTCTTTGAAACAGCTACTTCTTTATCACGCAGCAGAAAGGAAGATGTTGGCAGGGGGAGAGATCACTCTTCATGGTAAAATGTCCCTGCAGATTAACAAGTGGCTTCAAAATTCTCTGAAACTATTTCTAAAATTAATTGCAAAATGTACTAAAGGAAAGGACTTTCCTGGTAAAGCGTCTGCCTGCAATGCGGGGGACTTGGGTTCGATACCCCAATCCCGGGTCGGGAAGATCCCCTGGAGAAGGAAATGGCAACCCACTCCAGTACTCTTGCCTGGAAAATTCCATGGATGGAGGAGCCTGGTAGGGGGATGGCAGAGAGTCGGACATGACTGAGGAACTTCACTGGCGCTAAAGGAAATAATTTTGACTCATTAGTACATATCTATCCAATGTGAAATTGTATAAAGTTAAGTTGCCAAAAGGATCTTGAGGTTACATGAAAAATGTTATAGTTACTCTGCACCCCAAAGTACATAACTGCCCCCTGAATGCTGTCCTAGGTAACTGGTGATTGTCATTCTGCTTCCACTGGAGAGGCAGTTAGAATAACTTTAGATAAGGATAACTGAGGAATTGATGCTTTTGAATTGTGGTGCTGGAGAAGACTCTTCAGAGTCCCTTGGACAGCAAGGAGATCAAACCAGTCCATCCTAAAGGAGATCAGTTCTGAATATGCACTGGAAGGACTGATGCTGAAGCTGATGCTTCAAATATCCTACCAGAACAAAGACAAAAAATAACTCACTTTCCAGGTATAATTGCCATAGTAACTATTTTTACATTGAATTTGTATTTATTGGCTTGTTTGTGTTTTATCATGTTTGCTGTTGTTTATACTTATGAAACTTTTTTGGACAATTTGCCTGTTTTTGGTCCTACCTCACCTGTTTTGTTTTGTTTTTTTTTTAATGAAAAACAGGTATCATGTCTTCAAAATTTACTTTCTCTATATGTTCTCTGTTTTTTGTTTATCTGCCCTGACTTATTTCTCCTGATAGGCAACTCATTTTTAGAACTTCTCTATCCCCACCACTACAAATTGTCACTTTTTACATCAGTTTGAATATGCTACACAAGTGTTTAAAATTAATTTTAAAGCTTTCACCTCTTATTTCACTGAACTGACACAAAAGCAAATTTTCATTGGAAATGAATCACTAAGTTAGATGAGGCTTTTTTACTTTCAAATATTTTATTTATCTGTGTGTTAATACTATTTCATTTTTTTCTAGAATGAAGTAGGGCGGAGCACACTTTTATTTCTATTTTAGATTTTTTGCAGATTGGTTTAAAGACTTCTTTCAAAAAGGCAGAAATGGAACAAGTTTTAACAATACCACTTATTTCTTTGAACCCCTTTCAAGATATATTCCAAATATCACAGCATGATCTATGATATAAAACCATTTTTAATACTCTATCCTATGACAGCTTGATTAAGTTCTGTCAGGAAAAAGTTTGGAAGACTTTAAAATGAAAAAAATAAGATTACTCTGTGTTCTTTCAATGAAATGGTGGAAAGTCTAGTGACCCTCAGGCCTTATCTGATCTGTCTTCTTTTTCAGCTGACCTATTTTATAATTCTTTAAGTTGTAGATAATTGATAATAGTGCTAATAATTATTTTTTCATGGACATTAAAATGCATTTTATTAGGCAGAGATTGAATGAACAACCACACTTTGGGAAAGGGAGTCCCCGACAGTTCCTGCCCTGTGGACAGTCAGTCCTTTTGTATCAGTTAGCAAATTCATTTCAGCATTCCTGGTTGCTTGATGTGTGGGTGTACTTCTGGATTATTCTTTGCTCTGATTTTCCCATCCTATTGGCCTTGTCACTAATTAATGAGTTAAATAATACTCAGGCTATGCTTAATTTAGATTTGTGTGAGGGTCACAATTTTACTTTCTTAAAAGTTAGCTTCTAATAATTCTGGAGTTGACAGTGGATTGCCCAGCAGAACCAGGTAAATTGTATCACAAGAGGTGGAGAGCCGTGCCACCTCCTGGGGAAATGGACCCAAAGTGATTTCTAAATAGCAGCAGACCTGAATCTCTCTCTCTGTAGTTTTTTAATTTTTTAATGCAACTTGTTTTTGTTTAATTTGATGTTTTCTGGCTTGCATGTAAGCAATAAATTGCTTTCTCTTGGTAGGCACTTTGACCGGGGATTGGTTTATGCTGGACCACTTGAAGATATCTGTAGATGGATGATAGAAATCTATTTTAAATAAGATGACAGAGAATCTAGTTTCCCAGTATTTTTGTCTATTTGTTCAATATATTTAAAGCATATAACTAAGACCCAGTTTAGCAGCAAAATAATTTGTTCCATAGTCATTAAAGCTACTAATTTTCTCAGTCTCTATTCCAATATTGTGACATGTTGATATTTAAGGCACAGATGTATTACACCCAATGCAAACAAACTCAGAATTCCTGAAGGCAGACTTTTCTTTCTAAGGTGGATAGACAGAGATGAAGGATGGTGTCAACCAGCAAGAAGTAGAAGCACACGCTGCATTAGGGTTATTGTGGAGATCGAGGAAATGCACGTAGAGCAATTAGAAAAGCACCCACAGAGAGCAAACACTCAACCTCAACCAATGTTCACTTTTATCCTTCACTTGTGTTCTTGATCAAATAGAATTTTGTCTCGAGACTGTTCAAAAGTTCATCCTGCATTGGATTTATCAAAACATGATATGATACTGAAATTTAAGGCATATAGTATTTGATAGTAGCCAATTAATAAACATTTATCGAATAAGTGGTATCTTCAAAGGGAAAAATTACCTTTTCTTTGGACAATGTTTTTTTAGAAAATACTTCTTTATTATAAACTTGAATAAGTCAGCTTCTGTATCCCATAATTTATATCCCTATTCATGTACAAAATAGTCAGAACAGTTATCTATGACATCCCAGGTGTCTAAGACTTCTGTTCTTTAGGCCAACACCTACTAACCTTTCAAATATTCCTTACACAATACAGGATTTGGTGCCGGAGAAGACTCTTGAGAGTCCCTAGGGCTGCAAGGAGATCACCCCAGTCAGTCCTAAAGGAAATCAACCCTCAATATTCATTGGAAGCACTGATGCTGAAGCTGAAGTTCCAGTACTCTGGCCATCTGATGCAGAGAGCTGACTCATTGGAAAAGACCCTGATGCTGAAAAGATTGAAAGTGGGAGGAGAAGGGGAACAATAGAGGATGAGACGGTTGGATGGCATCACCGACTCGATGGACATGAGTTTGGCAAACTCCAGGAGACTGCAGCCAGAACTTGTGAAAATGCAGAGTCTTCCAATATACTGTAATAATGTTGTATCTTGTATATCTACAAGATTAATAGTGTCCTCAGCAAATATCCAGGATACCCTAAATGAAGAATTATTCCAAATGCTAAAATAAGGACTTGTCTTGTCGTTGGTGCAGCTGAGTTCCAGTAAGTTTTATGTGACCTTCAATCATTTAGAATCATCCAGCCACGGCTACTCCAGTCAGTGGGAGCGCAGAAACGAAACATGTCTTGTTCTGCTGCGGACTGTTCAGTTGTCAGCCGTGTGTCCCCACTGGCCTTCCTTATCATTTATTAATATATAAGCAGGCTAGAATTTAAATAAGTGGTTGCTGTATTCAGCTTCTGAATCAAATGCAGCCTTTTCCTGACAACTGACCATATGGTGTCCACTCATTTTCATAAATAAATCTTCAGAACTGTGGTAACAGGTTGATTTCTGAAGTACATGATATAAAATCTTCATGCAACGGGAACAGTGTTATTTCCTTGAAGCGGAAACCTCATCTGATAATAGCAAATGTCCTGTTCTCTCCAGTAGAGGTCTCTCTTACACTTTCTCAACAATCTAGAAAATACAATGAACCATGATTCTTCAGCATCTCTCACTGGACATGAGTTTGAGCAAACTTCCTGAGACAGCGAAGGTCAGGGAAGCCTGGCGTGATGCAGACTACGGCATCACAAAGAGACAGACACGACTTAGCGACTGAACAACAGCAAGCAACAACGTTTTTTGAAAAAAACTTTTCTACAGAGGTTCAGTGATACTTAACACTGTCAGCTCTAAGTGTTTTTGGAAAACCAATGTCAAGTTGTGTCATCATCAGAGGACTATTTTCCTGCTTCTTCTACATAATTTTAAATGAAGTTGGAGCGTGATTCTAACACATAAAAAAGCTGCAGGAGCTTCCAGTTATTATGGATACTGACCAAAATCTTAGGAAAGACGTGCTCTATATGCGTGGATATTTATCATCTCTATTCCCCTTCATTGAAGAGACAAGAGAAGATCCGTTGGTGTTCTAGAAATGCAAAATATGCTGTTTACTCCTGCAGCAAGACTCGGAGTCTCAGCTCTTAGCTGAACTTAGGGCATCGGTGGCACCTGTGATCTTCTTTCAATTGAGTAAAATGAGTCTTGAGGGCAGAGTGGGAAGTTGTTCGCTTGAAATGCTGTTTCCTTTACATTTGTTTACATGAAATGTTGAGCAAGACTATGTGTGTGTGGTTGAGAGGTGGTGGGGAATAGGGCTTAGGAATGCTATTCCTCAAAGGAAGGTTATTTCTCATCACTCAAATCTGTAAACTAACTCCCCCCACCACACCCCCATTTCTTTGGGCTTCCCTGGTGGCTCAGATGGTAAAGAATTTGCTTGCAATGTAGGAGACCTGGGTTCAATCCCTGGGTCAGGAAGATCCACTTAAGAAGGGAACGGCAACCCACTCCAGTGCTCTTGCCGGGACAATTCCATGGACAGAGGAGCCTGGAGGGCTACCGTCCATGGGGTCACAAAGAGTCGGACACGACTGAGTGACTAACACTTTCACTTTGGGCTTCCCAGGGGGTAAAGAATCCTCCTGCCAATCTGGGAAACATACGAGATGTGGGTTTGATCCCTGGGTTGGGAAGATCCCTGAAGAATTGAATGGCTACCTGCTTCAGTATTCTTGCCTGGAGAATCCCAGGGTCGGAGTAGCCTGATGGGCTACAGTTCATGGGGTCGCAAAGAATTGGACATGACTGACATGCCTTAGTACATCCCCATTTTATAGAAAAGTAACAAACTTGATAGAGGTATCGTAAGAGAACTGAAATTAAACATCTCTGACTAGAAATGTAAAGTCAAGCCTGTATCAGTCCTAAGTAAAACTCATTCCATTCTTTCTGCTACAGAGAAAATCTCTGCCTTAAAGCCTAAAATGTACCAGATTGTCATATCTGAATTTTTTATAGCTTGGTATTAGTATTCATCATGCATATATGGGCTCAGAGATCAAATAATCTGTATGACAATCACATAACTATCTTGGGGTTAATAAACCTTCTTTTTACTGTTAAATGTTTGAACTAATCTTCTCAGGAAATGAATATAAAAATAGGAGTTGACAATCTACCTTATCTTAGAGAAAGAGCTCAGATCCCATAGGAGGCCTGCTGCTCTAAAGCATAAAAAACTTTATGATTTTACTTACTAAACGACTTTCAAGTCAGGTAAATAGAGTAGCATTTCTTTGAAAGCCTTCATCGGTTGTCAGGTTCAGTTCAGTTCAGTTCAGTCGCTCAGCCGTGTCCGACTCTTTGCGACCCCATGAATCGCAGCACGCCAGGCCTCCCTGTCCATCACCAACTCCCAGAGTTCACTCAGACTCACGTCCATCGAGTCCGTGATGCCATCCAGCCATCTCACCCTCTGTTGTCCCCTTCTCCTCCTTCCCCGAATCCCTCCCAGCATCAGAGTCTTCTCCAATGAGTCAACTCTTTGCATGAGGTGGCCAAAGTACTGGAGCTTCAGCTTTAGCATCATTCCTTCCAAAGAAATCCCAGGGCTGATCTCCTTCAGAATGGACTGGTTGGATCTCCTTGCAGTCCAAGGGACTCTCAAGAGTCTTCTCCAACGCCACAGTTCAAAAGCATCAATTCTTCTGTTGTCAGTTCTGCCCACTAATAAACCTTCATCAGTTCAGTTCAGTCGCTAAGTCATGTCCAACTCTTTGCAACCCCATGGACTGCAGCATGCCAGGCTTTCCTGTCCTTCACCAACTTTGGGAATAAACCTTCATAAACAGTGATTAAAAAGGAGCAAGAGGCACCAAAGTGAACCCCACATCTCTAGATGACGGCTATTGAATGGTAATGCACTAAAGCTAAATATTCAATTACTTTGTATGAAGCCCAACTTCCTCTAGTATAAAATAACATTGATGCTAGCTATTTCAGTGATGAAGATTCCAAGCTATATTGAACTTTCTTCAGCAAAGGAATGCGTGTGCATGCTTAGTTGTTCAGTTGTGTCTGACTCTTTGCAACCCCAAGGACTGTGGCCCTCCGGGCTCCTCTGTCCATGGGATTCTCCAGGCAAGAATACTAGAGTGGATAGCCACACCCTTCTCCCAAGGATCTTCCCGACTCGGGGATTGAATCCAGGTCTCCTGCATTACAGGCAGATTCTTTACTGTCTGAGCCACCAGGGAAGCCTGAATAAAAAAAGTGAGCTGAAACTGTTGTAAACACATCATATGCTTCTGCTTTAAAGTATGAAACGACATGCATTAAATCGTTATCCAGAGAGAACAGCACAACAGAGTGTGATTCAGAGTGATTGTGGAAGTTGGATGGGTCATATGTAGAGATACAGTTTTTGTTTGGTGCTGATATTTGAAGTTACTCAAAGCAGTTCCAGAGATAAGTGGGAAATAGTCACAGTATAATAATCAATCATGTCTTCATCAAAAAAGAATTATCCTCTACTAACCTTTTTAATTTTACTTGGGTCATGCATATGCTCATGAAAGACTAGAATATTTGCAAGAGTGATATGAGTCTATTATTTTACATGTAACAGATCCCCAACTCATTTCCTCTGTGACTCAGTTCCTATCAATTCTTGTTTCTTAGCAACGTTACAAATCCAGCTCTATAGGGCCTCACATCTGGCGAGGGGGGGGTGGAGGGGTTGTGCCTCCACGGTTTTTTTGGATTGTCAATGGATAGGACTTCCTAATCAATTAATGGGATGCTGAGAAACAGTGGAAACAGTCTCAGATTTTATTTTTGGGGGGCTTTAAAATCACTGCAGATGGTGACTGCAGCCATGAAATTAAAAGATGCTTACTCCTTGGAAGAAAAGTTATGACCAACCTAGATAGCATATTCAAAAGCAGAGACATTACTTTGCTGACTAAGATCCATCTAGTCAAGGCTATGGTTTTTCCTGTGGTCATGTATGGATGTGAGAGTTGGACTGAGCGCCGAAGAATTGATGTTTTTGAACTGTGGTGTTGGAGAAGACTCTTGAGAGTCCCTCGGACTGCAAGGAGATCCAACCAGTCCATTCTGAAGGAGATCAACCCTGGGATTTCTTTGGAAGGACTGATGCTAAAGCTGAAGCTCCAGTACTTTGGCTACCTCATGTGAAGAGTTAACTCATTGGAAAAGACTCTGCTGCTGGGAGGGATTGGGGGCAGGAGGAGAAGGGGACGACCAAGGATGAGATGGCTGGATGGCATCCCTGACTTGATGGACGTGAGTCTGAGTGAATTCTGGGAGTTGGTGATGGACAGGGAGGCCTGGCATGCTGCGATTCATGGGGGGTGGCAAAGAGTCGGACATGACTGAGCAACTGAACTGAACTGAATACCTTGTATATATACTTTTTTAAAGGATCATATAGAGGACTCCTGTGTTTTTTTTTAATTTTTTATTTTAACTTTAATTTACAATGCTGTATTGGTTTTGCCAAATATTGACATGAATTCACCACGAGTGTACATGCGTTCCCAAACATGAATCCCCTCCCACCTCCCACCCCATACCATCTCTCTGGGTCCTCTCCATGCACCAGCCCCAAGCATCCTGCATCCTGCATTGGACATAGACTGGCAATTCGTTTCTTACATGATAGTATACATGTTTCAATGCCATTCTCCCATCTCATCCCACCCTCTCCCTCTCCCTCTCCCCCAGAGTCCAGAAGTTCACTCTATAGATCTGAAAACTCCTGTTTTGGTAAAGACAGGGCAGAAGTACCTTTTTCCCCCTTTTCTTTCTGCTCATCATTAATAAATCTCTGAACATGACATGTAAAGCAAAAATAAGAAGATTCTTAAAGGTGGAAAGAAAAGGCAGACCCAACAGTGACCTTGAAACCCAAAAAGGAGTTAACGGAGTTCCTAGGTTTTCTTTTGCCTCATACAGTCCAGACTTAGAGCTGAAGAATTCTACCGGCACCCCAGAAACCTGAGTGAACACCGTCCAAAAAGTCCCAACAAAGCCTGTTCTCTCTGGTTAAAAAATCTAGAAAGGTGCATCCTGGGAAAACAGGATTTTGATTTTTTATTTAATTGAAGGATAAGTGCTTTACAATGTTCGCCTGGTTTCTGCTGTACAACACGTTCCCTCAGCCTCAAGCCTCCTGCCCCCACCCCTCTAGTCATCACAGATGGAGAGTTGAGCTCCCTGTGCTACCCAGCAGCTTCCCAGCAGCTAGCTTGTCTCACACATGGTGGTGTCTGTAAGTCGATGCTACTGTCTCAGTTCGTCCCCCTCTCTCCTTCTCCTGCTGTGTCCACAAGTCCTTTCGCTATGTCTGCATCTCTATTCCTGCCCTGCAAATAGGCTCATCAGTACCATTTTTCTAGATTCTGTATCTATGCATTAACATACGATGGTGGTCTTTTTTTCTTTCTGACGTACTTCACTCTGTATAACAGGCTGTAGGTTCATCTCACAAATGACCCAATTTCATTCTAACAGAATAGTTTAGACAACAGTCTCTCTACTTCAGCGAAAACCACAGGGAAAAAAACTCAGCTCCATCCCACCTCTGCCATCAAAGGGAGCAGGGAGTTTAGATTCCTGAGCTCCCAGGCTCCAGACTCCCCACTGGACAGTGTAATCCTGGCTGGACGGTGACACGTGGAGAGCCAGGACGCCCGGCCCTGCCAGGATCAATGAGGTGGCCCCCCTGCCCCACCGCTGGGTTCCGTCACCACTGGATAACCGCCTGGCAGTAACGAGGCCAACCCCTCCACTCCATCAGCAGAGAACAGCTGAGCAGCTGAAGCAAGACACCCCTGCCCCTCCAAGTCACCGAGGGTCAAATAGGAACCAGGGAAAGGGGCATCCCCCTGCTCCGTGCTGGCAGAGACTGAATAGGAAACCTGGGCCACCCCCCAGCCGGCAGCAGGGAACCCTGCTCCCTTCTCCTGTCCAAGGCAGATGAGAGGGTGCGGACCAAAGAGAAGACTCAAATAGGACCCTGTTTCAGCTGGAAGTCATTTGTCATGACAAGATTTAAGGGAAAAAATGATTAAAATGAGAAAATTCAAACAACAGACTCCAAACAGCAACATGATACTGAGGCTAGAATTATCTGATAAGGGCTTTAAAGAAGCCACAAGAAAAAATGCTTCAACATCATAAGCACAAACAAACAAGTTTCAGGAAAGAAAACGAAGATATAAAGAACCGAATGGAGGTATTAGAACTATGAAATATAATAAGTGAAATAAAAAACTGATTGGATGTGGTCCACAAAAGAATGAGAAAGAAGAAAATCAGTGAACTTGAAGTTAGAATAATATGCATCACTGAATATGTATTACAAGAAGCCAACACCCGGGTGGCTCAGTGGTAAAGACTCCATCTGCCAAGCAGGAGACATGGGTTCTATCCCTGAGTTGGGAAGATCTCTTGGAGGAGGGCACAGCAAGATTTTCCAGGATTCTTGCCTAGAAAATCCCATGGACAGAGGAGCTTGGTGGGCTACAGTTCATGGGGTTGCAGAGTCAGCATTACTTGGTGACTAAACAGCAACAAATATGTAAAAAGGAGAGAAACATACTGGAAAAGATGTACAGATCAACAGAGGCCTGTGTGATTATAACACAAGATCTGAAACATGTGTCATGGGAGTCCGGGGTGAGGATGAGGACAAAGGCAAGACTGAAAATGGAGTTTAATAGTTAAATAGTTCCCACACTTGGCAAAAGACATGAATTCTTTTCAAGTACAGGTGGCATATTTACCAAGATAGACTTTACCCTGGCTCAGAAAACAAATCTCCATGAATTTAAAACAAGTGAAGTCGTACAGAATGTGTTCCTCAGCCGCAGTGTAATTGAACTAGAAATCAATAACAGAGAGACAGGAGAAGTCCAGGCGCTACGAAACCAAACAATATGTTCCAAGCAATCCTGAGGTCAAAGAGGAAGTCTCCGGGGAAATAAAAGAAACAGTGAACCGAAAGAAAATACACTGAACTGAATATATTCATAGAATTTACAGAGTAATTCCTAGAGGATTAAACAAAATCCTTATAAGTCTAGGATTTAGAAGAGCAAGCTGAGGTTGAATTATTATCTCAGTCACATAATACCAGTTTCTTACAATTACGATGTGATGGTACCGTGTTTGAAATAATTTTTTTTCAGTAATTAGTAATAATAATCACCACTCAGTACTAGTATCTGTGGTGGCATAAATTATTATCTGCATAAATAAGCTTATAAATGGAAAGTCAATAAATATCTACTGTATTTAGAGAAGTGATTCAAACTGCAAAGCCCTTGTTTGATATTCTCAGTACCTAAGCTATTAAATGTGTTTATTTTCTATAACTTCAGAAATGGCTTTGTGTGTGTGTGTGAAGAGCTTTATTGTTTAGAAAACCAACAGGGATTAACTCCACAATGTTGGTTTCAATAAGGACAATTTAGCTTCAAAGAGGAAAGGAAGGCCGTTGATATACTTTCTCAACATCTGGCAAGCCATTTTAAAGCATTGAGTTAACTGGTTGGGATGCTTTTATAGAAGGTGTCTTTGTTGCATTTTTTTTTTAAATTTTTATTTTAACTTTAGTTTACTTTCATTACTGTATTGGTTTTGCCAAACATTGACATGATTTCACCACGAGTGTACATGCATTCCCAAACATGAATCCCCTCCCACCTTCCACCCCATACCATCTCTCTGGGTCCTCTCCATGCACCAGCCCCAAGCATCCTGCATCCTGCATGGGACATAGACTGGCGATTCGTTTCTTACATGATAGTATACATGTTTCAATGCCATTCTCCCATCTCATCCCACCCTCTCCCTCTCTCTCTCCCCCAGAGTCCAACAGTTCACTCTATAGATCTGAGTCTCTTTTATTGTCTCGCATACAGGGTCATCATCCCTATCTTTCTAAATTCCATATATATGCGTTAGTATACTGTAAAGTTTTAGAAGCACAAAATACAAGCTCTGAAACCTAATTACAGTTGACCCTTTATCGACATAGGTTTGAATCTCCTGGGCCCACTTACATAAGCATAAGCAAACTTTTCAGTAGTACTTACTACAGTGCCTCACAATCCACAGTCAGGACTGCTACTGAAATTGCAGATTCAGTAACTTGTTGAATTATTTGTCTGACATTTTCAAGTTCCTTGGAGACGGTTGATACAGTCTTGAAGAGCTGTCTACGGTCTCTTCTATGTCACTTTGAAAAATTTTACATTGTTCTCTTACTAATCTAAGGATGTGGAACTGTGGGTTCAGAGATTTGTTGTTTAGTCACTCAGT
>SJYQ01104809.1:163137-173913 GCA_006410935.1 Redunca redunca | reverse complement strand
GGGGTCGGTGGTGGACCCCCTTTTTTTTTTTTTTTGGCTCACTGTTCGACCTCGCTGTGGGGAGGGAGGGATGCTGCACACCGATAACACTGTCATGTGTACGTGATGCCTCAGCCCCGTTGGGTCTGTCCCTGCTCGTAGCGCACAGGCCACTCGCGGCAGTGGGCGGGGGTGCACAGGCCGCTCGTGGTGGTGCGCTGCGGGCACTCAAGCCGCGCTGCTCGGGCTCCAGGCTGCTCCACCGGGAACCGTCTGAGGCCGGCCCTTGGCTGCGTTCCCCTCCCCAGTCTAATCCGCTCGGGTTCAGCGCTCAGCCATCTCCCGGTGGCACAGATTGGGCTGGGGTTGTGCCTCGTGCCCTTCCCAAGCCGAGTTTCCCAGGTGCCCGGTGACTGCAGTCTCTGTGACCCATCACGTTTCTCGCCCCTGCTGCTCAGTCTTCTGGGTGTACCGCTGACCAGCACCCCCAGAAGTTTTAGCAAAGAAGCCTGCTTGCCATTTGGCAAGGAAAGTCTCTCCGGGGCTGCGATTGCCCCTTTCCAGCCCTTACAGCTCTGGCTGCCTGTCCCTGGTGGGGGATGGTCTGCAGCCAGCTACTTCTGTTCTGTCCTTTGTTCTGTGCACGGTCCTGGCGGTGTCCTATGTTCGAGCTTTTTGTGTGGTTATCTATCCCCCAGTCTGGTTTACTAGCCCAAGTTAGTTTGTTCTGGTCACTTGCTGGGCGTTCCAACCCGATTCTTACAAAGCCGTGGAGCCTGCGCCTCCCGTGCGTCCCTGCCCTGCCCCCACTTGCTAGTGGCGGGTGCAGGTTTCTGTGCTGCTTTTCCGCTGGGGAAGTCACTGTTGGGCTTGTAATCTTTCGGTTTTAATTATTATGTATCGTTCCTGTTATGATGCCCTCTGTGCTTCCAGGGCTCACCACAGACTCGGCAGGGAGAGTGTTTCCTGGTGTTTGGAAACCTCTCTTCTTAAAGTTCCTTTCCCGGGTCGGGCTTCCCTACCCAGGACAGAGCTCCCTCCCCACCTCCTTTGTCTCTTTTTTCGTCTTTTATATTTTTTCCCTACCTGTTTTTGAAGGCAATGATCTGTTTTTCTGGGTGCTTGATGTCTTCTGCCAGCATTCAGAAGTTGTTTTGTGGAGTTTGCTCGGCGTTGAAATGTGTTTTTGAGGAATTTGTGAGGGAGAAAGTAATCTCCTCGTCCTATTCCTCCGCCATCTTCTCCCCCTCCCCTTCTTTGTTGCATTTAATATCAGATGGGATAAATATGAGGTTGTCATTTTAAAGACAAAGTTCTGGCAAATTGCTATGATGGTATGCTCCAAACAGCTGCCACTGACCCACTGTAATAATATATTAGTTTGCACAGTGGGTACCTTAAAATCCTGCAAGTAATTGTTACATAAGTAAAAAGAATAAAAGTATCATCTGCTATTTTGAATGGCAGATGAACTCATGAGCTCTACTTAATGCTGTTGATGTAAAGTACAAGGGAGATGTTATAAAACTCACTGACAGGTATAAACACACTTCAAAATATGGACAAGATCAATCAACGTGATGCACAACTTTCACCCACCAGCTGCTCCATGCAGATAAGACAATTGCAGTCCTGGCAGGAGCCATGCCAATAAAACACCTTCTCCAAGGATCCCTCTGCAAGGGGGTGACATTTCCTTCCCTAGCCTGCATCCTCAGTCCTGCAGTGAAGGTGCACCTTAATTCAGGTGAGAAAGTAGGGGAAAAAGAGAATGACTTTGAGTTATGTGAGCAGTCAAGTCAAAAGTCAGTGCAGCAGGTAAAATAATTAGTGTACACTTTGTGTGTCATTAATCTGAAATGAGGGAATGGCAGAGAGAGGGGGAAAAGAGATGGGGAGAGAAAGGGACTGTTATTCAAGTGGCCTTAGGCGGTTTATTTATTGAAAGGTAGTTTATTGGAAAACTATAAACAGTGTGATAATGCCTTCAGGCAGATGTTTTCCATTTGAAATATAACTGAATTTTAGAGCTCAAAGGCGCCTTCGAAATCTTTTCGTTGTTTATTTTACACATGGGGAAATCACAGAATTCAGCGCTTTACTCAAGGTAACCACAAGTCAGGAACAGGGATGATAATAGAAACTGCTTCTACTAATTCTCCGTTTATTTCTGACCAGATTGCTTATCCTCTTCTAAATTGCAAGTGTCAGTGTTTCTATTTTTTTTTTCCCTCAGTTTTTATGCACAGGACTAACACTTCTGGGTATGCTCCAGTCCATGGAGTCACAAAGAGTTGGATACAAGTTAGCAACTGAACAACAACAACATTGCCGGGGCCTGATCCACAAGTCAGGTCAGGATGTGCTGAGATGTGGATGCAGAGACTGAGGAGGCAGGCACTGGTGGCTTGACTCGGAGACCCTGGAGTCTCAGTGCCCACTGAGGAAAGGCACCATCGTGTTGGAAACAGATTGTGCACTTGGGCCTTTGCTGTCCTATCAGCACGCGTGATGAGAAAGACTACGATAAAGCAGGCGGATGGCATCATTGTTTCTGTTTGGTTGTTAAGTCATGTCCCACTCTACGACCCCATGGACTGTAGCCCAACAGGCTGCTCTGTCCATGGGATTCTCCAGGCAGGAATACTGGAGTGGGTTGCCATGCCCTTTGCCAGGGGCTCTTCCTGAACCTGGGATTGAACCTGGGTCTCCCACGTTGCAGGCAGATTCTTTACTGTCTGAGCCACCAGTCTTTAGCTCTAAGGTCTTAGGTCTTTAGCTCTAAACTCTAAGCTCTGCTTCCCTGTTCTGCCGTCACATCAGGTGGGAACACTCTGCAGGCTTTAGAGCCCTGTCACTGTGATGGTTATCTTGCAGAAGAAACAAAACGCCGAGTAGAATTTGGTGCCTTGATTCTTAGGCTTATATTCTAATCCCAGAGCAGCCACTGACTAACTGCTTCCTCTTGTAGGTGTTTAAGGCTTCCCTGGTCCTCTGTGTTCTCAGGGATAAATACGTTTAAGGATGTAATTCTGTAATATGTGAAAATGTATCCTAAACAGCTAAGTATGAAAACCCACAGTTACTATTACCCTCATAGCACTTTATGATTGGTTCTCACACATCCAAACTTTTCCAGTCCTTTTTTTTTTTAATTTTGAAATTATTTGACTGCACCATGCAGCTTGTCGAATCTCAGTTCCCCAATCAGAGATCGAACCTGCCCTCTCTGCATTGAAGTGCAGTGTCCTAACCACTGCACCACCAGGGAAGCCTCTGTGCTTTTCCAGTTCTTGACAGCACTATCAAGAGTTGGCAGAACCAGCCTCACAGTCCACAGTCCCGCCGCTCTGAGCTCTTACCCACGTTACTTCTTTTGCACTATCTTGCCTTTCCCTCCGACTGCCCACAAGTCTAAAATCCCTTGGCATGGCTGCCAAGACGCTTCCCTGTCTGGCACGTGATGGGTGTGGTGGCTTCAACACAGTCCCCCTCTATATCAACTGCACAACTTCCTGCACTTTTTTTTTTCCTCTATTGATCAGATCAGCCTTTCCTTCCCTGTCCATCTGTGGAAAACCTCCAATTTTTGGTCTGTTCCCTGAAGCCTCGCTGGCCTGATTGCAAAAACAATGTTGAACAGTGACATAGAATCATTGACAATATTATACTCAGGGACCATTTTTGGGAACTACTTTGTAATCAAAATACATTTAACAGTAATTTTTTTTACCATTTAAAAATTAATCTAGCACTTCCTTGGTGGTCGAGTGGTTAAGACTCCTCGCTCCCAATGCCTGGGACACAGGTTCAATCCCTGGTCGGGGAACTAAGGTCCAGCATGGTGCCGGGTGCAGACAAAATAAAATAAAATAATCTAATATAGTTTTCAAGATGGTTTCATTGAATAAATTCTGAAGGGTGGTAGCAACCAGCCTTCTTCTGAAAATATCATAAATGTTTTGAGTTACTGTGATAGGAAACTTAGGATTTAATAAAATCTAAATTTAACCAATGATAAATCAGAGAACAGTTAGCTGAAATAAAATTGATCAGTTGGTTCTTGTAAAAAGTATTTCCTGGATTACCTTTAAAATATTGTTTGATCTATATTGAATATTTGGGGTGCATGCCATTGCAGAAAGCAAGGTACAGACGGTTGACTTAATTTTATCAAGAGAGGCTCAGGTTCTGAAACTGGCATAACAGAACTAAATTTATTAGAAACTATAGTGATCAGATTGAATTGATATTTCAGGGGAAAAAATTACACTTTGCCAAAAGTTTGGCACAGTTCTTGTCTTTGAAACAGAAGGCTTAATTTTGCATTGTGGGTGGTTCAACTAAGTTAACATAAACCCAGTAATTCTCTTAAATATTCAAGTGATATCTGTATTATTATAGTCAGTTCAGTTCAGTCGCTCAGTCGTGTCCAACTCTTTGTGACCCCATGAATCACAGCACGCCAGGCCTCCCTGTCCATCACCAACTCCCAGAGTTCACTCAGACTCACGTCCATCGAGTCAATGATGCCATCCAGCCATCTCATCCTTAGTCGTCCTCTTTTCCTCCTGCCCCCAATCCCTCCCAGCATCAAAGTCTTTTCCAGTGAGTCAACTCTTCACATGAGGTGGCCAAAGTACTGGAGTTTCAGCTTTAGCATCACTCCTTCCAAAGAAATCCCAGGGCTGATCTCCTTCAGAATGGACTGGTTGGATCTCCTTGCAGTCCAAGGGACTCTCAACAGTCCTCTCCAACACCACAGTTCAAATGCATCAATTTATTGGCGTTCAGCCTTCTTCACAGTCCAACTCTCACATCCATACATGACTACTGGAAAAACCATAGCCTTGACTAGACAGACCTTAGTCGGCAGAGTAATGTCTCTGCTTTTGAATATGCTATCTAGGTTGGTCATAACTTTTCTTCCAAGGAGTAAGCGTCTTTTAATTTCATGGCTGCAATCACCATCTGCAGTGATTTTGGAGCCCCAAAAAATAAAGTCTGACACTGTTTCCACTGTTTCTCCATCTATTTCCCATGGAGTGATAGGACCGGATGCCATGATCTTCGTTTTCTGAATGTTGAGCTTTAAGCCAACTGTTTCACTCTCCTCTTTTACTTTCATCAAGAGGCTTTTTAGTTCCTCTTCACTTTCTGCCATAAGGGTGGTGTCATCTGCATATCTGAGGTTATTGATATTTCTCCCAGCAATCTTGATTCCAGCTTGTGTTTCTTCCAGCCCAGCGTTTCTCATGATGTACTCTGCATATAGGTTAAATAAGCAGGGTGACCATATACAGAGTTGACGTACTCCTTTTCCTATTTGGAACCAGTCTGTTGTTCCATGTCCAGTTCTAACTGTTGCTTCCTGGCCTACATACAGATTTCTCAAGAGGCAGGTTAGGTGGTCTGGTATTCCCATCTCTTTCAGAATTTTCCACAGTTTATGGTGATCCACACAGTCAAAGGCTTTGACATAGTCAATAAAGCAGAAATAGATGTTTTTCTGGAACTCTCTTGCTTTTTCCATGATCCAGCGGATGTTGGCAATTTGATCTCTGGTTCCTCTGCCTTTTCTAAAACCAGCTTGAACATCAGGAAGTTCATGGTTCACGTATTGCTGAAGCCTGGCTTGGAGAATTTTGAGCATTACTTTACAAACATGTGAGATGAGTGCAATTGTGCGGTAGTTTGAGCATTCCTTGGCATAGCCTTTTTTTGGGATTGTAATGAAAACTGACCTTTTCCAGTCCTGTGGCCACTAGTACTTTAAAAATTAAATATGAAATAATTAGTAAATATATCATGAATAATGAGAATTATGACCTTAGCTTTTATGGATTATAAATAATATTATAGATAGATGGATATGGATGGATGTACCCCAATGTCTCTTTTAGATTCAGCTCATTTGTGTCCAACTCTGCAACCCCATGGGCTGCAGCACTCCAGGCTTCCCTGTCCCTCAACAACTTCTGAAGCTTACTCAAGTCCATCGAGTCAGTGATGCCATCCAACCATCTCATCCTCTGTCCTCCCCTTCTCCTCCTGCTCTCAATCTTTCCCAGCATCAGGGTCTTTTCCAATGAGTCAGCTCTTCGCATCAGGTGGCCAGAGTATTGGAGTTTCAGCTTCAACATCAGTCCTTCCAATGAACATTCAGGACTGATTTCCTTTAGGATGGACTGGTTGGATATCCTTGCAGTCCAAGGGACTCTCAAGAGTCTTCTCCAACACCACAGTTCAAAAGCATCATTTCTTTGATGCTCAGCTTTCTTTGTCATCCAGCTCTCACATCCATACATGACCACTGGAAAAACCATACCTTTGACTAGATGGACCTTTGTCAGCAAAAGTAATGTCTCTGCTTTTTAATATTTTTAAAATTTATTTATTTTTGGCTGTGCTGGGTCATCCTTGCTGCTTGTGGGCTTTCTCTAGTTACATCGAGGGAGGGCTATTCTCTAGTTGTGATATGATGGCTTCTCACTGTGGTGGCCTTTCTTGTTGCAAAGCATGGCTCTAGGCATGCTGGATTTAGTAGTTGTGAAGGGGCTTATTTGCTCCTTGGCATGTGGGAGCATCTTGGAGCATCTTCCCGGATCATGGATTGAACCTGTGCCCCAGTGCATTGGAAGGTGGATTCTTAACCACTGGACCAGGGAGGTTCCCATGGACAGAGGAGATGCGTGGGCTATAATCAAGCATTTCAATGTAAATCATTTTGTTCTTGTTTAGTCACTAAGTCCTGTCTCTGTTCATGGATTTCCCAGACAAGAATACCGCTGCCATTTCCTTCTCCAGGGGATCTTCCTGACCCAGGGATCAAAGGCATATCTCTTCTGTCTCCCACATTGCAGGTGAATCCTTTACCCAATGGGCCATAGGGAAAGCCCTGCGTGCTACAATCCCTCCACTTTCCCACTATTTCCCAAATATTCTTCCAGAAATTCCTTGGTGGTCCAGTGGTTAAAACTTCTCACTGACACTGCAAGAAGGCACAGGTTCAATCCTTGGTCAGGGAACTGAGACCCAACAGGCTATACTGTGTGGTCAGAAAAAGAAAGGAAAACAAATATACTTCCTGGAGCAGCCAGAGTGACCTTTCAAAGACATCAGTCTGATTGTGTTGCCATACAGCTCGTATCTCTCCACAGTTGTGTAGCAATGAGAAAAATTCTAGTCTTTTTTTTAAGTAATTGTTTTTATTTTGAAACAATCTGAAGCTGTCAGAAAAAAAGGTAAAACTATAAATACAGTATAAAGGAGTTTCTTTCCTACAATGCATTTCAAAGAAATTGTCAATGTGTTGTCCATCATCCTCAATATTAGAGTGTATATTTCCTATATATAGGGACCTTCTCCTATGTTGGGCTTCCTTGGAGGCTCAGATGGTAAAGAATCTACTTGCAATTCAGGAGACCTGGATTTGATCCTTGGTTCAGGAAGATACCTTGGAGAAGGGAATGGCAACTCACTCGGATATTCTTGACTGGAGAATTCCATGGACAGAGGAGCCTGACAGGGTACATTCCTCGGGGTCACAAAGAGTCGGACACGACTCAACAACTATCAATTTTCACTTTTTTTTTCTCCTACGTAATCGCAATAAGACCAACAAACATAAGAAATAAAAATGTGTACATTTGCACAGTATCATCCTCAGATACCATTCAAGTTCTGTCAATTTTCCCTACAGCATTTTGTATAACAAAATGACTCAGATCAAAACCATGCTTTAAAATTGGTTATGTCTTCTCAACCTTTCCCTGGCTTCATAACTTTGACACTTTCGAAGATTACAAGTCAGATGTTTTCTAGAATGTGCTTTCATTTAGGTTTTTCTGATGTTTATATAGGATTTGATTCAGGTTACACATCTTTGAAGCAAATATCATGAAAGTGACAAAGTATTCTTTTCATTGCATCCTATCAAGTTTGATGTGGCTCGTTTCTCTGATGTTAACCTTGATTCCCCAATTAAAATAGCACCTGCCAGACTTTTCTGGAAAGTTACACATCCGTTTAACCAACATCACACTTGAGAATGAGAACGTCACTGTCGCCCTATTATTTTTCTCGATTGTTGCCACCATGTTACCTAGAAACCAGTCACCGGTTTTGTCTTCTCCCTTCTCCTGCCTCTTGCCGTCCAATCATCAAACATTTAAATACAGGAAAAACAGTTTCATTTGGGGGACATGATAGTCCCCTGTTCAATTCTATTAGAGGTCCCCGAATTGGAGCCATTAGGACACAGGGTGATTATGGGGGTCTGATCTTAGAAGATAGAGCTGGCCTGGGAGCCATTAGCATATAGATCATAATAAAATGAAGAGAATGAGTGAAACCACTTGGGGGAAAATTATGAGATGAGGTGAGTGATGGGACAGGAGCAGAATCCTTATAGACACTAGTAAGGATAAGATTGTCAGATGACAGGCAATTCAAGAGCAAATAAAGACATTGTAATTACAAAGGTTCAGAGAGAGCCACAGGAATGAGAAGGTAGGTGGAAGAAACAGTCTTTCAGAGCTTGATCAACAGCAGATGTACCCACAAATCATTTAGTGGTGACTAGTCTTTGAAAGGAGTAAAAATAGAGATTTGACATATTTTTCTGGTTTTTTGGATAAAAATGTGTATGTTTGCTTTGATAGAAAGAAACACGTTGGATACCTAATGTGCATCAGTCATTAAGTTCCTAGATGATCTGATTTTAAAATGGTCTTATTTAATAAACTCTCATGAGAAAAAATATAAATAGGTATTATTATTCCATAATTTATAGTTCAAGCAATACTTGGTTGGCAAATGGTTTATCCAGACTGGAACTCAGGTACATATGAACCTCAGATCTACACTAGATCATGTATGCCAAGGAGATTTTAAAATAAATTCAGATTTATATATATGCATAAGAAAACTGATATTAGATCGAGACAAGTGTCTCCGTTACCTTCTCTTCAGATGTTTACACAGCAAATTAAAATTTTGTTTTCATGAGTTACAGTCGTTTTGCAAGACTTTCTGAAGGACGGGACCTTTCTGTGCCTTGTGTGCATGCGTGGTTGCTCAGCAGCTCAGTCGTGCTCAGCTCCTTTCCACCCCGTGGACTGTAGGCCACCAGGTTCCTCTGTTAATGGAATTTTCCAGACAACAATACAGGAGCATGTTGCCATTTCCTCCTCCAGGGGATCTTCCTGATCCAGGGATCAAACCCACATCTGTTGTATCTCCTGCATTGGCAGGTGGATTTTTTACCACTTCTCCACCTAGTAAGCCCTTTATGTTGCTTATTAATGTCAAAAATCTAATGCAGACCACAGCAATGATTACTGGAAACAGCCACTTAAGAAGATGGATGTATCCAGCAGAAATACCACATTTAGTCAGCATATATTCAGTGAATGTCCAAATTGTTCCAAGCCCGCTTTTGGTGCTGAGATGACCATGAGCCCCATGTATACATACCCTGATCTCACAGTTTCCCTTTACAGAATGGATGATAGATAACACACAAGCAAACACAATGTGCTGAGGGATCCCGATCACTCAGGAGAAATACAGCAGGACAAAGGGATGAAGAGCGCCCGTGTAGGCAGAAGAGGATGGAGAGGTGGACATCAACTCTCAGGTGACAACTGAGCAGAGACCTGAAGTCTGTGAGCTAACCATGCAGCTGTAACAGGGAAGAGGTGATCAGGAAGGACAAAAGTGTTTGGTCAGATGAATAATAGCTGGCGGCTTATTCCAAGATAGATTGTTAGGAATCTGGGGAAAGACTGAGTAGGAACTAGTAATAATGATGGCAAAACACACACAAATAATATTCAAGAGTAAATGGTCTGTTTTGAACCAATTAGCCCATTTCCTCTGGGTATTATGTTTCATTCTGCTTGATTTCCACCAGAAAGCATGGGCTAGTGCAGGTGTTCAAATTTGGTAAAGATCACGTACTTAGAATGGAAGCAAACAGACCCATTAGTTCATGCCCTCCGTCCCTCTGGCAGAGCAGAGCAGAGGTTAAAGGGATCCTCAGTAATAATCTACGATTTCAATAAGCTAAACCCATATGGTTAATCATTCACAACCTCCCACTACAGTATGTCTACATTACATACCTATATACGTCTATGTTATAATTTCTGTTTTCAGGATGGAGAACTGGAGTTGGTAATGAAGCAGAAGTCTCCTGAGAAAGTTATTTTCAAGCCTAGTTTAAATTTTTGGCTCACTAATTTTGTGATGTATTATTAGACTGGAAAATCCCAAATCATTACTTGGAATAAATATGAAACCCACATGGCTTATTCCACACAATAGCACTTCACAGCTTCTAAGTCCATGGAAGAGAGTTACTACCAGGACCCCTCTCCTGAGACTTTTCTATTCAACCAGACACACCTGGTTTTAAAGCAGAAAGGTCAGCCTCATCACCTCACAAAGGCTGCAGTGGCATTTCTACAAAACATGTCACTTTGAACACAAAGTCAATGAGGTGCCTCTATTCGCATTACATTATTGGAATCAAGGAGAAGTATTTTCAAATGTCATGCTCTTATCATATAAATTTCTGCACCTATTTTAAACATCATAAAGAAAAGTATTAGCCAGAAGCACTTGGATAAAAGTCTTCTGTGACAAAAGAAATAAGGAAATAAAACCCTGGCAGGGTATTGTCGGAGAGCAGCCATATTGTTAAGATCTGAGCTGTTTATTCACAGATAAACAGCTGTGACTCTAATCCCAGCCAAGTAACCTGTGGCAAGAGTCTTCATCTTTCTAGGTTTA
>SJYQ01104809.1:131960-155112 GCA_006410935.1 Redunca redunca | reverse complement strand
AGTCAGAAGTCAAACTAACAAACACTTTCTTTTTACCAAGAATGTGTGAAGCAGTATAGCTGAGTCAAATTGTCATAAAACAATGAAATCTATGAGTATGGCATTACTTCAATTTGTTAACTAAAGTTTTATATTTTGTTTAAGTTTAGATTCACTTTAGAAGCAATCTGTCAAATTATTTCAGGTTGGCAGACAGTACAAACAGTCACTTTATTCTGCAACGTTTTGAAAGAATGTGGGCGAGAGAAGATTTTTCTTCAAGAATGGAATTGGAAAGTTGATTTTCTTGCTGCCAGTAACTATGGTCTCATATGTTTCTAAATACCTTTCTTAAGAAGAAGGATCCAGGAAAAGACAGAAGGAATAACAGTGACCCATAGGATCTCTAGAGCTAAAAAGAAAAAGCAAAATCACTTCTTGATTTATATCAAATAGTGTAGGTTGAAAGAATATGTTGCCAGCGGAAAGATATGAAAATCGACTGAAACCCCAAGACCAGAAGTAGAGAACAAACCCCCAGCTTTCAATGCCAAAGGTAGTTGGTGAGAAGTAGGTGAGATATTAAAAATGTTAAGAGAAGATAGATTTCAGGAAACCAAAGTTACTGAGCAAAGCAATGAAACTGCTTGTTGTTGTTCAGTCACAAAATCATGTCCAACTCTTTGCCAGCCCGTGGACTGCAGCCCAACAGGCTCCTCTGTCCTCCACTATCTCCCAGAGTTTGCTCACATTCACGTCCACTGAGTCGGCGATGCTATCTAACCATCTCATCCTTTGCCATCCCCTTCCCCTTTTGTCTTCAATATTTCGCAGCACCAGTGTCTTTTTCAATGAGTCAACTCTTCGCATCAGGTGACCAAAGAATTGGAGTTTCAGCTTCAGCACATATCCTTCCAATGAATATTCAGAATTAATTTCCTTTAGGCCTGGCTGGTTTGATCTCCTTGCAGTCCAAGGAACTCTCAAGAGTCTTCTCCAGCACTACAATTTGAAAGCATCAATTCTTTGATGTTCAGCCGTTTTTTTGGTCCAACACTTTATTTATAAATAATCTATATTTTTCTGTATCATTTGATGAATAATATAATGAATATATATATATATATACACACACACACACACACACACACATTGACAGCCTGCTGTGTCCCTGAGGCAATGTTAGATACTATATGTATACACAGAGGTAACAAAACACACAGTAAATAGTGCTTGCCCTCAGTGGAATTTTCAGTCTACAGGGATGACTGTTTTCTTTACTAATTGTTGGCATATTGGAGTAACATTATCTCAGTAGAGAAGTGGATCAAGGGACATGGGGTGAGCAACACCTGACAGAAACACAAGGAATGTGGATACTGAGGACCAAAGACCAGTAACAGTGTTTTAGCCAAAATCCAGATTAAAAAGCAAGGGTAAACAGGAAGTATGGATTTTATAGAAGTTGCAAACACCGCCATGTAGGTTTCCTCTTGGACATTCATGCAGTTCATCACAGTCATGGTGATGATTGCAAAGGATTCAGTATTTCAAGTAAAAAAAGCAGAAGCTAGGTGTTTTTGCTATCATCTTAAGGGATATTCTTAATTGTAAATGTGCCATAGATACATTCTCCATAACACCATATTTACCATATTATAGACCCAGTTCCTTTTCATGCTGTCTTTGGAAATACTATACTCAGTTATGTTGCATTTTGAACACAAATCAGTATTCACTTATGTGTTCAAAACATTGTCTATAATCTGTTTCAGTCACAGGTAAGCAGCAAGGTATGTAACTGATTAGATTATTGAGTCAAATTACATATTTGTGTATACATTTATAGTAACTCCATTCAATAATAAATTTGCAGCAGTATTATGGATAGATTACTTTATTCCTCAGAGACACAGATAGAATAGGAATAAGTAACACCTGTGAAATAGAGAAGGCTGTTAATCTTTATTTAGTGGGTCCTGATATATGGGCCTGAATCTCTTGATGGTAATTGCATTGAACATTTAATAGCAGGTTTTGTTTTCAAAGGCCTTCCTCTATATGAATCTTTATGACAGCACTGGTGACAGCCCTACCATTTTGTGTGTTTAGGTTTGTAGACTCTGCACAAAAGAAGGCTTTTTTTTTTTTTTTTTCATCATGTATAATTCAATATGCTGCCACATGGTATATAGGAAGACCTCATCTTTACCATTTATGATTTTAAAAAATCCAGGCTTTTTAAAGATATACTTACCTGGAAGCGTTATTTTCATTTTATGGCACTACATTACATATTTTAAAATATATGAAATTTCTTATAAACTCAAGGGGCTCAAGTGTTGTATATTCTCTGTAAATGGTAGCCACTGTTGTTCAGTTGCCCAGTCATGTCCAACTCTTTGCGACCTCATGGACTGCACCACTCCAGGCCCCCCTGTCTGTCACCATCTCCTGGAGTTTGCCCAAGTTCATGTCCATGGCATCAGTGATGCCATTAAGCCATCACATTCCCTGATGCCCTCTTTTCTTTCTACCCTCACTCTTTCCCAGCATCAGGGTCTTTTCCAATGAGTAGGCTGTTTGCATCAGGTGACCAAAATAATGATAGCCATATTAATAGTAAAAAATGAAATAATTCTCTAGAGAAAAAACTTTAAAAGCATAGTCAATATGTAATATGCCAATATCTTGTCAGCATACTTAAACCCTTAGTCTCATTCCTAGATGTCGATAAGAATATTGTTACTATTTCTATGAGGTCAAAATCCTTTTTGCAAAATCCTTTTGCAATTTCCAAAATAATCTCCTGCCAAAGCCAGAACCAGTAGCTGATCACAAAGAGCAATTAGGGAAATTGTCTATTTTAGATACACAGGCTTCTTTGTATATGCTGACTATTTCTATGATGCTTTCTACTTTGTTCCCCCACAGTTAACTGGGTTGAATTAAGCACACTGGTTGGAATATATGGGGCTTTCCAGGTGGCACTAGTGGTAAAGATCCTACCTGAAAGGTAAGAGACACAGGTTCAATCCCTGGATCAGGAAGATCCCTTGGAGGAGGGCATGGCAACCCCAACCCACTCTAGCATTCTTGCCTGGAGAATCCCATGGACAGAAGAGCCTGATGGGCTACAGGCCATAGGGTTGTACAGAATTGGACATGGCTGAAGCGACTTAGCACAGATGCACAGTGAAATATAGATACATAATTCGAAAAATTTCAAGTGTGTTCTTCCCAATGACCATTTTTTCCGTTCAGAAAAGAATTGCTGCACCCCTACTATTGGCAGTACCACCATTTGAATTAAGCTGTAGGACAAACCTTCCACCTGTAATTAGTCTAGGTCAGGTCAGGAAAGTAGAATTTCCATGGTATTATAAGGCTCAGACAATAAAGAATCTGCCTGCAATGCAGGAGACCTGGGTTCGATCCCTGGGTTGGGAAGATCCCCTGGAGAAGAGAATGGCACCCCGCTCCAGTATTCTTGTCTGGAGAACCCCATGGACAGAGGAGCCTGGCAGGCTACGGTCCATGGAGTCGCAGAGTCGGACACGAGTGAGTGACTAACACACCGTCACACACACCGTTTAAGAATAAGGAGTTTAATACGGGAACTGGGGATTCCACGGATGTAAAAGGTGAAGGGTAACGCAGGGCTGAGAACTGCGGACACGTTTCGTAAGGACTTAGGAGCGAAGCACAGGGGACAGAGAAGACAGAGCTCGGGAGCCGCTGGAGCCGCCATTTCTGGTCACCACAGCGGGGGACCGGAAGCTTGGAGACGTGGCCCCGGAGGTGCTGCGTCTTATCCCCGTGACTTCCGGAAAACGGCGTCCACCCCGTTCCCCCTTCCAAGGGCTGTGTGAGGGCCTTTCGTCACCAGCACTACCCCTGAGTCAGAGAGGGAGGGAATACCGTGGAACCTAGTTTCCCATCCTACTACAGAGTGTTGGTGGTGCTTCATGAAAAACAGACAATCCAGCTGAATTCCTGTAAAGAGAAACCAAACAAACAACTCACCATTGATGGGAAAATTAGTTTTCATAGATACATGCATATTGTTATTTTTTGTTTTGTTTTTCTTTCTAACCAGCCAAATAGTTTTAAATCCTTTCTTTGGTGTTAGTCATGTAATGTCACTGAGCATCAATTCCCCGAGGAAAAGCATGGGGCTACTTATACCCTTCTTATAATGAGGTTCTGAGGATTGAATTAGATAGTGCATACCAAACAACAGCAAATCTCAGGAGCCTGATAAATGCAGTCATCATTTAGAATACATTCGTCAATGAGAAACCTAGATTAATCTCTGGGAGTCCCTGTATTTATTGGCTCTGTGAACTGGATAAATCAGTTGACATCTTTAAGACTCATCTTACTCACCTGTAAAATGGAGAACATAATAATATCTTCCTTCAGCATTACAGGCAGGATTCAATTAAACAAAATAATGTATGTTCAAGAATCACTTTATAATTAACCTTAAATGGTTTCACAGTAACTTGTCATTTTCAGTACAACTGTTCATGCTGACAGGAGAAAACTCACATCTATTGTTGAGAAACCGAACCCTGCTAATAGATGCATAAGTTGTTTGTCTTTCTGAGACCAAGCTTTAGCTTCTGCCATAATCTGACTTGTGCATAACCATCAGGTAAATTGAGAATACTCTAGGGAAAGCAATGAATTGAGTCTGATTATAAAATGGTTTGGTTTTTTTTTTGGGGGGGGGTGTGTGATTGCATTTTTGCTTTTTGACAAGTACAATTTCCAAAATAATTTCTTGGGTAGTCTTTAGATATATCCTTTCAGAGCTTGACAGGATTAAGCTGTCAATTTACAAAGAATTGCACCAAGAAATGTAATGGTATCTGAAAAAAATATGTAAGCATATCAAAGTAATCATTCTTGGTAAACCTTAAGGAGAATGTAAATCTCTAATCTTTTTTTCTTTTTTTTTTTAATCAAGTCCATCATGAATAGTTGAAAATGTTAAGCCTGGCTTATGCCCAGCACACATTTTTTGAAAAATTTTACTTATGTATTTTTCTGCTCTTCACACTATGCTCATTTGGCCCAATACATTCTTCACACACTCACTCAAATTCAAATCAAAGGGACTTCCCTGGTGGTTAAGATTTGGCCTTCCAGGGCAAGGGGTGCAGGTTCGATCCTGGGTTGAGGAGGTAAGATCCCACATGCCATGTGGCCAAAAAACCCAAAACATAAAACAGAAGTGACATGGTAGCAAATTCAATACAGACTTTAAAAATAGTACATAGCAGAAAAGTCTTTAAAAAATAATTGAATCTAATTTCATGTAGATACTTCTCTCAGCATAGATCACCCTAATATACACCCTCTTCTTGCTCATCTTGTTTCTCTTACCCTACAGGCATTAGCTTGGCCTATGATTATTCCTCTTATTATTAAAGTTTTTCATTCAACCAGAAAGTGTTTATTGTGCGTCCAGCATATCTTCTGGGGTTACAAAAAAAAGAAAAAAAAAAAATGAAAAGGATTTCTTCTTTCCCTCAGAAAGCTGGCACCCTAGTGGGAAGAAAAGATACAAACATAAGCAATTGAATTATTTATTTAACAAAATATGCTGGGCATCGACTTCTCCTCCCAGAGACCAAATATTGATCTTCCCTCTCTACCAACCCACTGAATAGTGAATGACACAGGAAAAGATGATGGCACCAAAACAAGATGACAAGCAGGGAATAATTCCTGTCTGAAGAAGTCAGAAAGTATAATTTAAGGAGAGGCTTTGTCAGTGATCAGCGCTCATTCATGCAAGATCTGCAGCATGGAAGAGACTCCTCCAGGGCAAGGCACACACAGCCGGAGGCTGTGGGCATGCACGCGGCTGCCCGACGTGCAGGCGTGTTCTCGAGAGCTCGCCGCCTCACTCCACTCTGCGGACTCCAAGAGTTGTGCGCGGTTGTCCAGAGAATCTTGAGAATGACAGAATCGTGTAGGCATCAGAGCGCCTTTGGTGCTTCCAGCTGAGACCTTTGGTGCAACGTCTCTGAACCCTGCTCCTTCAGGCTTTCCCAAAACTTACTTAAAAGCCCTTACTTCCTAGATGTGTCTCCCATGCCTTGACTATCTCAGGCGGTTTTGACTTTCCTGGTGGCTCCATGTCAGGAACTTCTATCCTCTCTCACCTGCACTGTTGAGGCCCCGGTGGTTCCCAGTGGTTCTCAGGGACCCAGGTCCTTGCTCTTGCATGGGCTCTTCTCCAGACAGCACAGCATTTTCTTCCCCATTTTTTTTTTTTTAATTAAGAAATGGGTTAATCATGCATGGTTAAGACTATAGATTCTATACCTCGACTTCCAAAATTAAGTCCAGGCCATACAATGTATTAGTTACAAGGGGTTGGGTATGTTATGGAACTTCTTTGAACTGCATTTTTAAGTCTGTAAAATAAAGCTAACAATAACTACCTTCTGAGGTTGTTATGAGGATTGACTGGGAAATACCTGTAAAATATTTAGAACAGTGATTCACAAAAGTTGAACCTTCAATCATGGTTTCTGACTAAATACTTTAATGCAGGTGGAGCTGAGCCACGTTCAGCCACTGCTCTGCTGAAACCCTGCAATGGCTCCCAGCTCAGTCGGAATAAAACCCGATTTCTAAAGCCCGGCTTGCTCATCCTTATCTGATGCCATGCCCAGCTGCTCCTCCCTTTCTCTCTTGGTGCTCACTCCCTCCCCATCCCTTCCACACTGTCTTCTCATTCCAAACTCCAGGAAATCTCTTCCCGCAGATATTCACATCTCCCTATTTTACTTGACTAAGACTTTGGTCAAGCATGACGCTATCAGAAGTGCTCTTGTCTTTTCCTCATAGAGGAACAATTCTGCATCTCAACTCTCTCTATTCTTCCAGTATGCCTAATTTTTTGGTCAAGACACATTCATAAGATGACATGTGAGTGTTATTGCTGTAGTTTGTTCTCTTTTGTATGTTTCCTTTAACTAGATTGCATGACACAAAAGAGGGAATATTGTCATCTGTTTTATGACTAAAACAGTCCGTGTACCTTTGCTGTTTGGTGGCTCAGAAGGTGACTGTAGCCCACCAGGCTCCTCTGTTCATGGGATTTTCCAGGCAGGAATACTGGAGTGGGTTGCCATTTCCTTCTCCAGGGGGTCTTCCTGACACAGGAATCGAACCCTAGTTTCCTGCATAGGCAGGCAGGTTCTTCATCAATTGCTTGCAATAAATATTTATTGATGAATTGCTATTGTTTGTGTTATATTTGTTAAATAAATTGGCAATGGCCCTAACTACCAAGACAAGCCAAAGGAGCATACATTTGTGGCATTGAACTTCTTGGAATGCCAAAATGTCTAACTGTAGGAAATTCATGGATATAGAAAGAAGAGTCAGACTCTCAGTTCAGACACACAAGAATCCCGCCTTACACAGGATCAAAATCCACCAATATGTCAAAGGATACAGGTCATCGTGAATCTAAGGTGAAGCGTGTGAAGTGCAATGGTGCAAACTCAACACTCCCAGTCCTTTATAGCTGCCGTGGGCCCACCAGACACAATTTCAGCATAGGGTCCCTCTAAGTGGATTGTGTACGACTTCCCTTACTGAGAGAGACATTTCAGTGATGAAATATTGTCATTTATTACTTAGATAGTTGCATGCTGATTTGGACAGTTTTTAGCAGATTTTGTGCCATAGATCCATGAACTGTAATTTCATTTATCACAAGCAGCTTAGACAGGCCAGTGCATCACCCTATAATGAATCCACATGTGAAGATTCTCTACTATCTTGCTCCAGTGATTCCCATCAGGAATTCCTAAAGCATTCTTTCAAGGAGAATTGACTGTTATTTCTGTCTTTTGTTCCTTGTCTCTGTTGGCACTCATTAGATCAGAAAGAGTGGTTTTAAGTTAGTGGCTAACATTTTCTTCCTCATTTTTTTTTTAAATTAAGAAATGGGTTATCAAAAACCAGCAAAATTGTGCATGGTTAAGACTATAGATTCTATACCTCGACTTCCAAAATTAAGTCCAGGCCATACAATGTATTAGTTACAAAAGGTTGGGTATGTTATGGAACTTCTTTGAAATGCATTTTCAAGTCTGTAAAATAAAGCTAACAATAACTACCTTCTGAGGTTGTTATGAGGATTGACTGGGAAATACCTGTAAAATATTTAGAACAGTGATTCACAAAAGTTGAACCTTCAATCGTGGTTTCTGACTAAATACTTTAATGCACAGCTATTGTTTAGGGAGTCATCATGCTTTTGAGATAAAACTCCTTTTTGTGCCTTCAGAAATGGCTAAGTGGGCTAAACTTACTAGGAAAACAGGAATACGTACAGGTGGGTGTTCTGGTAAAAATTCAAATTTGAGTACTATCAAGAATATTTTTTGTATGAAAGGAATTTATCATAACAATCTATAGTTTCATCCAATTAAGCCAGGAAAATGGATATTCCCCTCTGTGTAATCACAAACTGCAGGGAATCGCAATTGAATAGACCCCAGACTGAGTCAAATCACTCAGGGCATCTATCAGTCACATTTCATTGTCTCCCTGTTCCCTTGAGATAAAAGTTTGATGGTGGTTGACTTTAGAAAGATTAAAATTCTTATCACCGGATGATTAGATTTGAACTCATCCCTTGTGAAAAACTGGTTATAAAATTTTAACTTTCTATGTTCCATGGCTGATTAGCTAGAATTTAAGTTATTAACCCTCCTAGGAAATGCTCTAAAATGTCTAATAAACCTGGGTAGAGTCTCCATGCTCTCCTGAAGCCACTGACCAACATTTTTAAAAAGGGAGTTTATTCCCTGAGAATAAAGGAAAAATTTAGAGATCCGTAAGAATTGATTCTGGTCCACATGAATGAATTAAGGAGAGTTGACTAGAGCTGCTTGCGAGCATGCTCGGTCACTTCAGTCATGTCCAAGTCTTTTGCAACCCCACGGACTGCAGTCCACCAGGCTTATTTGTCCATGGGATTAACCAGGCAAGAATACTGGAGCAGGTTGCCATTTCCTTCTCCAGGGGATCTTCCCGACTCAGGAATCAAACCTGCATCTCCTGCATTGGCAGGCAGATTCTTTACCACTAGCATCACCTGGGACGCCCCAGAGCTGTTTAGGTCAGGAATATAAATCAGAAAGAGAGCACGTGATGCTTTTTCATTTCAATGCCATTTTAATATAGACGATAGTCTCCTTTTTAAATCCCCATGAGAAGTGAGAGATACCCATGAAAGGGAGGGCTTCTCTGGTGGCTCAATGGTAAAGAATCTGCCTGCAATACAGGAGACACCAGTTCGATCCCTGGGTTGGGAAGATCCTCTGGAGAAGGAAATGGGAACCCATCCAGTATTCTTGCCTGGAGAATCCCATGGACAGAGGACCTTAGCGGGCTACAGTCCATGGGGTGGCAAAGAGGGCACCAAACCAAACAACACGAAAGGGAACACCTGCTCATTAGGAACACACGTATTGTTCTCACATCTAATTTAATGTCTCATGACTAAAGAATAATAGCTCAGAAACAACTGAGTCAAATACTTCATTCTTGTGTGAAATTTAATTAGGCAACGTTGTCATAAGTTAAGCAAAACAATCTCAGGGAAGGATTTCGAAAATGCCCTTAGCAAGGGAAAACATTTCAGTTAAAAATCCATCAACATCTTTGGGTCAGGAAAACAGAAAACAAAGTAGATACATCAACAGAGAGACTGTGCTCAAGGAAATTCTGTTACTCAGGTTGGAAGGCAGGAGAAATGAAAAGGGGATAGGGGGTCACAGGTCTTAAGCCACACGAAGCCTGGCCAGCTCTGGGACTGAGGAAACACGGAAATGAACCGAGGTTTTCAGAATATAGAATCCAGGACTCCTTCAGAGGCAGGGCTGAGCGCTTTGAGGCAGACACGCAGGCTGGTTCATCTGTCTCTGAGGGAGCGGCGAGCCTTGGTCCCCCCAGGTGCTGAAGGAGGCTGGGGGCTGCGCTGAGTCCAAGGGAATGCTGGACGGAATCCCAGGCCGACAGAAACAGAACAAAACCTAGACGTCCTCTGGGTCCTCATGCGCCACTCCACCTTCCTCTCCTCACCTCTGTGAGGAGGTCTGAGCAGGGATCAGCTGGCAAAGGAGATGGTTCATTTGCAGCGTGTCAGCCCTACTTATCTAGAGCAGAGTCGATTTGAAGGTGATACATAACACCTTACCAACAAGAACAGTCCTTCAAAAAATGGTGCCTGCTTACAGAACAACATAGGGCCAGAAAATATCTGTATATCACAGAAAAATTTCAACAAAATTGGGAAAGAAACTTGGCCTTAGAAAAGGGGTAAAGAGGGTGTGTGTTCTCACAAGTGCATGAATATTTATAAAATCATAATTCTTTGATATTATCAATTAATAAGAGTTTGTTCATCTTTTCTTTTGACACATAAAGAATGTCCTTTCAGACAGTTGGGCAAGTGTATTATATGAAACTGTTTTGTAGTAGTATACATCCTTAACAGTAATGATCTACTAGCAAGCGCTGCCTTTCAAGGAGTGGTTTTTTAAAAAGATACTTTTATTCATAAAGCTAGCATATGTAAGAATATAAAAATCTAGAGAGACTTTTACTAAAAGCGAATAAGTAGTACTCCCTCAGGCTTACTTTGAATCTGGCTTAATTCTAGTGTTTAGAAAAGTGAAAGTGTTATCGCTCAGTTCTGTCTGACTCTTTGTGACCCCACGGACTGTAGCCCACCGGGCTCCTCTGTTCATGGGTCTCCAGGCAAGAATTCTGGAGTGGGTAGCCGTTCCCTTCTTCAGGGGATCTTCCCAACCCAGGGATCAAAACCGGGTCTCCCATATTTCAGGCAGATTCTTTATCATCTGAGCCACCAGGGAAGGACCAGAGTTTCTAGAAGGAAGGGCTAATAAATAGAAGCCAAGTGACAGGTCAGGACAGTGCTCCTGTGCCAAGTAAAGAGATGATTAATTTCAGTGTAAATTTTGTACTCATCTGCTCATTCAAACAGAGTCATACTGACAGAGCAGTTAACAGCTATTTTGAGGGATACCCAAATTGCCCATTTCTGATAACTACATTCAAATCCTTATGTTCTAGAAATAACAATTCTCAATTACACATCATTAGGAGCACACCTGTGCTATCCAGTACCAACCTCAGTTATGACAGATGGTGGCAAATTAATAGCTAAAAGTTAAAGGCTGACTTCCTACTCCCCCAGCTACTCACCCCTACAGCCCTTCCGTTTGGTCCTGTCCTAAGAAGCCCTCCCAAACTGATGAAAGGTGAGGTCTATTCCTGAGTTGTCTAAATCCCAGGTTGATCACAGTGCTGGAGAGCTCCTTCTTTGTCAGCAATGCCTGGTTCACAGGTGGATAAACATGGGCCATAGAGCTGACATTTCCCCACTCTGCGGGACAAACTGGTTAGACACACATGTGAAAACTAGAGCTCGCATACTGGTACCACCATTTTCACATTGTTTATTTATAGACAGTGTCATCTCTAGTTTTTGTAGCAAATTTCTTCATTAGGTACAGACTTTGTATTTTACAGATAAAGAAAGTAAAGCTCGGAGAATTCCAACAACATAAGAGTGCATGAAAAATACGAAGTGAAGCTAATATTTGAATTTGAATTCATTCTGTTGAAAAGCTATTTTCATTGCATCATACCACAATTTTATACCATAATTTGGCCACCTGATGCAATAAGCCAACTCAGTGGAAAAGACCCTGGTGCTGGGAAAGATTGAAGGCAAGAGGAGAAGGGGGTGACAGAGCATGAGTTAATTGGATGGCATCACCGACTCAATGGACATGAGCTTGAGCAAACTCTGGGAGATGGTGAAGGACAGGGAGGCCTGGTGTGCTACAGTTTGTGGAGTTACAAACAGCTGGACAGGACTTAGCGACTGAACAACAACAATAATGATTATGAGACCGCACTTACCTATCTAGTTAGCTATATGCTTGCTTATCCTGCTCTCAGGCTGTCATGCAAATGTATACCAAACTATTGTCTGGGACTGAAAACCAGAATTTTCTGTCAAGTGTTGGTGTTTCTGTTTGTATTTGTTAAGCTCTGGAGCTCAATGTTGTTCAGTAAGATGATGCAATAATACAAACACTGGAGAAAATCTTATTTGGGTGAAATAAAAATTGGTGGGTTCCAGAAGTCATACATTTCACTGTGGACAAAAGGAGGCTGGGAGTTATTTTTCATAACTGCTCTGCATAGATGATGCATTTGTTCCATGTTGACTAAGAAATGAAGTTTACACATAATTTAGGAAAAATGATTTATTTATAATGTATTATAGGGTATAAAAAGTATCTTCCAATGCATTGTCATTTGGTCCTCAAAAGCAATAGGATGGAGAGAAGTTACTATAATACATATTTTTACAGCTGAAAAAAAAACACAAAAGCATGGGATTTTGTGATTAAGCATCAACTAATTTCAGTGAAACATACTATATTGAATATTAAAGGGTTGTATTCACATCAGTGAAGACTGATGGCTGCTTCTGGGGTTAATCAGCTTGAGTTCAGACCTGGATATTTCATTCCTTATTGTATAATCCTAGAAAAGCCACCAAAACTCTCTGCAGTTTCTTCATACGTACAATGGAATTTATGACAACAACAAGAACAACCTTAACAAGTATTGTTAGTAGTAATCATAGAATTGCTAAGATGACTAAAGGAATAAACACATGGCAAACTTTCAGACTGGTGCTTAGCATGTAACACTCAGTATCTTGACTAGTTACCCAACCATAATCTTGAAATAATAAAAAATGGTAGAAAACAAACAGAAAATAAGACAGGTATTTCTAGGTATCTAACAATCCACCAGTTGTTTTTCTTAATATCTTGTTTCTGTACTGTTCTGATTTCCTTTATTTATTCCAGTTTCGTTCAGTTTAAGTAACACAGTGCTGTCAGAGGATTCTACTTCAAGTACAATTTTTCAGCCAAACTTTGCTGAGATATTGAAATCCTGAGAATGAAATGTGAAATCCCTTGGATGGCATTACCTGCACTCAGAAATCAAGATGTAAATGCAGTTTTGCTCTTCCAACTGTATTGACTATTATTCCTTTAGTCTAATCCTCTGTTCCAGCCAACTCAAATCCAAGGCGTTGGGAGACTGTTCTCTTCTCATTTCTCTAGCTGGAAATCTCCCTGATATACTGCTTGGCCACAGTCCTCAGTCTTCAAGATCTGCTTAGAAAAGCAACTATTCATTAAACCTCTCTTCTCTCCTTGAGAATATATCCTACCTCCATATCTGTGCTAATAATGTCTTTATTATAAAACACTCTTTGTATTGTACACTCCTGACAGTTGAATATATTTCATCTTCCATGCCAGATTAGCAGGAAGTAACTAATTATCTTTTCTAATGGAAAGCTTAGCAAATAATTTTGAACTTCATTTTCCTTACTGACCTCCCCTAAGAACACTTTCCTCTATAAGCCTCCATAATTATGTTCCTTGTCAGCTCGCCACCTTTTATTGTCATCCCCAAAGGACTTAGGAAGAGTCCTGGCACACAGTTTAGACAGGCTCCAAAAACACTGGCTATGTTAAACTTAGCCCATGAGAAAACGAATGGAAAGCACAAATTTTATAATGTGATATAATAAGGACATTTTTATTTTAAGTAATTTATGTATTGTGTTTTCTGGCCACTTTTACATTTTGTGTCTTGATCTGTGTCTATTAAGAGGAGGGTGAATTATTTTTATTTTTCCAAAGAATGAGCCAATGTAAAATGACAATGCTTTAGAGTATGGAGAGGTGGTTAGAAGGTGGGGGTAAACAAGAACACGATGGCTGCACAACTGTGGATAAAAATAAATGGTTTAACTTAACAGTCACGCTGGTGCAGTAATAAGAGCCTTCTGGGAACCAGCTCTCATAAGTTTGAAGTCTGAAGCAGGTTGAGTTTATATTCTTACCTCTCTAATTAGGTTTATAGCCACACTTTAATTCCCTAATCAAATGGAATTTAATTATGACAAATCAAACATTACATATAATTATTCTCCAATATGATATGTAAAAATGGCATATGTATAAAATCAAGTGCAAAAACTTGTATTTCCAAATCAGCACACTAGACTTGAATTAGGCAAGTAAAATGCATTTGGACAGAAGTAAAAAAACCTTCATTCAGGGTTTCAGAGGTGTTCCACATAACCATGATATGCCTCCCAGATTTTGAAAGTAAATTCAAACATAGAGAATTGAACCCCAAACAGCTATTTTCAAATGAGTGAATGCGGTGTGTAACTACACTGTCAGAAAATATCTTATGGGATTAATAAAGCAGTCATGAAAGTAATATTTGAATTCACTTTATCAAAAATGTATCTTTATTAAAATAACTTGATTTGAAACATCTTAAAAGTCTCAAAATATCCCTTTCCTTATCTACATATGTCTCCCCATTTGAATTTAAATCAAAGATTGATCTTCAGATGACATGGTCTGATATAGCCAATACATATGCTGGTAAATTTTAATGCTGACTTTTAAAGATCTTCCCGCAGGGGACTCTCAGGCATTGTGGAGCTGCCACAGTCTCAGGATCCAGCATCTAGATTTTCAGCAGGGACAACAGGTGCCTCCAGGTCCCTTCCTCAGACTCATCGCTACCTTCTCGAATGATCAGGCAATGCCCATACTTAGACATTTTTAGTGTTACCACTGGAGAGGCCTATCTTCATCTGAAATATTTTTGTTTTCCATAGAGCTGTTGTGTGTTAAATATACGTAAGCCATCTATCTTCATCATTATACCTAATGCAGTTGGGTTTGTTTTTTAAGTTCTTGATTTATGGTGTAAATCTCCTTTTAGCAGTGAACCAGCAGATCGGAAGCATCCTGCTTCTTTAGGAAGAACTAGAAAGAAAAGTCCTGTGGATATTTCAAGGGACAGTGAAAAGTAAGTGGTTCACATGTACATCATCCTTTTTAAGATTATTCATTCAACGTGTATATGATCTTATGACAATTTCTAAATAGAGATAATATTTCTAAATAGAGAGTTTTAAACAGACTCAATGGGCATGAGTTTAAGCAAACTCAAGGAGATGGTGAAGGACAGGGAGGCCTAGCATGTTGCAGTCCATGGGGTCGCAAAGAAGTCAGACATGACTTAGTGACCGAACAACAACAGAGAGAATAGTATAAAATATAGCCAATCACTTAAAAACAGATCTCTGGATGCATTAACTTTGAAATAAAAAGGGCATGAAAATAAGCATGATAATTAAAGAATCAGTCAAATCAAATTAAAAAAGACTAAATTTTAACATAATGTGTATAAAATCTGTAGCAAAACAATAAAAATAACCTTTCTTTATAATGTTCTACACAGCTTTTCTATTCACCAGTTTATCAAATTCATGAAGTGATTATTTCTGTGGACTGATATTTTTAAAAATACAGACTACTCAGAATTGCTATCATAATCAATTTTCTTTTCATAATTTTTTCTTTCCCATTTATTTGTTTCTGTAACATAGAATTCCCAACAGGGATGTATGTGAGTAAATTCATCTATTGAGTTTGTAGAGCTTNACAGGGCTTGTGATTTTAAAGTATTAAGGAAAAAAAATTTCTTTTCTAAAAGGGGACCATATTCCATAAAGTTTTCAAAGTCAAATTTGGAAGAAGTATGCCTTAATCCTTAAGGACTTCCTGTAGTCTAAAAGGTGGGAAGAATTGATATAAAGCGTATACTTACGTAAGTCAGATTTTATCACTCTAATAGAAGAAAGCATTTCTCTTAACTCAAGTTAGGAAATTATTATACATTTTTATATATCTTTATATAAAAAGTTACAAGAGCAAGCATGTGACACAGGAAATGGAAGAGTAACAGCAGTATTAGAGAATGCATGCTTTTTACAGTGTCTAATAAAAAGAACATTTTTCCAACTCAAATATCCAGTACTGACATGCAGGGTATTTTCTTAAACTGCCAATCAATCATATTGCTAAATGCTTAATCAAAAATCATTTCTATTAAAGGGTATGAATGGTAAAATACCTGACTTCAAAACTATTTCTGAAACTTGGAATCTTCCTTTGATTAAAAAAAAAAGGAAATGGGGGTATATAGGAAAGACAAAAAAAATTGAGATTTTTCTTATTGCAATCTAGTAATTTTACTTAGTACTTTTGGCTGCATTTAATGATATTACAACAACAGATGTTTATAGTCCATAAAACCTCTAGCTGGTGTTTCCATGGTCCGTATTTTCACTTTTCACTGTAGCATGTTCAAAATCACTCAGGAACGCACTATTCTCAAGCAGTCTATATAATGAAAACAATGTACATGTAACACAAAGTTCATCCAAAATTGTGGGGTTTTTTTCACATATCACACAATGTACAATTATCTAACAAAGACATAAAGCAACATAGAAACAAAGTGAAACCGACAGGAAAAATAAAGTTGGGATAGTCTCAGTCAGGAACTAATTTCTTCTTCAAGTTTCCAGTAAATCTCAAAATGTATTTAAAAACTAAGGAGCACTTGGTGGCCTGCAACCAAATTATGAAATGAACATATCATTGTGCAGCGGGGAGGTCTTGCCGAAGTAATAACAAATGTCTGTAATTCTTAAGTTTGGATAAAGGCAGTGGAATGGATTTAGAAATATGTCCACTTTTCACAATTCACTATAGAATTTCCTTTTCACAGTCCCCATGTTTGTATAAATAGTTCTTCTCTGAAAATAAAACACAGTTAAAACATTTTCTCCCAATGAAATATGCGCACAAATCCACCAATTTATCAAGGTAACATAGAGCACAGGAAAGCATTCACCTAATTCAAGAATAGCCGATAGGTCTGAAGAGCTTTGAAGAGATTAACTATCAAGTAAATGTAACTGGTGACAAATTAGTCTAATAGAGACATTGACTATTAAGTGCTAAAAATAAAGCCATTATGTTACCTGATAACAAAAATAGATGTACACATAGACAACTGATATTTATGGAAAGTTTTACATTATCAAGCATTCAAATTTTATATTATAAAATTTGACATAACATGCTGCATTTAATTTGGATGAAGTAAGCTACATATTCATGCAAAAATAAGAGTGTGCAAATTGTATCAGTACCACCAAATAGTGTGTGCGTTTTGAGTAGATATTGCCAAATTAATACAATTATTGCCAGTTTTATATGTTGACTTCAGTTATACTGAGACAGTATTCAATTCTTTAACTACGAGAACCTTGGATTTCTTTTGATATTTCTTTTAAGAGTTCACCAATTTTTGTATCTTTACCTTAAAGCATATAAAGTTTAATTTATTAACTTAACATCCTTTTAAATTACATTGTATTATAATGCTTGATGGTAAGAATATTAACATGTATTTTAAAGTTACGTCTAAGAATCATCCATCCATCAGCATTGAATCCAGTATGTGTCTAATCATGAAATGTTATGAAACACATATCTCAGGAAATAATGAGTAGATAGCACATTCCCTTAAAAAACTGCAAGACGATTGCAACGAAACAAAACAGAATACAACAAAGTGGGAGAAGGAACCAAGGGCACTTGCTTACCTTGAATTTTCTTTTTAGACCCTAGTTGTGTTGTATTCAGATTCATGTTTGCTTAGAGACCCAATGAGGCAGAACCTGGAATGTTATGGCTATTTCATTCAACAAAGTAATATTTTCACAAAAAAACAAATATGCACACAAATATTCACTTAAAAGCATTCCTAAAAATTCATAAAAGTGTGGAAATAGATTTTTTTTCCATCAGCATGCAAAAATAGCTAATCAACTAAAAATAGGTTTCTGAGGTTATATAATGAATTGAGGAAGTATGAACTTTTATAAAACAAACTAAATGCTAGTAAACATGCAAAACAAAATTAGATTGGATTTGGGGATTTAAAATCACTTCTTTTTTTCTAAGTTTAAATTTTCTTTCCTCAAGACTTTTATTAATTTGGAGGCTCATAATACAATATAGATAATATTGTCTTCATATCAAAAGGAACATGTTTTTACTAATTCTTTCCACAATTAAATATAAATGTTTAAGGTTTTAGCATACCACGCTATCAAACACAATTTGTAATATAAGTATTATGTGGTATGTGGGAAAAAGTATTTTACTGTTCATACCAAAAATATAATGCATTATATTGCAAAATACGTTATTTTTACATTAAAATTGTTCAGCAAGATGGGTTAACCACCTTGGTAAGGCAATTAATTCCAAATATCATCTCACATCTTAAAATATAGAAATATTGATGAGAGCAAACTTTATCACCACGTGGAAGAAAATTAGCCATATAAATCTGCAATATAAGTTAACATCAGATCTTTTATAGAAATAAATATTATATACGTATAGAAATAAATGAAATCTCTTTGGTCTGTGTAAGCACACCTATATGTACCTAAATGGGATTTAGGAAAAGTATAGAGAGCAGGGCAACAAGGAAAAGAAATGGCAAACTCTGAAATACTACGGTTTGTCATTAACGAAAGAGAGACTGAAATGGGAAGACAAACTAGAACACGGTATGCTGGAAGCATCTCAGTCTTCAGGTTATACTTGTCATCAAAAAATCTATAGATACTGACCGCTGGACGGCTTTCTCGTGGCGGGACAGCCTGTGACTCGTGGTGGGCACCTCCTCGATCTCGTCGATGTCACAGGCGTCGGCAGCCTCCTGGGAGTAGTTGTGTTTCATGACGAGGATGTTCCTTCTGTTCATGGGCGGGATGAGGGGTTTGACGGGCTGCGGGGGCATCTCGGTCAGGACAGAAGCATCTCTCGTGCTGAGGTTGCTGCGGCTGCCTTTCGCACTGGACAGTTGTGAACCACAGTGATGGTCGTGAATGCATTTGGAAGAGGACCTCCTCAGTTTATGGTAGTTTTCAAAGTCGTCGGCCACATCGGCAAAGTCAGCTGTGGCTCCTGTCCCTCTGAGAGTGCACAGCTCATAGTGAGGAGGCTCAAACACCTCCTGGAAAACTGTCTGGTCAAAGTCCGATTTCCTTTGGACATATTTTTTACGAGGCTGTTTGATCTGCACAATGACAGAAATGATAATAAGGATGATCACAATGCAGGAAGTCACGCCAATGACCGTCCCGCTGGTGTTGGTCAGCTGGTCCAGCAGCCCGGCCTTCCTCTTTTCTACAGGTCCAGGGAGCGAAAACAACAAACAAACAAAACAAGAAACAACCCACCACGCATTAATATGGCAGTCAAAGCGTACATCGAGAACGTCAAGACGAAGTAGGCTGAGCATAAAATTTTCACTGTCTTAAATGGAAAACGAGTCTTTAAAAGACACAAAGAATTTCACAAGAGCCCTATCTGCTAGCCTCAGAAACAGCCACCGCCACCAACCCCGCCACTGCACAGCATCGCTCCCTTAAATGTAATATATGTTTTGGAGAAGGTCTCATAAAACCTTTAGGATGACATCTGGAAATCAGCTGGTCATGTTAAAAACAGTACATTCTTCTTCTTCTCGTTCTTCTTCTTCTGCCACCAATGGGAACATGAACATACCTATATTGTTTTGTATTTATTCTTGATGTGGATAACTGAACTCACAGTTTTCTGATATCAAAAGATTATGATTACACTTTAAGACAGACACTTCTGGAATGCTGGCATGAGGATTCCTGTGGGTCTTTTTCCCAATGAAACAGTTTTGGCAAAAATTTTAAAAGTAACATTTAAAGTTTCTGGAAATTGAATGGCATACAGCAAACAGAGGTATATACGTTCAAGAAAATCTACTAAATTTCTTTAAGAACAGGGATAACTTGTGGCCTTTGAGCTGCTCCACCCTCAGTTCATCCTGATGATTTCTCTCCCTATTGGCCCCAGTTTGGAGATACAGCACCCCCCACCCCACCAGCAACGGCAAGCCACCCGCATTTCTCTACTCTCTTTCCACCCCCCAGATCATCCTACAGATTCTCCATTCCAGGCAGGATTCGGGCGCCAGTGCCCAGTGCTGGGCCCTCCCCTCCTCCCTCCAGGCCCCACTGGTAGGGTAGAAGGTCTACACCTGGACAGCAGGTTGAGCACCCTGGGCTCCAATCACATGTGCCCCAACTCAGTCACAGCGTGAAACTATCTGAAGGGGCAAGCCGAGAAGACCAGAGGTCACCATCCTCAGCCAGGGCCTGATTCATAAAGCAGGAGTGTTCCTCCCAGAGAAGTGGGCCGCTGTCCCTGTCTCCATCCCACTCCCCCCATCAGCGCACAGAGAGTGGTGGTGCCCATGGAGAGAGGTGGGCCACAGAACCATGGCAACAAATCCGCTTTAACTAAGTAAAGCAGTCTCTAACAGTGCTGTATGAGGTTCTTCACAAAACATTTAATTCCCCTTCCATTTCAAAGTGGTTCCTTAGATGTGGTTCATTGCCCACGTCCTCTAACTAACTGTTGCCAGCTCTGCTTTTCTTGTTGACTCTGTGAGCAATGGGTACTGTGGTAATGCCTCTCTGCTTCAATACTTTAATAGAAGATATTGGACTTTAGGGCTGCCTGGGTGGCATGGTAGTAAAGAATCCGCCTCCCATTGCAGGAGATGCAAGAGATGCAGGTTCAATCCCTGGGTTGGGAAGATTCCTTGTGGAGGAAGTGGCAACCTGCTCCAGTTTTCTTGCCTGGGAAATGCCAAGGACAGAGGAGCCTGGTGGGCTACAGTCCCTGGGGTTGAAAAAGAGTCAGCCACAACTGAGCAACTGAGCGTACACACACACACTGGACTTTAAGTATGGACAGTTATTTGCCCTTTTTTTTTTTTTCCTTTGCAAATTGGTGAATATAAGATCTGAACAGAAGAGGGTATGTGGTACTTTGAACTTAACCAAAACCTGCATCATTCATAACCAAGCCAAGAGCTTTGTTATTCAGTTGCTAAGTTGTGTCTGACTCCAAGACCCCATGGACTGCAGCATGCCAGACTTCCCTGTCCTTCACCATCTCCCGGAGTTTGCTCAAATTCATGGCTATTGAGTCAGTGATGCCATCCAACCATCTCATCCTCTGTCACCCCCTTCTTCGCCTGCCCTCAGTTTTCCCCAGTATCAGGGTCTTGTCCAGTGAGTCAGCTCCTCACATCAGGTGGTGTACAGGCCAGAGAAGGAGGTTGGATCAAAGGAAGGTATTCTCATTGGAAAGGAAACAAAGCATTTCAGTAGGAAAATTGCAGTCGAGGTTGTTATGCCCAGAGTCCGCAGCTTTAGGTACCTGCAGGCCCTAAGGTTCCTCGGATACAATTTCACCTCTAGAGTATGTGCACGATGTCCCTGAAGACAGACTGGGGTTGGTGGAGAGGCGCAGCCACTGACGAGGGAGCTTCTGATAGGAAACCCAACTTGGCTTGAGAAGCTCCGGTGGCCAGTCCATGGTGCTGCAGCTTCAGAAGGGAGATTAGCCAAAAAGCATCTCTGTGCATGGAAGTCTCCAGGCAAGAATACTGGAGAGGGTAGCCATTCCCTTCTCCAGGGGATCTTCCCTTCCCAGGGATCGAACCTGGGTCTCCCGAATTGAAGGCAGATTCTTTACCATCTGTGCCACCAGGGAAGCCCATTCAAGTGTAAAAGACAGTTCATTGTGTGTTAAGGAAGGCAAAAACAACAAGAATAAAAGCCAAGAAAAAGGCCTACAAATCAATTCTAAAACATATAGGAAGTTGGTAAAGCCAATATACAATCTATTTTTAAGATCGTCTGATGCATACAAATGTTGGATAAGCTTCTTCCCACACTACAGATAGAGAGATTTTGCCAAGTTCAGGGACTCATGATTACCTTTACAATGATTTTCATCCCAAGGGTACACACAGTTCTGGAGTCCATTGCATACCAACGTATTGTTAATACACATGTTACTGTGGCAGAAGAAAGTATTGCCTTCACAGGGAGCTAAAAGAGGAGAAGGAAAAAGTGAAGGAAACAGTTTTAACTGATGTTCAATTGTAAATCACTCACATCACAAACCTAGGAACAAAAAAGATTAGTATGATAATTCGCCATCAGGTTGAGATAAATGATAAGACCGACATTCCATTCCCAGAAGTGTTGCCATAGCAGTGATTATTTCTTGTGCTGCTAACAGAGCTGGCATTCTTCTCGATGTGTTCAGCTTATAAAACTGGCACAGGAGGTTTCCCATCATAAAAACAAAGCACTTTATCAGTGCGAGTTCTTTTTTTTTTAACTTTGTGCGTTCATTTAGTGAAACTTCACTGATGACCATATGCTTTACACTGAAATTCTGTATGTATAAATTTAACTGTCCTGTTCAAAAAATTTTTAGTTTAATGGAAATACTGAAATACTTTGGAAAGTGTAGAAATACTAATGAAGAAACTATATACCGAACCAAACCCTATGATATATTTTTTTAAGCATACGAAAGAAGCAAAGAATATCATGGAAATTCAGAACAAGGGAAAATTTATCTTGAACAACATAAGAAACTATATACCAAACCAAACCCTATGATATTATTTTTTTTAAGCATACGAAAGAAGCAAAGAATATCATGGAAATTCAGAACAAGGGAAAATTTATCTTGAACAACATAAGAAACTATATACCAAACCAAACCCTATGATATTATTTTTTTTAACCATACGAAAGAAGCAAAGAATATCATGGAAATTCAGAACAAGGGAAAATTTATCTTGAACAACCTAAGAAAAATACCCATCATTCTCACTGACATTTAGCATGTAATATGGTAATGAAATTAGCCTACTTGGCCTATATTTCACACATTCTACTAACTTTAGGTACGATGGCCAATGATCTCTAGATTATAATTCATGTTGGATAAAGTAAGAACTCTAAGAATTATGTAACTTGGTTATAAAAATACAAGAACTAGTGATGAGTCTAATAAAACAAATTCTAATGTTAGATATGATTTCAGTATTCCAAAAATACATTTCTTTCATTATAGAATAATTGGTTATTTATAACAAATCTCTAGAGTAATACTACACTATGAATTACAGACAGGGCTTTAAAGTAATTTTTGTTTTTGCCTTTTTAATCATCCACATCTCATAAAATGTAATTTTA
>SJYQ01104809.1:115040-131861 GCA_006410935.1 Redunca redunca | reverse complement strand
GGTATCTCACCAGAAAAACCCATTAGATACAAAACACAAAATTTATAGTGGTTCATCAGTAAAGTTTTTATCAGCGATCAGTATTATCTAAACAGTGCAATCATGGTATAATTTTCACCTTCAAAACCACATATTGTGGGGTGGTTTTTTTTTTAAGGAAAATTATCTTCTTTAAATGTACTTTCTATATTAATCAAAATTGTTAGGAAAATGCTTTATATAAGGTAAGTTAAAATATTTTAACATTCCCAGAGGAATACTTTCTTTAAATGATCAATTCTTGAAAATCAAAAGCAACATGAACCAGGCATTCCTCTGACTCTCCAAGCCCTTCTCCCTGCTGTCCCCCTCATCCCAGACCCCAGGAGAGTTTCTTCTTTCTTCTGCTTGGTTTGCCTCGTTAAATGATAAAAAAGATGTAATTGTCATTTTGAAAAACAGTATTAAAGAGTAGAAAAGATGCAGATGCAGTAGTCATTTTGAAAAGTATCAGGCTTAACATTTTATTTGATTCCTGCTTTCAACATGGTGTAAAGCTTTTATAACGCAAAATGTAATGATCCAATCTATTACTGCAAAAGTCTGCTTTTCAGTATGGAACTAAATTTGAATTTCTGTAGTCAACCATTTTGCAGAACCAATATGGTCTGTTTAGCAGATAATGAATGTTGTCAAAATGTGTACACAGAACAAAAAAGGAGTTTTCTGCAAATAGATTAGAACAGCTGTAAAATGTAAAAAAAACACTTACTACCTGATAAATTGCAGTGGTTTTGAAAGTACAACTAATCCATCAAGTAAAGAATACCTTTAAAAGATCATAAATATGCTTTGAAAGAGGAGGAAAAATTATTAGAATCGCTATTAAATAGGATAGGTTTGCTTTTAAAATTTTAAATCTATAGGTAAAGATGGCGTCGCATTCTGTACCAGTGAAGTAGAACAGCAGCTTAGTAAAGGCACTAAAGATTTGAATTCCAAATGCTCCAAAAGTGATTTTGTCTCTGTTTCTGTTACTTAATGAGTCTCAAAAATGTCTTACAAAACACCAATGTGTCAGTCAGTTATCACTAAATATTGGTGGTTTGACTGGGAATGGGACAAGGCATCTAGGGCTGTCAATAAATCCTATTTCTGACACATTACATGAGATAATTATGCAAATATGCCAGTTAACTGAAACTATCCTCATTTGCAAAAAAATTACTATTCCACTACTATTTCATTTTTCCTTCCTCACCTTCGCTAACATTTATAGAACTGCCAGGCAAACAACAAACACAAACAAATAAGCACACTGTGCAGTGGCTAAGAAACAAATTATCATAGCTTTCACTCCTTGAACAAAACTAAAGTTTGTCTAATAGACACCAAAAACAAAATAGGATCGGATTCTGAATTGTCTTTATATTGTACGTCCGAACATTTCTCTCATCTAAAATGTGAATGCACAGGAGTTCATTAAAGATTCTTATTTTTACCTCCTGCTAAAAAAAACTAAATGGCAGCTTCCTGCCTCCCAAATCAAGGTATGTTCTCACTGTTCCTTCAAGGATGTCTGAGGACATACACACATTCAGCCCATAAGCGCTTCCCATTGCTCCCCACACGCTCCTGAGATCTTTGGTTCATTGGCCATACTGTTCCTTCCCTTTCTCTGTGTCCTAGAAAAACTCCATCTCTACTCTGCTATCCAAATCCTATCAGAATTCAATTATCTATAGAGTCTTGAAATATCATTCCAATCTATCAGAAAGTTATCTTTGCCTTAAATCTTATTCTACTTTTAATTTTTTAAAGAGTNCAGAAAGTTATCTTTGCCTTAAATCCTATTCTACTTTTAATTTTTTAAAGAGTTTAACACTTAGTATAAGTTTTTCATCTTTCCCCATGAGTTCTTTAAGGCTATGGACATGCCTTTTTTTGTTAAACAAAAAAAAGTATTTTTAATTTCTTAGTGGGTTAATATTTCTAGGGTTATAGTAAAGAGTCAACAGATATTTTAATTAATTTAATATCAGCTAAACTTTGTTTAGCTGGCCAATTTAGCTCTGAATATCCCAGAGAGAGATGATTCTTGCAAGTGTGTTTATTGGTAGAGAATTAACCCTCCAGGTCAACTGTTCAAATACAACAGAAATTGTAATATTCTCAGCAACTAAATCTCACTCATTCATTTGGCTCTCTGACTACTGCAGAAAAAGCACATATTCTATCAATTTTTAGAGGACTTGGAAATTCAATATACATTGTCAAAAGCGATTGTCTCTTAAAAAACCAACCCCCTTATTTCCTAAAATTATCTTGAAGAAATCAAGGTTTACTTATGTTAGGTAGTTAGAATAGGAAAAGGGGGTCCAAAATGGTGGTGGCTAAAATACACCAAGACTTTTTTGGAAAAGCCCACAAAAATAGAACAAAGGAAGGTCCATGGACCCTGAGGACCTCGAGTAAAACAAACAGCCCTCCTGGCTAGCCCAGTTTACATACAGCAGACTCAGGGGGAGGAGAAAAAATATAAAATGAGGAGCCAAACTTGAGCCAGGAGCTTCTCTTTGTATCTTTTGGGTCGGCCCACCCTCAAGGCCTGAGGATGTATTTTCATTAAATACATTTTAATGTATTTTCATTAAATACATTTATTTTCATCAAATAAAACTGAGCTGTAACACTGATTCATCCATTGCTTCAAATTTTCACTGCAGCGAAACAGAACCAAGGAAATTACACACTCCCCCGACACATAAGAAAGTGGCAGCTAATGAAGTAACCCTCAAAATTCAAAGTATTTCACACAGGTAGTGTCTACTATCAGAAATCTACTTATTTCCACAGGCCAATGAAAATTGTGAGCACAAGTCAGGTATGTAGCAGATTTTCTGCCAGGTTATGAAGAGGATTCCTTGGCACGTTTTTCCCCACTGCTTTCTCCTTCTGTCCTTCAGCTCCTCTCTCCACCTATGCCACTGCTTACAAAGTATTGGGCAGGGCATCATCTTTCCATTTCTGAAAGTTGTGCCTGAAATCATTTAGCTAAGATTGGGACTCAAACCCTCGTGGCAGGGACTCTGTGCTATGCTTAGCCACTTAGTCATGTCTGACTGGGACTTCAGACTGGCCAGAATCCATGGTGCCTGGCTTCAGGACCTAATGAAGCTCAGGCCCTTGATGCCTTATTGAAAAACACTCAGTGAGAGACACAGCGATAGGTAAGATGTGGATTTGTTTGGATTCCGAGAGAAGCACCCTCGGAGTGTGGGCCATCACAGAGGGGAGCGGCTGTGGAATGTGATGTGGTTAGTTTTTGTGGGTTGGGTGATTTCATATGCTAATGAGTGGGAGGATCATTCCAACAATTGGGGAACCACCCACTCCTCAGTCTTTTGACAGTGCCTTGGAACTGTGTTGGCGCTGCTGGGTGTGTCATTTAGCTTGCAGACTGAGGATCAAGGTTTAGTTGAATTTGACTAGTCATCTTGGACCCATCTGCTTTTAATCAGTTTATGGTATGCCCTTGGGCTTTGTCATTTTTTTCAAAAGTTGGGCCCTGCCCCCTTCCCTCCTGTTTCATGCTCTTTTCCTGAGCCCCTTCTGGGCTCACAATGTTGCCTTTCCAGTCTTCTGCAGGGACAACCAGAAAATAGCTGGCCCTTGGGAGAGAAATACCATATAAAATCCAATCTTTCTAGATATTCAGGCCTTCGTCTTCCATGTTTCTTACAACATGTGCGTCAGCAGCATTTCTCAGTGAACCCACTAGGGCAGGTGGCAGGCACACAATGCCTGCTGAAAGTCCATCTATTGGTGGTATCTCTTCAAGGGCAATTGGGCTTATAGGGATAACGTTTGCCATTTTGGGAGTTAGCCCTGCAGGCCATTTGGACCCAAATCCTTACCACCCTTCTCCTAAAGTTACATAGGAGACATACCCCTGGATCAAATCTCCACTCTACTTTTATGGAACATCTAGTTTGTTGCCTCTTACCAATTTGTTCTTAAGCCACTTCCTAACTCCTACAACCAGGACTCTGCCCCCTTGTAGGTGACATTGCTCCACTCAGCCTATTATTAAAATACTCTTAAGGCCCCTAACAGGACCAGATAACCCACTCCTTTGTCATTACTTCTGTTATTACCTAAAATGGATCTGTTATTACCTAAAATGTTTACCATTGGAAACACTCTAACCTGCTCTTATGGAGGACTAGGGGAAGAAATCAGTGACTTACATTTCCTCAGAGCAATAAAAGGATAAGGCTTATGGCTGTTTTACCAGGTTCCCAGGCTCAGGGCACAGGCTTGGATTGATTTACATCATGGTATCTATTCCCATCCACAGTGGACAAACCAGCATAGAGTTAAGATTACAACCCCTTAATCCTTCCCAGCACTGGTCGTACTAGAGACCTTCGAGATGCCCGACTCCAGCCTGGGGATCCCAGGAAGTCAACCTGCTTAGGGATCTGATCCCTGGGAGGTTGACATGCCTCAGCCTGCTTGGGGATGCACCAGCCTGGGGTCCCAGAAGATCAACATGCCTCAACCTGCCCAGGGAATCAATTCTCTGGAGGCTGACATGCCTCAACCTGCTTGGAGATCTGCACCTTGACTCAGGATGCCCGGCTCTCAGGTTGCAACAATACTGGGTAGGATAAGCTTCAGAAAGACTCACCGCTAAGGAAGTCCACCCATGAAAATAGAAGGAGGCCTATTAGTTGGGACTGTGCCTGGTCTCAGCAATAACTGAGGAGTCCAACAAGAACCCCATTGCTTTTCTGGAAAGTCTAAAAGAGGCCCTCCAAAAGTTTACCAATCTGGACTTAGACTCTTACGAGGGACAGGTGATTTTAAAGGACACATTCCTGTCCCTAAGTGCATAAGGTATCAGGATAGAGTTACAATAGCTCCAGTAGCAGGACCCTGCTGCCTCTTCAGATGAGATGGTCCAGATAGCCACCAATACCTTTTATAACAGAGAACAGGAGAGAGAGGCCAAGGCCCAGAAGAGGGAGAGAAGGAAAGAGACAAGGCATGACTAGATGCTGGCCACCCTCCAGGGAAGCCCTATGGCAAACCCCAAGTCCTTGAAGGACAAGGCACAGGGCAAATGCCTATTCTGTAGACAGGCAGGACACTGGGCCAAAGAGTGTCAAAACCATGACAAGTCTCATAAAATGGCTTGCTACAAATGCCATTAATAGGGACACTGGGTGGCACTCTGGCCTCAGGACTCAAGACTCTCAAGGTCAAATGCCAAGCCTTCCCTTATGATGGTTCAAGAGGACTGAAGCAGCCCGTTCCAGCCAGCCTGCCTGTCACAGATAATCATCAATAGGGCTGGAACCAAAAGTGCAACTGGATGTGGCAGGGAGATCCGAGAATTTCTTGGTTGACACAGGGGCTACCTACTCTGTCCTGACCTCCAGCTTCACAGCCTTCTCCCCCCAAACCTGGACCATTTTGAGAGCTACAGGAAAAAACAATTACAAAAAGATTCACCTGAGCACTTCTTTGTTGCTGGGATGGACAACTATTCTCCCATCAGTTTCTTGGTCCCTGGGTGTCTTACTCCCTTACTGGGAAGAGATCTTTCCCTGCCTTCGAAATCTTGCAGCGATTGCAGTCCTGATAGAAGATACTTTAAAATTCTCTTCTGGGGGCAAACTAACTATTTTTACCAGCCACCAAGTGAAACAACTCCTGAATGGGAGAGGCCATTTATGGATGTCTGATCAAAGGAGCCTCAGATATCAAGTACAGCTGATGGAAAATCCAAGTCTCACTATATCCACTGGTGAGGTTTTTAACCCAGCCACCCTCCTGCCTACCTCCGAGGGCTCTCTCCCCTTTCACTGTTGCCACTGGAAACCTTGGGCCACTGGAAAAAACCCCGAGAGGGCTTGTCAGAAGATCCTCTGACCAATCCTGAGGAAATCTGGTACACTGATGGAAGCAGCTTTGTCTTAGATGGAAAAAGAAGAGCCGGGTATGCAGTAGTCTCTAATTATGAGACCATAGAGGCTAAGCCTTTGCCAGCAGGTACTTCACCCCAATTAGCTGGGCTCATGGCCCTGACTCGAGCTTTAGAGCTACCATTTATACTGACTCCAAGCATGCCTTTCTGGTGCTACATGCACATGCAGTTATTTGGAAAGAAAGAGGCCACTTGACCACCCAATTGTCCCTAATCAAATATGGTGATCAAATCCTCAGGCTCTTAGAGGCAGTCCATCTGCCCACTGAGGTTTCAGTCTCCCACTGTAAAGGACACCAAAAAGGGAGCATGGAAGTGGCACGAGGGAACCAACCAGCTGATCAAGCTGCTAAGAGAGCAGTATTACAGAACAATGACCTAATAGGGGTTGCCACCTCAGTTCCACAGACTAATTTACCAGAAACTCCATCATATACTGAAGGTGAGACTCTTAAAGCTAAGAGTGAGGGCCTTCAAGAGGGTCATATGGGGTGGTTCCAAAAGGAGGGACTCCTTTTTCTGCCTGGACCCTCCAGTAGAAGTTGGCTAACTCCTTACATGCCACCACTCATTTAGGGGAGAAGGCACTCCAAAGATTACTAGAAAGGTCCTTAAGAGGAACAGGCCTCCAAACAATGATAAGGCAAGTGGTTTCTTCTTGTCCCACTTGCCAATTAAACAACCCCTGAGGAGCTCAAAAACCCAGCTAGCCCAGCCCATCAACGATGTGGGGCCTACCCAGGAGAGGACTGTCTGATGGACTTCACCCAGATGCCAGTTTCTTAAGGGTATAAATAGCTATTAGTCATGATAGATACATTCACAGGATAGATTGAAGTCTTTCCCACCTGGACTGAGAAGCCTGAGGAGGTGGTAAAAAAAAAAAAAATGCTCTATAAAATCATTACAAGATTTGGTCTGTCTGGGTCATTACAAAGTGACAATGGGACATCATTTAGTTTTAAGGTCACCCAAGGGTTCTCTAAAGCATTGCTACTGCTACTGCTGCTAAGTCGCTTCAGTCGTGTCCGACTCTGTGCGACCCCATAGACGGCAGCCCACCAGGCTCCCCTGTCCCTAGGATTCTCCAGGGAAGAACACTGGAGTGGGTTGCCATTTCCTTCTCCAATGCATGAAAGTGCAAAGTGAAAGTGAAGTTGCTCGGTCGTGTCCGACCCTCAGCGACCCCATGGACTGCAGCCTTCCAGGCTCCTCCGTCCATAGGATTTTTCAGGCAAGAGTACTGGAGGGGGGTGCCATTGCCTTCTCCACTCTAAAGCATTGGGCATTACTTATTATTTCCATTTTGCCTGGAGGCCTCAGTCTTCAGGAAAAGTAGAAAGAGCCAACCAGTTCTTAAAATCAGGGATAAAAAAGACAACTGGGGAGACCTCCCTGGGATGGAAGGAGGCTTTACTGATAGCTCTCCTCCACACCTGTATTGCCCCTAAGGAAAAGGTTGGTCTTAGTCCTTATGAGATGCTACATGGGAGAGCTTTTTTTTATGCCAATGACTTCTTCTTAGATCCAGAGGCTCAGATCCTCTGGTCTTATACCATGGCCATTGGACAATTCCAATAATTTATATGCTTGTGCGGTGTCAGCCAGAACCCTAAAGATTCTAAAGAGCCACCATTATATGCTCCAGTGACTCAAGTCCTAATTAAAATCTGGAAAGATGGGTCCCCAAAGGCTCCACTCCAGCCCACATGGAAGGGCCCCTACCCTATAATACTTTCTACCCTCACAGCAGTCAAGGTTCCAGGACACAACTCCTGGATTCACTACTCATGAGTCAAGCCATGGAGAAAAACAGAAGAGGGCTCTCGTTTACCTGTGAGCCCCTGGGAAATGTCAGATACCTATTCAGAACTACAAATGAGTGCCATTCTAATGAACACACCCAAACTTAAGCTTCTGAGGGTAAGATTTCTCAGGATAGCTCTAAAGAGCCAACACAGCTTGGCAAGGGTTGTACTCCATAATAGACAGGAGACAGATCTCCTGATCCCTGAAGAAGGAGGGACTTGAGCCATCTTGAATGAGATATGTTGTTTCTGGGTAAATACCTCCAGCTAAGTTAAAGAAAGTCTCACAGTCCTCAAGAAAAACATTCTAGATCCTACAGGACCTCAGAGAACAAGCTGGAGAGTTCTTGGGCTGGCTACAGTCTCTTTTTGGGAGATCCTTCTCCTGGTGTGGAGGGAATTTGGAGTTGGTTAATGCCCCTACTAATCCATGTTATCACCATATTGATGCTGCTTATGATTGCTCTCTATATTATCAATCGTCTAACCCATTTTGTCTCTGTCCAGGCCAAAAGGCTGCAATGTGCAGCTCCAGTTTAACAAGGACATATAAAACTAAAGCCGACCACAGAAAATATCACTCACCCTTAGATGGACACCACTATAAGGACTCTGAGGATTGAGACTAGCAAGAGGGAGAGGTCCAATGATGTTTGCCATCCAGTTCAGCAGGAAGTAGCAGAGAGACCTTGATGCACCTATTCCCAAAGAATTGGGCCTCCTATCTCTTGAGGGGGGAATGTTAAGTAGTTAGAACAGGAAAAAGGAGTCCAAAATGGAACACAAATAAGGGAAAAGCCCGCAAAAATAGAACAAAGGAAGGTCTGAGGACCAGAGTGAGGACCTCAGGTAGAACAAACAGCCCTCCTGGCTAGCCCAGTTTATACAGGTCAGGCTCAGAGGGAGGAGAAAAAAAAAACATGTAAAAAGAGGAGCCAAAATTGAGCCAGGGTCTTCTCTTCGCATCTTTTGGGTCGGCCTGCCCTCATGGCCCAAGGGTGTATTTTCCTTTGCTTTCTAAATAAAACTGAGCTGTAACAGCGATTCACCTGTTGCTTCAAATTTTTGCTGCAGTGAGACAGAATCGAGGAAATTACACACTCCCTTGACACATAATAATGCAGCTAATAAAGTAACCCTCAAATTTCAAAGTTATTTCACAAAGGCAGTTCCTATGATCAGAAATATACTTATTTCTGGGACTAGGTCTTCTATTGCTTTCAGAATAGCAAACATAGCCTCATATTGGTGTTAAAACCCAAGTACATAGAAGAAAGAATTTGCATTGCATTTGGTCTCTGAATTATTTAAAAGCAGATTTAGACATAATGAGTGTAGCGATTGCACTTCATCAGAAGGATTTATCAACATCACCATTTTATCATCCAACCTAACCCTAAATATTCCTTTTGAGAAAAACCAGAAACTGAACGTCCTGAAATATTTCATGAGCCAAAAGATGCCTCATGTGTAAGCACAGCAGTGCTCCGGATTTAATCATTCATAGAATGATATTACTCGATATAGAAAGTGGATATTTTAACCCTGAGTCTTTCCAAACTGTTTCCTCTTCTCTCCTGCATGGACAGATAAAGACGTTTGTGTAAAGCACCCTTTTTGGACCAGGTTAATTGTCCATGAACTTGAGGCTTAGAGAGTGCTTCTTCAGGCACTTGGTCCTGGGGTTGTGGAATACTAAACACTACAGAGGGTAGGCAGCAACTCAGACTTAAGGAGTGATAATCCCTAAGGAGAGATCACTTTTTTCAACAATACTCACTCAGTTACCACATCTATAGAACAGGGAGGCAGGTTGTTGTTGTTTAGTGGCTAAATTGTGTCTGACTCTTTTGCGATCTCATGGACTATAGCCTGCCAGGCTCCTCTGTCCATGAGATTTCCCAGGCAAGAATACTGGAGTGGGTTGCCATTTCCTTCTCCAGGGGATCTTCTTGATCCGGGGGTCGAACAGCAGTCTCCTGCATTGGCAGGAGGATTCTCTACCACTGAGCCATCAAGGAAGCCCCATATATTGTTACCTGCAGACAACATGCTCCTTCTTGACGTTCAAGGCAAATGAAGCTATGTGACTGACTTACGGCCAGCTGCATGCTAGCTGCTGGTGGTGGCTGCATGTGAGACCCTGGTTTCCCTGGTTTCAGGATCCACCACAGCCCCATATCCCAAGATGACCTCTTGGCGTTACCCTGCTGAAAAAGTGTTTGTTTAACCGTGTTTAATCCAACTATCTCCAATTTTATTTGTATACCTCTTAAGAGACAACACACACACACAAAAACTCAAAAACAAAAATTTGGCAAGTGTTGCTCCAATGTTCAAAAATCATTATAGTGGTAGGATTCTTAATTCTTAAGGTGTCATGGAGTAGTAGAGAAACTACTGAGGTATAAAGTTGGGTGGAAAATAAGGATACAAATCGTTTTAAATTATAGTCTCACATGCAAATATATATATGAAAATCTTTACTGGAAATATTAAGCTAAAATGCTAGCAATGACTACCTCTAAGATATTTATAAGTTATATTTGGATTTTGCTGGGAAACTTTTTCATATATACATATACACACAAATAATTAGTTTTATGATTGGGAAAATCTGATGATTTTTCATGAAAAAAAGTCAAATGTTAATCCAAACAAGTCTATTTTATCTTTCAAATTTTAAAAAGTAAAAGAGTAGCTTTCAAATAATATTTATATTTTATTATATTCAAAGATAATGAACTACATATTTCACTGAATTCATTTCTTTCTTTAGGAAATTATTTTTTGTTGATATTTTTAAATCCTCTTGTGTTCCCATTCTTACCATTAGGTGGCAAGCACTTACCATTTTTTGGTGAAATAGTGATTCAATCCTTCCAGATGCTTATATTATGAATGCATCTGAGACAAATAACCTTTACATCTATATACATGGCTGATTGTTAAGGAATAAAAACTTGATCAAGAGACAACAAAATGAATTTTTTGGCATATTTGAATTAGGTAAAAGAGGACAAGAGGAAGAAGGGCAGTCAAACACCCAAAATTAAATTTATTTAAAAATATGATAATCACAAACATATATTTTATAGTGTTAATCATAGATCTATCATCATTTTTCAGTATCATGTCACATGCTTTAAGTACTGTTCCAATTCTGTAATTAGGTGCATGCTAAGTCCTTTCAGTTGTTTCCAATTCTTTGAGACCCCCGTGGACTGCAGCCCACCAGACTCCTCTGTCCATGAGATTCTCCAGGTAAGAACACTGGAGTGGGTTGCCCTTTGCTTCTCCAGGGCACCTTCCCAGATGCAGGGGACTGAACCCACATCTCTTATGCCTCCTGCATTGGCAGGCAGGTTCTTTACCACCAGCACAACCTGAAGATATTTAATTCATAACTGCTGTTTGATGCACCAACACTACAGTTCATTCTATTCAGGTTATTTCTTTCTTCACCCACTACATTTCTTTTCAAGCCCAGAAATCCACTAAATACTACTCAGAGAATATTAAAACAAAATGGAAATAAAAACTGTCAGATATCTCTCTGAAACATTGATATTTCAAATACCTGTGCTTTCTGGTTAATAAAACTATCATTTGGTAGATCAGTTCAAAATCAAAATTACATTGTATTTCATCAAGAAAATTTGGGAATAGAAGTGATGCTTGATCCTATTTTTCTTTAAAAATTATTTTTATCATCTGGGGCTTCCCTGGTGGCTCAGTGGTAAAGAATCCACCTGTCAATGCAGGAGGCATGGGTTCGGTCCCTGATCCAGGAAGATCCCACATGCAAGGAGCAATTAAGCCCACGCGCCACAATTATCGAGCTTGTGCTGTTAGGCCTGTGCTTGCAGAAAGAGAAGTCACTGCAATGAGAAGCGTGCAGACCAGTTTTTTTTTTTTTTTTTGGCGGCGGGGTTGGGGAGAGGATTTCCTCTAGTGGGAATACCTCTTCCCCTTTTTCCTGGTGGGAAAAACTAAAGTCGCCCCCCCGCCCCCCGCAAAATAAAATTTCCTACTCAGTGTGCCTTTGCTACAACCTTCAGGTTTCATTCCAGTGTCTCTGAGCTAAGTCATGGAATGCCGTTGGTAATGTAAATAACTAGGAGAATGTAAATTGTGTCCTTAGAGGATGTAGAGAACCCACTCCAGTATTCTTGCCAGGAGAACCTCATAGACAGAGGATCCTGGAGGGTTTATGGGGTCACAAAGAGTTGGACACGACTTACGACTGAACAACCAACCACAATTAGAGAAAAGCCACAGAGGTAACAAAGATCCTGCATAGCCAAAAATAAATAAATAACTTAAAATACAAAAAAACTAACTCAAGAAAATCATTTTATCATCTAAAAACTGATTGGGGTTTACAGTCCCCCATTTCTGGATTATAGGAAACAGGCTCCATTCAGCCTCCAGGACCTTCCCTGAGTTCCCAGGAGCAGGTTTAAATAGATGCTAATTAGGGAAGAGAGGACAGTCAGAAGAAACAATGGTGCAACCTAGGGGCAGAGTCTAGGTTCCCTCTCCAGGAATATACTTAACAGTATCTCTGAGCTGTTTCCCAGATACTAAAACCCCCGTGGGAGAAATTAACAACAGGATGCCCCAATACCTACCAGCATGTCTACTCCAGACTGTTTGGAACTGAAGGCTGATAATGCTGATATTCACTTAACTCCTCACCAGCCCATTAGAACAAGGTTCTTGAGCTGATCACACCCTTTTTGAATCAAACTCCTCACTCCCCGCTCCAGGTCAGGTCACATTTTGAAGGCATTAGCCTGCTGTGGACCCCTTGCCTGGCAAAGCATTAAAACTGTTCACCTACTTCACCCAAAGCTCTCTGTCTCTGAGACTTAAATGAGTATCTGGGTTTGTGTGCACGTTAGTCACTCAGTCATGTCTGACTCTTTGCGATCCCATGAACTATAGCCCACCAGCCTCCTCCGTCTATGAAATTCTCCAGGCAAGAATACTGCAGTGGGCTGCAATTTTCTTCTCCAAAGAGCCGGAATTTGCCTTCATTCTCAGGGGCTCATTCTTCTGGCTCTGACTTGTATCTGAGATAAGGGTTTATTTTGTGCATCCAGACTCCAGGTAACTTCCCCACTTTGCATCTTAATTACCTTCTCAAATTGTACATGGCTGGATGAGCTCACAGAACACATTACCACCCCACTCCTCTTAATCACTCCCTGCCTCAATTCTGCCTTCACACACCCTCCTGACGTGAATAATGGCACCTCCTCAGCTCCAGGTTAAAGTTTTAGGGTCATATTTGGATCCTCTCTGCCCTGATGCCCTCAACAAACTGTCCTGTAGGTCTGCCAGCTCTCTCTCAGCTCCAGTAATGTCTCCACTGGTATGACGGAATCATCTTTCACTGATGGTCTCCTACATGGATCCATGGAAACAGCGAACAGAGAAGCCTTGGACATTTACGTGTAAATCAGCTGGAGGTTCACTCCTTTTTCAGTTCAGTTCAGTCGTTCAGTCATGACCGACTCTTTGTGACCCCATGGACTGCAGCACGCCAGGCTTCCCTGTCCATTACCAAATCCCAGGGCTTGTTCAAACTCATGTCCATAGAGTCAGTGATGTCATCCAACCATCTTATCCTCTGTTTCCCCTTCTCCTCCTGCCTTCAATCTTTCCCAGCATCAGGGTCTTTTCCAATGAGTCGGTTCTTCGCATCAGTTTCAGCTTCAGTATCAGTCCTTCCAATGAATATTCAGGACTGATTTCCTTTAGGATGAACTGGATTGATCTCTTTGCAGCACAAGGGATTCTGAAGAGTCTTCTCCAACACCACAGTTCAAAAGCATCAATTCTTCGGTGCTCAGCTTTCTTTATAGTCCAAATCTCACATCCATATATGACTACTGGAAAAACCATAGCTCTGACTAGACAGTTCTTTGTTGGCAAAGTACCGTCTCTGCTTTTGAATATGCTGTCTAGGTAAGTTATAGTTTTTCTTCCAAGGAGAAAGTGTCTTTTAATTCCATGGCTGCAGTCACCATCTCCAGTGATTTTGGAGCCCAAAACAATGAAGTCTGTTTCCATTATTTTCCCATCTATTTGCCATGAAGTGATGGGACCAGATGCCATGATCTTAGTTTTCTGAATGTTGAGTTTTAAGCCAACTTGTTCACTCTCCTCTTTCACATTCATCAAGAGGCTCTTTAGTTCTTCACTTTCTGCCATAAGGGTGGTGTCATCTGCATATATGAGGTTATTGATATTTCTCCTGGCAATCTTGATTCCAGCTTGTGCTTCATCCATCCTGGCATTTCTCATGATGTACTTAAATAAGCAGGGTGACAATATACAGCCTTGACATACTCCTTTCCTGATTTGGAACCAGTCTGTTGTTTCATGTCCAGTTCTAACTGTTGCTTCTTGACCTGCATACAGATCTCTCAGGAGGCAGGTCAGGTGGTCTGGTATTCCCATCTATTTCAGAATTTTCCACTGTTTGTTGTGATCCACACAGTCAAAGTCTTTGTCATAATCAATAAAGCAGAAATAGATGTTTTTCTGGAACTCTCTTGCTTTTTTGATCCAGTGGATATTGGAAATTTGATCTCTGGTCCCTCTTCCTTTTCTAAATCCAGCTTGAACATCTGGAAGTTCACAGTTCACATATTGTTGAAGCCTGGCTTGGAGAATTTTGAGCATTATCTGGCTGCTGTGTGAGATAAGTGCAATTGTGCAGTAGTTTTGGCATTCTTTGGTATTACCTTTCTTTGGGATTGGAATGAAAACTGACCTTCTCCAGTCCTGCGGCCACTGCTGAGTTCTCCAGATTTGCTGGCATATTGAGTGCAGCATGTTCACAGCATCATTTTTTAGTTTTTGAAATAGCTCAACTCGAATTCTATCACCTCCACTAGTCACAGCATGAAAAAGCAAAAAGGTTGACACTGAAAGAGAAACTCCCAAGTTCGGTAGGTGCCCAATATGATACTGGAGATCAGTGGAGAAATAACTCCAGAAAGAATGAAGAGATGGAGCCAAAGCAAAACAATACCCAGTTATGGATGTGATGGGTGAGAGAAGTGAAGTCTGATGCTATAAAGAGCAATATTGCATAGGAACCTAGAATGTTACGTCCATGAATCAAGGCAAATTGGAAATGGTCAACAGGAGATAGCAAGAATGGACAATGACATTTCAGGAATCAGTGAACTAAAATGGACTGGAATGGGTGAATTTAACTCAGATGACCATTATATCTACTACTGTGGGCAAGAATCTCTTAGAAGAAATGGTGTAGCCATCATAGTAAATAAAAGAGTCCAAAATGGAGTACTTAGATGCGATCTCAAAATGACAGTATGATCTCTGTTCGTTTCCAAAGCAAACCATTTGATATCACAGTAATCTAAGTCTATGCCCCGACCAGAAGAAGTTGAAGTTGAATGGTTTTATGAAAACCTATAAGACCTTCTAGAACTAACACTCAAAAAGATTACCTTTTCATCATAGGGGACTGGAAGGCAAAAGTAGGAAGTCAAGAGTTCCCTGGAGTAACAGGCAAATTTGGCCTTGGAATACAGAATGAAGCAGGGCAAAGGCTAACAGAGTTTTGCCAAGAGAACACACTGGTCAGAGCAAACACCCTCTTCCAACAACACAAGAGAAGCCTGATACGATGATACAGTGGAAGTGAGAAATAGATTTAAGGGCCTAGATCTGATAGAGTGCATGAAGAACTATGGACTGAGGTTCATGACACTGTACAGAAGGCAGTGATCAAGACCATTCCCAAGAAAAGAAATGCAAAAAGGCAAAATGGTTGTCTGACAAGGCCTTACAAATAGCTGAGTAAAGAAGAGAAGCTAAAGGCAAAGGAGAAAAGGAAAGATATACCCCTTTGAATCCAGAGTTTCAAAGACTAGCAAGGAGAGATAAGAAAGCCTTCCTGAGGGTTCAATGCAAAGAAATAGAGGAAAACAATAGAATGCAAAAGACTAGAGATCTCTTCAAGAAAATTAGAGATACCAAGGGAACATTTCTTGCAAAGATGGGCACAATAAAGGACAGAAATGGTATGGACCTAACAAAAGCAGAAGATATTAAGAAGAGGGGGCAAGAATACACAGAGCTATATAAAAATGATCTTCACGACCCAGATAATCACAATGGTGTGATCACTCACCTAGAGCCAGACATTCTGGAATGCGAAGTCAAGTGGGCCTTAGGAAGCATCTGCTGCTGCTGCTGCTAAGTCAGTTCAGTCGTGTCTGACTCTGTGTGACCCCATAGACAGCAGCACTCCCTTTTAAAACACTCCAAAACCTTCCCAATAAAGTGAGATGAAATCCCAAACTCCTTAGCACCAACTGTGTGTTTTGGGGTTTCTTCTGGCACACGGATGCATGCTTAGTCTCTAAACTGTCTCTGACTCTTTGGTACCCCATGGATGGTAACCCGCCAGGCTCCTCTGTCCATAGGATTTCTAGGCAAGAATACTGGAGTGGGTTGACATTTCCTCCTCTAGGAGATCTTCCCAACCGATGGACTGAACCCGTGTCTCCTGCATTGCCGGCAGATTCTTTCCTAGTGAGCCACCTGGGAAACTCCTTTTCCTTACCCCAGGTCTTACCCAGCTTCTTCTTGAGCTCCAGGGTTGCCCAAACCACCCAGGGCACTCATATCCACATCATTCACCAGCACGTTACCTCATATTGTGTTTTTCCACAATTCTTAATAGGCTTTATCTTTTTAAATTAACTCACTCCACATCATTAGCTTCCCTTTATAAGAATGAGAAGCAAGGGACTTGTTTTCCTCGCTGCCTTATCATTGGGGCTCAGAACAACAGGTTCTATATTGTAGGTCCTTAAATACTTGCTAACTAGATATCAGAGCAAAACTCCTTTAAGTAGTAAAATGGATATGAGGTGCCATCTTCTCATTAAATTCTAACAATGCTTTTAATTTCTAAGGAATAGCTAAATTTTTCTTATGCATTTGATGGAAGAAAATGTCTAAAACATCAGAGATCCCAATTATGAG
>SJYQ01104809.1:35556-114901 GCA_006410935.1 Redunca redunca | reverse complement strand
ATATATATATATATATATATATATATATATATATACACACACACACACATAGCCATTAGAATTGCCTCCTAAAACAAACATTTTGTTTTGCCCAAAATGAATGGAATAATTTCCCTGCCACCATACTTTAAACATGAAATGTATCTTGGGCTATGCCATTAGAGGAAATGCCATTTTACTTGAAAAATGCTGACTAGATTTGAGGCCAGAAATAGATTTGTGCATCTTCTCTTCATCTCTTTTATCATCTTCATATTTTTTTTTGAAAAATCAATATCTGCTTCCAAAACTCTATGTTCCAATGCAACTTAGTTATCAGTCAAGATATCCAGTATTTTTATTAAGCTATAGCTTAATCTTTTCTTTTCTAATACAAGAAGTTCTATCCACAATCTAATCCCACTCACATTTATTAGACCCCCAAATGTTTCCTCTAAAATTGCATGTTCCTACAGTTCTAAGAGATATGCTATTACAAAAAGAGAAGCATCTTCATGAGAATATTATAATGCATGGATAGAGACCACTTCCTTCCTCACAGAGGGCACTGACCACTTCATGATTTATCCATTCCATTTGATGCCAAGAAATCATTACATAGTTTTATACTGCGATTATGTCTGCATTGGGTCAAGTACCTGATGATTTATGTATTGTGTGCAACTAGATATCACTCTAGTTACAATAGCTAGGATATTATATTTCTCTGGGGTCTGCACTCTGATTATTATCAGGACTTGGGCGTGGGGACCAGAGCTTGTTTTCATAGGTGATGAACACATGTCTGCAACAGTTGTTAGTGTAGACTCAGCATTCTGTTAAAGACATTAATGCATATTTGTTTTCATTATTGAACATGCCAACTCCCCAAAGGAGGACTTTCAGTATTGTTGTTTAGTCGCTCAGTCTCAACTGACTCTGTCAATCTTTGGATGGTAGCTTGCCAGGCTCCCCTGTCCATGGGATTTCCCAAGCAAGAATTGGAGTAGGTTGCCATTTCCTTCTCCAGATCTTCCTGACTCAGGGATAGAACCCAAGTCTCCTGTGCCTCCTACATTGGCAAGCAGGTTTTTACCACTGAGCATCCAGGGAAGGCCAGAACTTGGAGTAAATAAGAATTAAAACCAAGCATCAGTGGAGACCATAGCCTCAGGCTTGCAATTCTGTTAATTCAAAGACTAACGAATTACTGGGTTACTGGTCTTAATCTTTTAAAAATACACAAACTCACCACAGTGATGAATGAAGATCTGTATCAGGACAATGTCAATTTACACTTTAATCTACCTTATAATTGGTCATTTGCTCCCTCTAGCACTTACAGTTTTCTTTCCTTGATGAAATACATATAGATTATAATGCCGACAATGGTCCGTCTAGTCAAAGCTATGGTTTTTCCAGTAGTCATGTATGGATGTGAGAGTTGAACCATAAAGAAAGCTGAGTGCCAAGGAAATGATGCTTTTGAATTGTGCTGTTGGAGAAGACTATTGAGAGTCTCCCTCAAACCAGTCCATCCTAAAGGAAACCAGTCCTGAATATTCAATGGAAGGACTGATGCTGAAGCTGAAACTCCAATACTTTTGCCACCTGATGCGAAGAACTGACTCATTGGTAAAGACCCTGATGCTGGGAAAGATTGAAGGCAGGAGGAGAAGGGGATAACAGAGGATGAGATAGTTGGATGGCATCACTGACTCTATGGACATGAGTTTGAACAAGTCCTGGGATTTGGTGATGGACAGGGAAGCCTGGTGTGCTGTATGTAGCCCATGGGGTCGCAAAGAGTCAGACATGCCTGAATGACTGTATGGAATTGAACTGATAATGATTTTTGATCTCAGCACATGACCCAAACTTGTAAATGTGTTTGGCCTAGACTTTCCTAGAGGGAAAATTAAATATTACAGTTTTGATTTGATTACTATCAAAATTTTTTGGTGTATTTTTCCAGAGTGTTACTGAGCTCTGTGTACTTTTATAGTAATAATCAAATTACAATCTACACACTTTTTTTCATTTTAGGATCCGTTAAATTTAGCTTATTGAGGTGATATGGTAATTTACTTGTGCATTACAAAATGTCGAATTTGTACTACCTAGGACAAGAAGCAGCTGGCAGGCCAAACCATGTTCCAGACAAGACAGGATAGGGTAATAAAACTGAACAGTGAAATAATCACCAATTACCATGACAGAGAGTACGGATCCTACTAGTATAAACAAAAGCTGAAGGAAAAAAAAAAAAACTATACAAGAAGAGAATTTGGTTTCTTAGAATGCAGGGTTTAAGTGGATGATATGCTGAAGTATATGAGGAAGTGTGTGGTGGGAGGAACAGAGTTCCAGATACAAGGGAATGCTTGCTGAAATGAGTCACACATTTGAATTCAATTTGAATGAGTGAGGCTGCACCTTGAGAGGAGCAACCCTCTTATTCATCTTCACACCAAAACGAAGAAGATAACCAAGGAATAAATTTAACCAAGGAGATGAAAGATATGTACTTAACACATTGGTGAAGGAAGTCTCCCTTTGGATGATCAAAATCAACTGACTAAGGATCTTATTTATATCTCCAAAATAACTTCTACCATATAATGTACTTTAATTAGAAAATCATATCTCAAGCTACTCAGGTTCTGCCTATCTCAAGGGGAGAAAGGTTGTAAGACTCCAATACTTTGGCCACCTGATGCAAAGAGTCAAGTCATTGGAAAAGACCCTGATGCTGGGAAAGGCTGAAGGCAGGAGGAGAAGGGGATGACAGAAGATGAGATGGTTGGATGGCATCACTGACTCAATGGACATGAGTTTGAGCAAACTCCATGAGATGGCTAAGGACAGGGAAGTCTGGAGTGCTCCAGTCCATGAGGTTGCAAAGAGTCAGACACAACTTAGTGACTGCTGCTGCTGCTAAGTCACTTCAGTCATGTCCAACTCTGTGTGACCCCATAGACAGCAGCCCACCAGGCTCCCCGTCCCTGGGATTCTCCAGGCAAGAACACTGGAGTGGGTTGCCATTTCCTTTCAACAACAAATACTGAGAGGTGGAAATCTTTTGGATCATCTCAGAATTCTGCCTTCCACAGAACCTTTCAACTCAATGCCTCATTGAAATTAAAAGTTACTATATATATATATATATCAGTCAGTTCAGTTCAGTCACTCAGTCGTGTCTGACTCTTTGCGACTCCATGAATCACAGCACGCCAGGCCTCCCTGTCCATCACCAACTCCCAGAGTTCACTCAGACTCACGTCCATCGAGTCAGTGATGCCATCCAGCCATCTCATCCTCTGTCATCCCCTTCTCCTCCTGCCCCCAATCCCTCCCAGCATCAGGGTCTTTTCCAATGAGTCAACTCTTTACTGTAAATAAACCTGTAGTTTAGATTCTATCATCTTTTGCCATAAAATGATATGAAACTAAATATATAATCTCATTTTAGCAAAGTATTGTAACCATTATTCCCACATTCTTAAAGTGAACAATTTTCTTTTCATCCCTTTTTAGCTGTATGTTTGTTTTTATCAGAAATATGCTACACATTAATCAAGCATTAAGTGACTGAGATTTTACTGTGGTCTAAATAAGAGTAGAAGAGCAGTTGAAGGTGGAGCTTGAGAAGTCACCATGAGATAGTACTCAGGGTATTCTTTCATTCCAGTTGCTGCAAATTCTTGGAACACAGAAAAAGACTGGCTCAGAAAGTCTGACTTGTGACTCACTGTGAAGAGGTACACTTCACTAATGTCTCCATTATGCACATCAAATACTTAACCATATAGTTCTATCATAATTGATCACACATTTTCATATATAAGTATGCTCAAAGTTGAAATTACACCAATTCTAATCAGTTTTTTAAAAATCTGAATGATTATTCAGAGCAAGACAATGTCTTTATATAAAGTGATGCAAATGTGTAAAACTCTATCCTTACAGGCAATCTGAAATTGAGTTGCTGCTGCTGCTGCTAAGTTGCTTCAGTCGTGTCCGACTCTGTGCAACCCCATAGACAGCAGCCCACCAGGCTCCACCGTCCCTGGGATTCTCCAGGCAAGAACACTGGAGTGGGTTGCCATTTCCTTCTCCAATGCATGAAAGTGAAAAGTGAAAGTGAAGTCGCTCAGTCATGTCCAACTCTTAGCGACCCCATGGACTGCAGCCCACTAGGCTCCTCCGTCCATGGGATTTTCCAGGCAAGAGTACTGGAGTGGGGTGCCATTCAAAATAAAATATAACACACTTTCAATATCACTGTAAGAATTATTCAAAGTGTTCTATGTTTGTGTCAAGCTGGATTCATTCTTCTTTATCCTCAACTGTGTTTCTAATCTGAGTTTTTCCTCCTATTGTTGATATTTGACCCAAAAAAGCAAATCAGTCACAATGATTAATATATTTTCTTCTTCATTTCAGAATACATTTAAAGTTTAAATAAGTCATCTTTCTTAGAGGACATTATCCAAAGTTATTAATAATATATTAAAATTTGAGATCTTTTTTGGGTACCTATATGTGCTTTCATCTCCATTAGATGGACTGTTTGAGTGGACTGAGATTGTGAGTAATCTGAGTACAAAATGCCAGTATTAAAAAGACTATAATCAAGTAAGACAGTGCCTCTTTGGTGATAATACTGTTTTTTTTCCCTCTAGTTGCTAGGTTTCAAAGTCGCTCTGTGGGGTAAAGTCTGGATACTACTGCTCTGAAGCCAATGTCTTTGAGCGGCAGCCAGCAGCAGTGTGATATTATTAATCAAGGCAGCCACCTCAGGTAGAGCTGAGAAAAGGCTGAGTTGAACAGTCAGCAAGACAGTACGGGCAGGAGTATGCTATCTATGGGAGCAATCCAGTGAAGACATCACATTATTCCTCATGACACAGTTGAAGGTAAATACTTCTCCATTCAGTGATCTTATAGTGCCCCCCCCGCCATTATACTAGACGATATTTGTTGTTGCTACAAATGCTGGCATTTAACCCAGACTTTTAAAATGCCTCTAATGCGCATGGGAAACCTCAACGTCTGATGACTCACAGTAAGAATTTCTGTACCTCTCTTACACACTCATCCTTTGTCTTTTCTGTGATTTATTTGGACACAATGGACATGAGTTTGATTAAACCCTGAGAGATAGTGAAGGACAGGGAAGCCCAGTGTGCTTCAGTCCATGAGGTTGCAAAGAGTTGGACACAATTTAGCAACTGAACAAAACAACCAACAATAACAGATTCAAATGCAAAAATAAAAATGATTTGAAAATATATTCCCACTGGCATCCATTAGTTCCTGGGTTCATATTTCGAGAACAGAAGCCCCTTGTCATGATTCTACATTAGTCTGATGTTCATGGTAATGTACGATGCTGTACAATGTATGATTACAGAATGTAACCATGAAACATAAATGTAAGATGCATTAGGTAAGACAGAAGAATGAAAATTCAGTTTGTAAAGCACGTAAAACTATGCTGACAAATATGTTTCATGAGTGATGCGTAAGTGTGATCTGCTTTTAACATCATCATCTTTAGAAAGTGGAAGCTCTGCTCATTCCTTAAAGATGACAAAGGTATCCATGGAGACCTGCCAATATCAGGATTCAGGTCTTACATTNTAAAGCACGTAAAACTATGCTGACAAATATGTTTCATGAGTGATGCGTAAGTGTGATCTGCTTTTAACATCATCATCATCTTTAGAAAGTGGAAGCTCTGCTCATTCCTTAAAGATGACAAAGGTATCCATGGAGACCTGCCAATATCAGGATTCAGGTCTTACATTCTCGCCTCAGTACTGTTAACAAATCATTGAGCATGGGGTTGAGGGTATTCAGGGGAAGTCAGTTAACCTTCCCTGGGTCTTTTCTTTTTCTGTTTGAATTCATAAAGTGTTTGGAATTGAAATACATGACTTCTAAGCTCTTATCCAACCTCTAAAATATCTTATGGCCCTAATATAAGATATTTTGACAGACATTAGAATATTATTGAATATGCCCTAAAGCACCTCTTAACACTGAACTGGGGATACCATCTAAGAAATGTGGGAACTAAGAAAAATATCAAGGTGCTTTCTCACTATTAGAGTAAGAAAAGGCTTGTCACCGATTCACATCTCTAATCTTTATTGCCTATGTGTGTGCTTTGCTCACTTGTGTCCTATTCTTTGCGGCCCCGTGGACTGTAGCCCCCCAGGCTCCTTTGTCCATGGGATTCTCCAGGCAAGAATACTGGAGTGGGATGCCATTTCCTTCCCCAGGGGATCTTCCTGACCCAGGGATTGAACCCACGTCTCTTACACCTCCAGCATCGGCAGGCAGGTTCTTTACCTCTAGTACCATCTGGGAAGCACGATACATACACAGTATGATACAATCCCATCATGCTTTAAATAAGAAGAACTTTAAAGACTCACAGATCTCCACCTTTGAATTAAAAGGCACTTCGTCTTCCTTCCCCCCTGTCCAGCCTAGACACTTGCCCTATACCATTCATACTTGATGAGAACCCATTTCTCACATATTCTCCGTGGAATTTCATCCAATGTTGTAATATCACACTTTCTATGAGCTAGACACTTTACCCTGAATCACAGTCAAATGGCTTCATATAATTAATTTAACATTAATCTTACTTCTCAGACATTAATCCATACCACCACTCCCCAAGTTTAAGGTAATTGTCACATTTTGGACAAAAGAATCGCTAGGATAGGGATACCTTCTCCTTTAGCCTTTTCCCCGACTCTAAATGCTTCTGCATCCAGATCAGCCACTCCTAGCTAATTACTCTGCTCTCATTAATAACACTCAGAAAAGAACAGGCTGTGTAATTTGCATTTTGACCACTGCAGCTTCCTGTGAGAGTATCTCCTCTGAGCTGCTTATTGCACATTGTTAACACAAGCTAAGACTACATTAGATATTGTTGTCAATCATTTTTAAAAAGTATTGGCTTCTACTGAGTTTAAATGAAATAAAATCTTAGGAAATCCTGGAGTCTGGGTTCCTTTGCTTGACATATGAAACATAAGAAGACATTTTGTAATTTATTCTTACTAAATTATGGTGCAGTTTTGATAAAAATTGCATATTTTATAATATTTTAGTAACTTTATTATTTAATGCATTAACTAGACCTCCCATTTATGTTAACCTAGAAAGAAGTTCTTAGTCTATGATTATCCAAGGCTGATAAAAATATTGAATAAGGTATAATCTGACCCTCACCAAAGGCACAATCGATTAGATTTAGAAGAGTACTCATTGATGTAAACACCACATGTGCTATATTCTAGCCTGAATTAATTTAAATTCTAAGCAAAAAAATGACAAGGTTTTTTTCTCCAGATACCTTGCTGAAATAAAGATGTACTAGCTCTAACATTTTGATCAATTCCTGAAAGGAAGACCAAGATAACAACCTTTAAATTTTCAATAATCCAGGATGGGAGACTTATGTGATGGTATCAAGATTCAGAAAGACTGAGGGACATTCCCTACTTCTGGTGCCATAGAATTCTCCAACTGGGTAAGTAGAGAGCAATTTAAAGCCAAAACCATTCATTCATGGTGCAAAGTAATCATCTAGCACATTTAACATTTTTGGACTAAAAAAAAAGATGGTGGCTGCTGCAGCTAACTTTGAGAAATCCTTGACATTTCAAAACCATTTTGTCTTTTTTTTTTTAATGTACAGTTTCAAATGACAAGGTACTGATTCCTTAAAGCTGAATTTCTTGGGTTATTTTTCATTTGCATAAATTTATCAAGCATAAATTACTCAGGGTTTCTGAAGAACATTCCAAATATATGTCTATTCATCTGACTCATTATTTGTAAGAACATGATTTTCTAAAATTGCTGTGCTTTTGCCCATAACTCTGGGTATCATCCATTGTGCCATTTAAACTATTTTCTGGAACTTTTTCTGTTTACTCTCTTCCCAATCAATTCTTCCTCTCTGTCTAGTTTACCTGGAACTCTGCAGTCACAGACCTATTTAAAATCAATGGGACTGCAAGAGAAGCTTACTAAAGAGAACCTACCAAATATTTTTATGACGGTTTCCAAGATTTAAACTCAAACATCATCGGAAACTGCTGCCTCCGTTCCCTGGCTTCCTAAGATCTAACCCAAAGACAAACGGAATTCATCATACCCCAGTTTAGTAGTGCGAAATGTCTTAAGTATGGCTACAGTGCGTATGTTGATCCTGTGTTGCTCTGTTAGTCCCTAAGTCCTGCCTGACTCTGCGACCCCATGGATTTTAGCCCACCAGGCTCCTCTGTCCATGGGACACTCCAGGCAAGAATACTGGAGTGGGTTGCCATTTCCTCCTCCAGGGGATCTACCCAAGCCAGTGATCCAACCCGGGTTTCCTGCATTGCAAGCAGTCTTTACCGTCTGGGTCACCAGGGAAGCCCTGCATATGCTGATGTAAGTAATCAAAAGGTCATATGTAACTCTCCTGTTTCTGGATCAAAGAGAAGGAAAGGGAATCTAAGCGGATTGAACAACTTATTAAGGCTCAAGCTGCATGAAGGAAACACCATTCACAGTGCATGAGATCTGCACCCTCTGACCCACTGGAAGGCCGAGCAGCGAAGAGCGGAGACGCTTACGTTCTTGGAAGGACGTGAAGAGCATCTGGAAGCGGCTGTTGCGGCTGCCCTCGTCGGCCCACATGCGGATGACCCCGAGCCCCGTGCGGAGCATCACGTCGTTGGCCACGGTGCTGCAGAACTTGGCTTTCAGGTCCTCCACCGAGCTGCTTCCGTCATACACCGCCACGAAGTTCCTCTTGCATTCGTTGGAATTCTGCATCTCATAGTCCAAGAACCGTAAGTAGATCTGTAAAACAACGAAGATGCAATAATTTCCCTGCAAAGAGGGAAGCAGTTCAGCGAGCACCAGCGCTTCCTTTCTCTTTCTCAGTCTCACAAGACAAGCTTGATTGCAATCAATCTTATTATTTTGTCCCTGTGGGTGGTAGAAAGTAAAGACGTATATCACTCAGACCAACTTCTGCTTAATACTGTTTTCAAATGTTACTATCCCTTCTTTTAGGTATTTTTACCCAGATAATTCTTCTCTTTTCTGGAATCAGTTATTAGTTTTCATACTTACTGTTGTATTTTAATCAGCACAAATGTGTTTTAAATATTGCTGATATATTCTTGTTAGAGTTCCATGACTTCAATTTATTTCCAAAAATGTGTGGAAATGCAACATTTGTACTAATATCAAACAAAACCAGAAATGGCATCAAAAGACAGTCCCTGCTTTTACTTTGCTTAAATTATTTCACATAACTACACTGCTTCATTGTTAAGATAGAGTATATATATTTTAAAATACAGCTAAATCTGTGGTCATTCTAACCATAACATAGAATCAAACCATTTAGTTAAGTCCATGTAAATAAAAATTAGATTAACACTTAATAGGTAAAATGGACTGTACAACCTACTTTAGAGATTATTGTTAAATACTCCCCCAAACTTTATAAAGTGGTGCATTTATTATTATATTCAGGAAATGCAGACTTGGATGATATAAATTGCAAATTAAACACAGGGTCCTTCAAGCCAATCTGTAGTCCTTTTACCATATTACACTGTTTCAGACATACTGTTTTAAGAGCAACAGACATTACTTGACTCTCTATGAATTTGCATTAAAAACTGAAATAATTAATTCAACCAGTGATAAATATATATAATGGACTACTATCCACCCACAAAAAAGAATGAAATCCTGCCATGTGAAGCAACATGGATAGACCCCAAAGGTACAATACTGTATGAAGTTAGGTGGAGAAAGACAAACATTATTTCACACATATGTGGCATCTAAAAACCAAACCAAACACAGTTTAAAAAAATCAATCTGTTAGATAGAAAACAACAAAACAAAACCAGAATAGTTGTTACCAAAGGGGAAGTGAGTTGAGGGTGGGCAAAATAGGTAAACGGGGTCAACCTTATGGTGATGGATGGTAACTGGTCTTGAGGCAGTGATGACCTTGCAGAGTATGTAGGTGGCGAATTATAGTGCCCTATGCCTGTAACTCATGTAACAATAATATTAAAAAATGACTTCTTCCATTCTCCAACCACAATGGCATTATTCTCCCTTTGTGCTACAATATTACTTTGAACATATTTTAAGCTTTAGTTACAGGTGATATGTAACTTTTGTTGAACTGTGTGTTCCTCAAAAGCTGGGACACCTGTGTACTTATTTTATTTTCAGTGTTTGACCATGTGTTATGTATGTTAAGCACTCACCATAAAATTTAATCGATGTATATTTAATGACTGACTATAATTTTGTTTTCTTTATTGACTTCATTTTTTTCAGCATCCATCACATATCTATTGGGCACCTACACACCAGACTTTGAGTGCTATAAATCATGATAATTATATATATATATAATAAATGACAATTTATTATTTGCAGAGGAAATGGTATGCAATAATTCTCAAGACAAGTTATTTATAACTCTCAATTATGACATAAAAGCATATATGTAGTATGATGCAGACTTATAAGGAACTGACTGAGTAAAATGTGAATCTTAAGTCATGAAATCTTCATATAGTTCTCAGGAGTAAGAACAACGCAGAAAATAGGGAGAAATAGACAAAATTGAGAAGTAATGGCAAACACCATAGTTTTATTATGCTTTGTATGGTGAGAAGGTTTTCACGTATATGTGATCTGTAAAATTTCAGTTGGAAGCTATACCAAAATTCCCAAATACTTTGATACTGATTTTAAATTAACTGACATTGTTGTTGCTATTGTTTAGTTGCTCAGTCATGTCCAATTTTCTGCAAGTCCATGAACTGTAGCCCACCAGGCTCCTCTGTCTTTGGGATTTCCCAGGCAAGAATACTGGAGTCATTCCCTTCTCCAGATCTTCCTGACCTGGGGATTGAGCCCGGGTCTCCTGCATTGGCAGGGGGATTTATTCTGTGAGCCACCATTACTACAGCCTTATAAAACCTATAGCCTAAGAAAACCTCCTGTTTATCATTCCCAGGTTATTGCTTTATTATATTCTTTCAAAAGTTCAAATATTACTCATGTAGCCTATTTTAGATCTACTCTTCCCAACCAACTATTGCATTTCAGAAAATTATCCAGAAAATTTTACTGTCCATCTTAGGAAGGTATATCTGAAAATATCAAACAAGTTTCTACTAACTATTCTGTTTTTCAAATTTTCACATGGATTTGTACAAAGGAACTGTATCTGTCATTCACATGATCTTTGCCAGGAAGCAAAGGAGATCAAATAGCTTACTTAAGGGAAATAAATCAATATGAGAGATTTAAACAGGATTAAAATCCTGAACTTTTATTTTAAAGATCTTTTCATTTGGCCCATCCTGATTAAAAGTAAACAAATTGAAAACTGTATAAAAAATAAATAACTATAAAGTCTAAGTATTCTTAGAAGGTAGAAGAACTTAATGCAACAAAAATCAAATATATTTATATTCTCAAATAGTACACAATGATTCCAACATATAATTAGCCCTCAAAGTAATATGCAATTAGAATTGTAAACACACATAGTTTGTAATAGGAGAAGACACTGAGCAGAGTGACTGAAAATCCCTCCCTCCAGTGTTCTTACAAAGTTATAAGAAACAAACATGATGCCCACAGAAAGAAAAATAATTAAGGTGATTGTTCAACTATTTGAAGAAAGAAAGATTTTTGATTGTGTCATATTTTCAGGTTGATTCAGGGGTGAATATGTCTGGACAATTATTTCAGGTTTCTTTCTGACTCTGAATAAAGTCAACTTAAAATGCTATTTGCATCGTACATTGACAGTAACTCAACTGTGCAAAGGCATTATCTCACTCAAATCTCTCCGACAGCGATGCACACTATTATCACAACTATTTTAAAATAATATGACGTTTAAAAAAGCAAAGTGATGCTCTTAAAGCAACACAGGACCTTAAATAATAGATCAGTATTCAACTCAGTTCTGCCTGACACTTTTCTCCTTGGTATCAAACTCTGCAGACTCAGATAAATTTTTTGAAGATTTTCAAACGGATAGTCCAGAAAGAAAGTTATAGTCCTAAATGAAAACAAACTACAACAAAACTGACAAGTAAGCAAGCTAAACAAACCATTTCTATTTTTCTAAAGGAACTAAGAAACATACTGATGATTGACATATGAACGAAATTCACAGAAAACAAATGTGTCCCTCTGAAATAAATGGCTGTTTTAAATTTTCTTTAAAAATAAAATTATCTTATAGAAGAACATTGATATAGCTAAAAAGATGATTTGCATAGTTGACCCTTGTTTTCTCATGTGATATTTTCCATGAGAGGTGAATGGTGTACACTTTTACAAGAACCTGCATGGCTGGAGTGGAAGAACCTTCTATATTTAAAGACCATTCTTATTACAGCTCTTTCAAATCCTAAAAGATGATGCTGTGAAAGTGCTGCACTCAATATGCCAGCAACTTTGAAAAACTCAGCTGTGGCCACAGGACTGGAAAAGGTCAGTTTTTATTCCAATCCCATAGAAAGGCAATGCCAACGAATGCTCAGACTACAGCACAACTGCACTCATCTCACACACTAGTAAAATAATGCTCAAAATTCTCCAAGCCAGGCTTCAACAGTATGTGAACCATGAACTTCCAGATGTTCAAGCTGTATTTTAAAAAGGCAGAGGAACCAGAGATCAAATTGCCAACATCCACTGGATCATCAAAAAGGAAGAGAGTAAGAGAGTTTCAGAAAAACATCTACTTCTGCTTTATTGACTATGCCAAAGCCTTTGACTCTGTGGATCACAGTAAACTGTGGAAAACTCTTCAAGAGATGGGAATACCAGCAACCTAACCTGCCTTCTGTAAAATCTGTATTCAGGTCAAGAAGCAACAGTTAGAACTGGACATGGAACAACAGACTGGTTCCAAATAGGGAAAGGAGTATGTCAAGGCTGTATATTGTCACCCTGCTTATTTAACTTACATGCAGAGTTGCTGCTGCTAAGTCACTTCAGTTGTGTCTGACTCTGTGCAACCCCATAGATGGCAGCCCACCAGGCTCCCCCGTCCCTGGGATTCTCCAGGCAAGAACACTTGAGTGGGTTGCTATTTCCTTCTCCAATGCATCAAAATGAAAAGTGAAAGTGACTCAGTCGTGTCTGACTCTTAGCGACCCCATGGACTGTAGCCTACCAGGCTCCTCCATCCATGGGATTTTCCAGGCAAGAGTACCAGAGTGGGGTATCATTGCTACCTCATGTGAAATGCCAGGCTGGATGAAACACAAGCTGGAATCAAGATTGCTGGGAGAAATACCAATAACAGATATGCAGATGACACCACCCTTATGGCAAAAAGCGAAGAATTAGAGTCTCTTGATGAAAGTCAAAGAGGAGAGTGAAAAAGTTGGCTTAAAACTCAACATTCAGAAAATGAAGATCATGGCATCTGGTCCCATCACTTCATGGCAAACAGATGGAGAAACAATGGAAACAGTGAGAAACTTTATATTTTGGGGCTGCAAAATCACTGCAGATGGTGACTGCAGCAATGAAATTAAAAGACACTTGCTCCTTGGATAAAACGTTATGACCAACCTAGACAACATATTAAAAAGCAGAGACATTACTTCGCCAACAAAGGTCTGACTAGTCAAAGCTTTGGTTTTTCCAGTAGTCATGTATGGATGTGAGAGCTGGACTATAAAGAAAGCTGAGTGCCGAAGAACTGATGCTTTTGAACTGTGGTGTTGGAGAAGACTCTTGAGAGTCCCTCGGACAGCAAGGAGATGAAACCAGTCCTGAATATTCATTGTAGTGACTGACGCTGAAGCTGAAACTCCAGCACTTTGGCCACTTGAGGTGAAGAACTGACTCCTTGGAAAAGACCCTGATGCTGGGAAAGATTGAAGGCGGGAAGAGAAGTGGGCGACAGAGGATGAGACGGTTGGATGGCATGATCCACTCAATGGACGTGAGTTTGAGTAAGCTCCGGGAGTTGGTGATGGACAAAGAAGCCTGGTGTGCTGCAGTCCATGGGGTTGCAAAGAGTCAGACACGACTGAGCAACTGAACTAAACTTACTAGAATACTATCCATAGAGGAATTGAACAGTTACAGTCACTGGATATTATATATTCACTTCTGAAGCATTCAATCATTTTAAAGCTTTTAAAAATAATTTTAAAAAATAAATAAAATATTCCAGTGATAATTAGCTTTACTGAGTACAGAGTTGTTACTGCACAAACCAAATCCATTAACCAGACCAGTGATCAAGTTTTCCCACTCTAGCTATAGTATATATCATATTGAAAAACCCTCCCACATTAGGATTTAAATGATATTTTGTCAGCTTAAAGCTCATTCCATAATATCACTAAGGAGGAAAATGCCATGTGACAATGTTTTTACTTAAGGTCGAAAACAATAGAAAGCTTTTTAGTGTGTCTGCTGAAGAAAAGAGAAAGTGATAAACAGAATCATATATAACTTCAGTAAAATAGTCAGATTACAATCTTGTCTCAGTGCATCATTTTGATGCATTCTTCTTTCTAATCAGTCACAAAGAGTTTGAGCTGACAAAATGATTTATGGAATAGGACGTGGGAGGCTTCAGAACATATAAGCAATTTCTAGTAATGTCTGTCTTCCAAGTCACACTAATAGGAGAGTAGAATCCCTTTTGCATATTTAAACCAAGGATATCTGGCTAACAATTTACTAAGTTAATATACTTGCAAACATTTAATATCAACCATTCAACCTGCTTCCATCGTCTGTCTCCCAATGATGTGCGAAAAACAAACACTGTTTGGGGTCATTTTTTAAGACTTGCCAGAACAGTTTTCTCCATGATAAATATAAATATAAATACACCACAGTCTGAGAAACACTGGCCACGGTTTCAATATTACTTTACATTTTGATAGATAAAGCTACATTCTAAAAAGCGTGTTGCCCAGGACTTCTGTGGTTGCTGTTTGTGGCTGGACTTGCAGGGCCTTCTAATCTTAAGTAGTATATCCCATGAATTTGGAGGAGAGCAGCATGCACTTTATTCAGAGGAGAAAACCAGAACATCATACTGTGTTCTGAAGTGTTGAAAAAACACACACTCCACACAACAAACCCAGATAAAACAACATTAACGTGATTTTCTGGCCTGCACAGACAAGCATCTCAGCAACTTTTCAAAATCTGATGCTACAAACTGAGATTTCATTTAAAAACAAAGTTGAAGCATAACACTGTCATAGGCAGTTCTCTAGCCAGGTAAAATGTTCATGTTCATCCAATTTTTATTTTAATTTTTGGAGATGATAAGGGCAGGCTCAGTCTTTAGAGCCCCTAATCTCGTTGTCATCAATTTTTGCGGCTGCCCTTTGCTTACGCATTAATTTTCTCCTTGCTCCCATAACACATCACCACAAACTGAGCAGCTTTAAACAATGTTGTTGTGTGGTTGTGCTCAGTCGTTCAGTCTTGTCCGACTCTTTGTGACCCCATGGATTATAACCTGTCAGGCTCCTCTGTCCGTAGGATTCTCCAGGCAAAAATACTGGAATGGGTTCCATTTCCTCCTCCAGGGGAATCTTCCCAACCCAGGGATCAAACCCACATGTCTTGCAATTCCTGCACTGGCTGGTGGATTCTTTACCACTGGCCCCCCCCACCCACTGGAAGTCTGCTTTAAATAATGCACATGTATTATCTCTAAGTTCTGTAGGTCAGAAGTATTGGTGAGCTGCACTGTGGTCTTTGCTTAGGTCACATGAGTCTGAAAACTCAACTTCACTATAAAATATTAATTTATTGTATTTGTAAATTTGTTCTTTTTTGTCTTAATATTATTCACAACATTTTGGATTAAGTAACATTTAAAAAATTANNNNTATCAGTTTATTTTTTCCATGAGTGTTAACTGAATGACAGGTTTTTCCTGGCACTGGGTACCTACAGAGAAGGGCCTTCCAGATGGCACTAGTGGTCAAGAACCCACCTGCTAATGCAGGTAGAAGTAAGAGACACAGGTTCCATCCCTGGGGCAGAAGAATGCCCTGGAGGAGGGCACAGCAACCTCCTCCAGTATTCTTGCCTGGAGAATCCCATGGACAGAGAAGCCTGGCAGGCTGACGTCCATAGGGTTGCAGAGTTGGACATGACTGAAGTGACTTGACACACACACAGGCACCCACCTAGAGAGAAATAAGCTCCAACCTTCATGAAATTAACATTGTTACCATAATTGGCTCATTCAATATACTTGTCTAGTGGTTCTTTACTGAACCTGATCCAGAACTAGACACAATTAATATGTTCCCCTCTCACTTGCTCTAGAATCTATATGAAAGCCAAAGAGTTGCTTGCTGCTGCTGCTGCTAAGTCGCTTCAGTTGTGTCCGACTCTGTGCAACCCCATAGATGGCAGCCCACCAGGCTCCCCCGTCCCTGGGATTCTCCAGGCAAGAACACCGGAGGGGGTTGCCATTTCCTTCTCCAATGCGTGAAAGTGAAAAGTGACAGTGAAGTCGCTCAGTTGTGTCAGACTCGTAGGGCCCCCATGGACTGCAGCCTACCAGGCTCCTCCACCCATGGGATTTTCCAGGCAAGAGTATCGGTGTGGCCTGCCATTGCCTTCTCTGAAAGAGTTGCTTACAGAGACATATTTAAACATCTCATTGTTAACCAACTTCACTATACTGACTCTGCTTATTCATCTGTTAAACGCACTTATCAGTAATGAATTTCCAACTTTCTTTCTGGCTCTGATATTCCAATTTCTAAGAAATCTGGATTAATCACATTCTAATTAAAGGCAATCATCTGTATTACAATTCTCAAACAAAGGCGGTATCAGATAGTGTATTTTCTTTTTATGAAAGGGCTGAGAAGTGACATACACTTGATGTAAATTTTAATGGAACCCCAGTAAGCTATTTAGCACTTTCATTGTGTAATATGTTGCAATCACCAGTTATCATTCACATATTCACAGGAGCCATTTCAGGGCTTAACTTGTGCTTTGATAGTCTGTTCTCCTAGGCTGCTAGGACCTCCATATAAATAGAAACCCCAAGTAAAGTGTCACCTCCATTGCTTTTGCAACAGTTATTCAAAGCCACTTCCTATCCCCTAACCTTTAATTTAACAGAAAAGGCCTGTCACAATAGAGCCATCTTTGTCCAGCTCTGCAGGCGGCTTCCCCTTTGGGTCACAGAATGCCAGATTCTGTGACAGGCAGGAACACCTGGCACTGTTCTGGGATTGTACAAAAGATGGTTTATTTACCAGCTGGAAGGAAACGGTGTGTGTTCGCACTTTCATTGACACCCTCTCTTTGACACTGTGGTGACAAAGATGCCAGTTATGACCATGAGGTGGGGCTCAGATACTTCCTGTTGAAAAAAAAAATCTAAAATAGCGTTCACTCTTAGAGTTGAAGGAAAATGAATAGCACATGTGAATCCACAAATTATGTAAGAACATAATAAACTGTAATTGAACTCTCACTTTATCCTTGCAGTAGGTTGGGTTTTATGTCCCCAGTAGCCTTGGATTTTTTTAATGGAAGGATTACTATGTCTTTCATCATAAATCATAATTTTAATGAAGTTAATTAACCTTTTAAAAGATTTGTTCTGATGTAGAGAGACCTGTAGTGGTAAAGCTGGAAAGTAGACCATGGTCTGAATCTCCATCACCAGAAGTTTGGGAAAAATATGCCACACTTCCAAATTATATGCAAACCCCAAATACATATGCATAGGAAATCAAGAGAAGAAAAATAAAAGTATTTCCTGAAATACCAACTCACTTGGAAATGAGTCTTATTTTTCCCTCATTTAGAATATCCAGCCACCAAATTCTTTCATATCTAGCCTCGGGCGAAAACTCTGTCCTTTCTAGACAAGGAAAATCTGGTTTTTTTTGAAAATACACATCTGACCACATCACTTTGCTGTTTCATAGTCTTGTATGTATCACTAAGAGGAGGGCATGGCAAGCCACTCCAGTATTCGTGCCTGGAGAATCCCGTGGATGGAGGAGCCTGGCGGGCTATGGTCCATGAGGTCTCAGAGTTGGACACGACTGAAGGGACTCAGCACACACAAACGCACATGCATCACTAATGCACTCAGGATGAATCTGGGCTCTTGAAGGGCACTAACAGAATCCTTCAGCTTAACAATTCACCTCCGGAATTCTGCTTTCATGTGGTCACATGCAATCCGTCCCCGAGAGGGGGGAATCTCTCATGATCACATGACCGTAGGGAAGCTATTTACTCCACCTATCAAGGTAAGTTCCCCCCTGTCTACCTGAGAGCCTCGTTTCTCATCAAAACTCAGAAGATGCCTCGCAATGCAACCTGATCCTACCTTTGATCCCCCTCACCAGGGGCAAGTGATCTTCTTCTTCACTCTACTACACCTTATAAATACCTCAATGATCTTGTCTTATTTCATGGATTATTTTGATACATAGTTGTCTAAAAATTAAATATAATAGCATAATTTTTCACTTGTTCACCATAGTGCTTGAGAGTTTATAGACACACTAGGCCAGTTAATTAAATAACAAACTGTTCAACCTCAATAAACTGGCAATTCCAAGTCTAAAAAATCAATAAAGCTTTATTGTAACTATATTCTACTTCTAAAGGATGACAATAAAGGGAGAATAAGCAAATAATCAACAGGCTAAACCAGTGACTGCTACTGGTACAAAATTCTCATCCCCGTATTTAAGACACATCCATAATAGCATGAATAAAGTTGTTCTAAACAAGTGTTTCCAAAACAGAGATCTGAGTCTGAATCTGGACCACAATTTTACACACCAGAAATGCATGACTTTGTGAGCCCTGGACAATTTCTTTCACAGATTTTAAGTTAAAAAGCAAGCAAACTGCAGATACTGACAATAAGGCCATAAGTTAATTAAACCATAGCTTGCTTACAACATTTCAATACATTTTTCTAGAGGTAGATTTACCCTAGAGTCTCTTGTCCAGATTATCCAAGGATCTCTTCAGCATTCTTTCCATATTATTGTGACCTTGAAAGTTACATTAAACAGAGGAAGACATGCTACATTTCAAAACAAAAATAAAATGATCGCTTATGATATACTGAGCTTGTCTGGTTGGTTCAAAGCAATGCAATGCTGGAGACACTTTTCAAGTTGTCTGTCAAACCTGCATTTCACCTTGAGACTGACCTTGGATCGCGGGGGTGCTCGGATGTACCACTTGCAATCAACAGCCTCGCTAGCAGAAGCTTTGCCTTCCTTCATAATTTGTATAGACTCCACAATGCCTTCAGGGCCGCCCATCTCAAACTCACACACTAAATAACGAGATGCCAGACAAACATACAAAAATGGAACTTGAGTAATAAACCAAAAGTATATATCACAGCAGAAAACAAAGGTCTCTGAACAGTATTAAATATCTGTTTTACCAACCTGGTAATGGTTTCAAAACTCCAAGGTCCTTAAAGTCAGGATCTTAAAAATTGAGAAAAAGACAATTAGTCTTATTCTGTATTTATGACTTAAAATGATACTGAGTAAGATATTATTGAATCACTCAGGAATCTCCCTTATAAACCTATTAAGGGAAATTAAATGGTTAAATAAAAACCAAATAATAACGTTAATACTGTAATGTTAATTTATATAATATTATTACTACAGGATTTCTATCAAAGAGCCACTTTAAAAAAACCTTCCAATGTCATACCTTCATCTAATAATCAAGTAAAAATCTTACTGATTGTCTTTATAATCAGACAACATTTTTTTTTTTTGTAAAATGAATCCATAGTTAGGGCTTCCCAGGTGGTGCAGTGGTAAAGAATCCGCCTGCCAATGCAGGAGATGCAGGAGACATGGGTTCGAGCCCTAGGGTGGGATGATCCCCTGGAGGGGGAAATGAAAACCCACTCCAGTATTCTTGCCTGGAGAATCCCCATGGACAGAGGAGCCTGGTGGGCTACGGTCCATGGGGGTCACAAAAGAGTCTGACACCGCTGAGCAACTAGCCAACAACAGAATCTACAGGTAAGGCAAGGTTTGGGTAAACGATCACCTATTCTAGATACAATTATTTTGTGTGATTTCAAAGAGCCTTTAAATTGAAACAGAATTGAAAGGGGACCACCATAAACCATAAAGTGCCCCTCCTCCGGCAAGCTGCACTGCATGGCTCCTTTGGTGACCACCTGTACTGGCTGGGCGGTGCACCCTGTGGGATCTTACCTCTCTGACCGGGGATTGAACCCAGACCCTCAGAAGTAAAAGTGAGGAGTCCTAACCGCTGGACCACCAGGGAATTCCCGATCCTGTTTTCCTCAATTCTTCTTCCCCAACTCTTCATCTGATGCTAGTTTTCAAAGTGCTCCTCAGGATTCTGTCTACTCAGCATCCAGTCTCCTCCCAGTCTTCTCCAGTCCAGGGGTCTGTCCTTCTCTGCTCATTTAGGTGTTTTCCTGCTCAGTCACCCAGTTGTATTTGACTCTTTGTGACCCCATGGACTGCAGCCCGCCAGGCTCCTTTTTCCATGGGACTCTCCAGGTAAGAATACTCAAGTGGGTTACCATTGCCTTCTCCAGGGGATCATCCTGACCCAGGTATTGAACTTGAGTCCCCTGCCTTGGCAGGTGGATTTTTTACCACCTGGGAAGCCCCATATGTGCTTTCAGGGAAGCCTGATTTATCATGAGCCTCTGCAGCATCTTAATTGCTATCAACCATCTTAATTATAAACCCAAAGTGGTGGTCTCGTTTCCATTTCCTGGAACTGATTCTGAAGTGAGGATGCAGCCAGGATAACACACCACTGAACCTATCGGAGGGCTTCTGAGAATGTTTCACTTGATGATATATAGAGACAAGGCGCATAGTTTTCCCAGCTCAGGTTGTCGGCATGTTGGTGTTGGCCCCTTTGGGATCATGTGTGGTGGGCAACTTATGATGTTGGCAGAGGCTAAAGAAAGAAAATGCTGGCTCTTATGACGAGCAGAGACTTCCCAAGTGTCTTAGTGGTAAAAAAAAAAATAAATCTGCCTGCAGTGCGAGAGATGAGGGTTAGATCCCCGGGTCAGGAAGATCCTCTGGAGAAGGAAACAGCAACCCACTCCAGTATTCTTGACTGGAGAATTCCACAGACAGGAGTCTGGTGGGCTATAGTCTATGGGGTCACCAAAGAGTCCAAAACGACTTGGTGACTTAACAACCACAACAAATGATGAGCAGAATGGAACCACAGAGAACTGTGAGTCCTTAAGGATATCACTGGGCATTGGATTCACCTTGTCTGGACTTGCAACTCTCTGAGCTTCTTGCTTTTTGAAACAATACACGTCCCTATAGTCTCAGTTACTTCGAATTGATTTTCTCTTATTTATGGGCAAAGGCATCAAAGGCTATGATTTATCTTGGAGACACATGGTATTCAATTTAAAAGATGATTGTGAAATTTAATTTGTCTTTGCTACTCTGGTATTAGTGATAAATCAAAAGTCGTACAAAGTTCGAAATGTTTTGTAAGACACCACTTGATAATGGTCTGGGGTTGAAATATTGAAGGCTAGCACTCTTTCTGGAAAGAATTAGGTCTGGATATTAATACCACGTGTGCATGTATGTCCATGTGTATCTGAGCATGCTTCTTAGTGCATCTCTGTATGTGAATGCACAAGCCCATAACTGCAGACTGATGTCACTAGTTCTACAAAGTAAAGGAAATATTTAATTTTTTGTGGGTTTTTTAACTAGTAAATTGCACTGATCTGTTGAAGCTGAAAGGATTGTGGGATTGTTCTTCCTACAATTTAGACACGGCCCCTGTCCTCTTAGACTCACTTTATTGCAGGACACTGTTAGAATAACCATGCATTTAAAACCAACAAAGAAATTCTTTTGCATAAGTATTTTGAAAACAGTTCTTTTGCCTTTTTGGAAAAGAAAAACAGAAATACCTGCATGGAATTTCCATTAAAGAAACAGAAATGAGGACAAAGAGTTTATTTGGATCAGTCTCCTCCTAGCAGAGACTTTTTCCCCTTCATCTAAGTCAATGGGTATTTGATCATTTTTTCAAGAAATGCGTATGTTAATACCTACTTTATACAAGAAAAGAACTATTTTGTAGAGAATTATGCAAACTGCCTGTCATCATCTAGCAGTTTTATTGGTATTGAGAAGATCCAGCCATTAAGCTTGCCTACTTCAGTTATTTTTGTTGTTGTTCAGTTGTCTGATTCTTTGGGATGCCATGGACTGCAGCACGCCAGGTTCCCCTGTCCCTCACTATCTCCCACAGCTTGCTCAAACTCAGGTCCGTTGAATCAGTGATACGCTCTCACTAGCTGGAATCTTAATTATTCATTACATTCTTTTTTACTATTTTGCATAATACTTAACAATGGTCATTAGTGCTACTCACTAGCTCCTTTTTGATGAGAATGTTTCAACCTTGCAGAGCTGTTCCTGTGATTCCTGTGAGAATGTAGTTGGTATTCTATTCTCTAGTTTGAAGGCTAACATTTGTCATTTTTATAACTCATGCCAGACAACGTTGAGAGAAATTCCAATTCTGAGAACTGAAAAAATGTTTTTGTCATTGTATTAATGGTGAAGCACTGATGGCTTAAAAACAATCCTTTGGGGAAAATAATCATTTGTGAATTGGACACCAGTAATATGACGAGCGCATTAATACATGGTCCCTGTGAGCTGCAGAAATAAACAAAAAATAAACAACACAGTGATTTGTAAAAACAGCCAACACTGAATTTAAGGATATTGAGATTGATTTATTGCTTCAGGTTGTCCAGGGCAATGACATAAATTATTATGCAGAAGCAGAGTGACCTTGGACTTAGAGCTCCCTAAGTCTATGCTCCACTAAACAATCTGAATCAACTTTTAGAAACATGAATCAAACCATGATACACACCTGGCTTCCCATTGCCCTGAGGTTAAAGCCACAACTCTCTGTAATGGAACACAACATCCTGGGTGTTCATTTCCCAGACCACCTGCCCAGCACACCCCAGGCTGCTAACCTCACTCTCTCCTCTCAAAACACATGGACGCCTTCTGTTTCTTCAGCACCCTAGGCTGTTCTCACGCTCAGCACTTTGAACTTGCTCTTTTCTAGGTCTGCAGTCTCTCTCCCCCAGGGCTCTGCACCCATGAATCTTTCTTATTCTTCAGTTCTTGGCTCAAATATCTTTGAGGAAAGACCTTTCTGAATGACCCACTCTAAGGCAGCATTGACTCCCACTTTATTTTGTTCAACTTTTTTATATAAAAACTCATTATTATTTCATATTTATTATATTTTTATTGACCACCTACTCCCACTAGACTATAAAAAAGTACACAAGGGCCTTTATATCTATTCTTCCTCCCTTTATCCAGGACCCTGGACACTGCTCGGACATAACAGGTGCACAATAAATGTTACTGAATATAACATATGTCTTTGTCTTCGCGTATAAAAATAATTGCAAATCAGTCAACAGTACAAGATAATCAAGTTATTGTATAACTTGTACGAGTTATATGAACTGATATAACTTGATTATCTTGTATTGTTGACTGATTTGCAATGCTTTATATCAACACTTTTCCAATCCAGAGGCACTTACAGGAAATCATTAATGTTGTATTTAAGTGTACTTAGGTGTTGTATTTAAGACTGACTTCCTATTTACTGAACCACATCTTTTTTCTTCTTGGGCACACAGCTGACTATGTTTCCAGGCTTCCTTGCAACTCTGGGTACCATGTCCAGTGAAATGTGGGCAAAACAGTAATGTTTACTTGAAGGCTGAGCTCACGAGTATTTCTTGAAAAAATCATCCTCTCCCTTTCTCTCTCCCGGGGTCAACATCAGGAGGCAGACCTTGAAGATGCAGAGCTCCAGCTCCAATTCTGAAATGGAAGTGGAGCACAGCCTTTTCCTGATGCAGCTACATGAGCAAGAAGTAAATTTCAATTACCTGAAATTACTGAGGTTTTAGGATTTTTTTTGTTGTTATCATAAATTATTTTCCTAACCCAACAGTGTTCAAGTTATGGTCAGGGGTATCTAGGGCGCAGGAGACTCTTTCATGATAGCCAATGGCTAACCTGTTTCACAATCCTACTAAAATGTTGTCTATTGCTATCCTCATTTCTCGGGAATATAGGGCAGAGTTTTTCAGATCCTACATGACACGTGAAAGTCCCGTGGCTCAGAGGGTAAAGTGTCTGCCCGCAGTGCGGGAGACACGGGTTCAATCCCTACCTCAGGAAGATCCCCTGGAGAAGGAAATGGCAACCCACTCCAGTACTCTTGCCTGGAAAATTCCATGGACAGAGGAGCCTGGTAGGCTGTAGTCCATGGAGTCGCGCAGAGTCGGACACGACTGAGCGACTTCACTTCACATGACACGTGATGACATCACAAGTGTGGTTAAAGGAGGATTCGCTTATGTTTTCAAGAGCAGTCTCAGGCAGTGAGTTTAGGGTAGAGATGGCATACAGTTTCAGAGATGAGCCTACTTTATTCTCAATGATTTAATAGGGCACTGACCTGTTATCTTTAATTGCCCCTGCTATAATCTCTGTAACTCCATTCTTGTCCAATACATTCCAATTTAGAAATCTTGAACTTTGTCTTGAGTCCACACGGAAGCATAGCTAGAATTAGTATGTTTTTCCTGTCCTATTTTATAAATACACACACACATACATATATAGATAGATAGATATGGATAGATAAAGTATAAGCATTATGAAATTTAACAGTATTTCCTCTGAAATGAAATAAATGTATTTATAATATATTTTTCTTACTGTGAAGGATGGACATTTTGTCAGAGATGGAGGAGACTAAAACTCACTTTCTCCATCACCATTACAATGTCTGTATCTAACGTTTGAGAAAAGAATGAAACTCATATTTCAAAGAGGTTTCTTATTTATGGAAAGGAGAAATGTACTCCAAATAAAATGAAAAAGCTTTACATAAGAAATGAAAAGATGGGGAAAAAATCTATTTTTCCTTCAGCTTTATTGATGTTAATAATTTGCCGTATTGTGATTTAGGAAGAAATATATTTTATAGTAGTTTTATTGTGACAGTTTGCAGCATTATTTTGAGACAGTTAATAGTTTGGGAAGTCTTGAATATTTTAAACATAAACATAATACGCTCTTTAAAAGCTAAAATTCTCTTTTAGAGAGAGTATTGTATGTGCTTCTCCAACTAGTGTGAGAACTTACCTTTTAAGATGCTTTGCTGTCTTTTGCGTTTCTAGTTTGAAAGCTGTAACAGCTAATTTTTCAATTTTAAAGAGTTCATCACATTTACAGTAGAAAACTTCAGTTCTTCTTCTTTAATGATTGACCTCAAAATTATGCCACAACTGAACTAATGCAGTAATACCATTCAAGAATGTCCTGTTGCATAACACACAGTCAGTTAAATTTTAACATCTATGAAGCCTGGGGAAGTACAGATTTCATTACACGTTCATTTCTTATTTAGAGTTTAGTTCATTTTCTTTGAAGGAGATCTTTCACTTCCATGAGTCAGAGAACTCTGTTATTTCAATTTCTTTTTCAGCATCGTTAGGNTCTGATTACTTTTTATTTGGGAAAATTTTGAATAAACAAAAAATAATATTGCAAAACCAAAAAAAGTGAAAATTCATGTTTCACTTTTCAAACTAAAAATAACAGTCACTGAAATATCTTACAAAGCAAGTTATTGTGTTGACTAGAGAAGCAAACACAAGACCAGAAAAACTAATCAAGCAATGCTTTCGTCAGCTGACACTGTTGAATGTCTACTGGCTGAAAAGTATTTTTTTTAAAAAGCAACAAAACCCAAGACACTGCTGCTTTCTAACTATATAGTAACTTGCAGATGTAAAATTTTAGCTTTAAACAAGAAGACAGTTAACATTTTGTCTACGGAACCTTACTTTTTTCTAACAGATAGACAGATGTACAGACATGGCTGAGCTTGCTTATTTTTCTCAAAGTCATCATAGATCTTCGTTTATATGAATGCTTGGCAACAAACACAAGTAGTATTGAAATATTCAAATTGTTGGATAACTTTTAAATCTTAGGCCTTACACTGAAACATCTGTGTTGATAGTTGCATTGATGGTGCAAAAGTAATAAGTGAATAAAACTGCTGAATCAGGACCATGGCACCACACCTTAGCTGTTAGGTTCCGTTACATAATTCACTCCCATGCATTCTTGACGGTACAAAAGCCTTTTACTTTAGAATCTCCTTGATGAGGCATTCAAAATTACTAATTTTAAAAAACGTAGAATTCTGATTACATATCTTTTCTGCAGAAAGAAGAGTAAATCTGCTGACTTTTCAAGGAAAACAAACTGAAAACATTTGCCAAAGAAGAAATTCAAGCGAACTGAAACATATCCATCAGTGTGTATTTGACAGATCCTCAGTACCGAAGTAATTTTTCAATGTGACTGTTGTTTACACGAACAAGTATGATTTTTGATATTGAGTAATGAAATATGTTCATATTTGGAATATCTGCTTAACAGTGATCCAATAACTGTTATCTAGTGATTTTGGTGTTAAATAATTACGCATGGGTAAAAGAGGCATTTGAAGAGGAAAATACATTAACAGATGTTAATGTAACAGAACATGAACACTGACACAGTTTCACATTCCCCATTGCAACTAAGCTTTGAGAAACTATCACTTTATGAAGTTTGGGCTAGTATCCATGTGAAAAGGCTGTGAAACACTCTTCCCTTTTCCCTCTATATTTCTCTGTGAGACTGAATTTTCTTCATAGACTTCCATCATAAGAGCACATTAGAAATTTGTAATACAGAAGCAGATCTGAGCATCTAGCTATGTCTTATTAGGCCAGCCATAGACTGACAAAATTGTGAAACAAAGTTATCCCCCTAATTATTATTATTTTAAAATTCATTAATGGATATTTTAATATTAATGTTTTCAAATATGCTTTTATGTTAACACATAATTGGTTTTCAGTGTGATTTTTCTATGAATTAATAGTTATTTAAAATTTTATGAGTTTAAATGTCTAATATGACAAATACTGCATAATATAGCTTATAAGCTGAAGCACTTTGAGGTCGTCAGTATTTGTTAAGAGAAGATAAGGCTTTTGAAACCAAAATATTTCAGAACTTCTGCCTTAACCAACTCCATCTTTTAATTATGGGGAAATGTCTAATCCAAACAAAACTTCTTATGGCAGGTTATTAAATTCAGGACTGTGCAATTCATTTATTTTACATTCCAAGGATATTTCCACAATGTTAGCAATATTACCGGATTGTTGTTAGAGATTCTTTACCATCTGAGCCACCAGGGAAGCCCCAGCTTGTAGTTGGACTTTCAGTAAATTATTGTTTATCTGACTAAATTATGACTAAATCAAAATCAGAAGCACCTTCCTTTTACAAATGAAAAAAATAGAGCTTCAACAACTTTAGAAAAATAAACTAGTTCTGACTCAAAGGCTAAACCTAAAACTTTGCACAAATCACTGAATAGCTCGGAAGCATATTTTTCTTAACTAACATCAAGATGTTGTTGGTTTAGTCTTTAAATGTACAAGTGAGCCGTTATACCATACAGCACAGCAGTGTTTCTAGAAGAACATTTATGGGAAAATGTAATTGCTTGACATGGCCTTGTAAAACCGCCTGATTACAGAAATCAACTTTGATACTGTAATATGTTTGCAGTGCACAGCGCAACCAGAGAAAGCTAATTGGTATTTTCGTCAAATTTTCACCATCTCACACAGCCTGAATTTTGTCATGAGCTCCATAATGTTTCCACTTTTCATCTCTACTTACTTTTGAAAATCAGTAATGTTTGTATCTTTATTAAATCAGCCTTTGCCTCGAAACTAACTGCCCACGTCAATAAACACTCTCCTGTCTTTTCACCTGCCTGCAGCCCATCAGCGTTCAGCCTTGTTTCCTACTCAAGATTGAAAAGTACTGTTTGTGGTTTTTGAAACTGGCTAACTGAATTCAGGATGCCATTTAAAAATGACTGCACAACCACTGGACAGCAAAGTACTGAGATCGCTTGCGTCCTCATTGTATTCTAATAATCTGATTATCTCTTCTCCAGAAGCAGCACCCACCCAGTGTAAAATGCATAGTGTCTTATGCATTTAAGCCTCTTCTAAAGGGTCACATTATCTAAGACCTTTTAGAACTAACACCCAAAAAAGATGTCCTTTTCATTATAGGGGACTGGAATGCAAAAGTAGGAAGTCAAGAAACACGTGGGGTAGCAGGCAAATTTGGCCTTGGAATACTGAATGATGAGGGCAAAGGCTAACAGTTTTGCCAAGAAAATGCACTGGTCAAAGCAAACACCCTCTTCCAACAACAGAAGAGAAGACTCTACACATGGACATCACCAGATGGTCAACACCGAAATCAGACTGATTATATTCTTTGCAGCTAAAGATGGAAAACTTCTATACAGTCAGCAAAAACAAGACTGGGAGCTGACTGCGGCTCAGATCATAAACTCCTTATTGCCAAATTCAGAATTAAATTGAAGAAAGTAGGGAAAACCACTAGACCATTCAGGTATGACCTAAATCAAATCCCTTATGATTATACAGTGGAAGTGAGAAATAGATTTAAGGGACTAGATCTGATAGATAAGCATGCCTGATGAACTATGGAATGAGGTTCCTGACATTATACAGGAGACAGGGATCAAGACCATCTCCATGGAAAAGAAATGTAAAAAAGCAAAATGGCTGTCTGGGGAGGCCTTACAAATAGCTGTGAAAAGAAGAGAGGTGAAAACAGAAGGAGAAAAGGAAAGATATAAGCATCGGAATGCAGAGTTCCAAAGAATAGCAAGGAGAGATAAGAAAGCCTTCCTCAGCAATGAGCGCAAAGAAATAGAGGAAAACAATAGAATGGGAAAGACTAGAGATCTCTTCAAGAAAATTAGAGATACCAAGGGAACATTTCACACAAAAATGGGCTCGATAAAGGACGGGAATGGTATGGACCTAACAGAAGCAGAAGATATTAAGAAGAGGTAGCAAGAATACACAGAATAACTATACAAAAAAGATCTTCACAACCAAGATAATCACGATAGTGTGATCACTCACCTAGAGCTAGGACATCCTGGAATGTGAAGTCAAGGGAGCCTTAGAAAGCATCACACGAACAAAGCTAGTGGAGGTGATGGAATTCCAGTTGAGCTGTTTCAAATCCTGGAATATGATTCTGTGAAAGCGCTGCACTCAATATGCCAGCAAATTTGGAAAACTCTGCAGTGGCCACAGGACTGGAAAAGGTCAGTTTTCATTCCAATCCCAAAGAAAGGAAATGCCAAAGAATGTTCAAACTACCGCACAATTGCACTCATCTCACATGCTAGTAAAGTAATCATCAAAATTCTCCAAACCAAGCTTCAGCAATATGTGAACCATGAACTTCCAGATGTTCAAGCTGGTTTTAGAAAAGGCAGAGAAACCAGAGATCAAATTGCCAACATCTACTGGATCATTGGAAAAGCAAGAGAGTTCCAAAAAAACATCTATTTCTGCTTTATTGACTATGCCAAAGCCTTTGATTGTGTGGATCACAATAAACTGTGGAAAATTCTGAGAGAGATGGGAATACCAGACCACCTGACCTGCCTCTTGAGAAACCTATATGCAGGTCAGGAAGCAACAGTTAGAATTGGACATGGAACAACAGACTGGTTCCAAATAGGAAAAGCAGTACGTCAAGGCTGTATATTGTCACCCTGCTTATTTAACTTCTATGCAGAATACATCATGAGAAACACTGAGCTAGAAGAAGCACAAGCTGGAATCAAGATTGCTGGGAGAAAGATCAATAACCTCAGATATGCAGATGACACCACCCTTATGGCAGAAAGTGAAGAGGAACTAAAAAGCCTCTTGATGAAAGTGAAAGAGGAGAGTGAAAAAGTTGGCTTAAAGCTAAACATTCAGAAAACGAAGATCATGGCATCTGGTCCCATCACTTCATGGGAAATAGATGGGGAAACAGTGAAAACAGTATCAGACTTTATTTTGGGGAGCTCCAAAATCACTGCAGATGGTGACTGCAGCCATGAAATTAAAAGACGCTTAGTCCTTGGAAGAAAAGTTATGACCAACCTAGGTAGCATATTAAAAAGCAGAGACAATACTTTGCCAACAAAGGTCCACTACTCAAGGCTATGGTTTTTCCAGTGGTCATGTATGGATGTGAGAGTTGGACTGTAAAGAAAGCTGAGCGCCAAAGAATTGATGCTTTTGAACTGTGGTGTTGGAGAAGACTCTTGAGAGTCCCTTGGACTGCAAGGAGATCCAACCAGTCCATTCTAAAGGAGATCAGTCCTGGGTGTTCTTTGGAAGGACTGATGCTAAAGCTAAAACTCCAATACTTTAGCCACCTCATGCGAAGAGTTGACTCATTGGAAAAGACTCGGAAGCTGGGAGGGATTGGGGGCAGGAGGAGAAGGTGTCGACAGAGGATGAGACGGCTGGATGGCATCACCAACTCAATGAACATGAGTTTGAGTGAACTCCAGGAGTTGGTGATGGACAGGGAGGCCTTGTGTGCTGCACTTCATGGGGTCGCCAAGAGTCGGACAAGACTGAGCGACTGAACTGAACTGAACTGAACTGAATGACAACAGTGGCTTCACTGTGATTTTTCCTTCATAAGGTAAATGTGAATATGAATGTCAAAGTGTGAGTCACTCAGTTGTGTACCACTATTTGAGACTCCATGGACTGTAGCCCGCAGTGCAGAGTTTACATATCATGATTTCTTTTTTCTAGATTAACATAAAATTTATGCATATATGAATTTTAAAAATAAAAACATACAAGAATTTTTGGAAGGAAGTTTGCAAGTCCTATAAAATATTATTTATATTTGCATGGTTTTTATAAATGTATTGCTTCCTTATTTATTTAGCCATAATATATTCTGTGTCCTCATGATGCTCATATTCTTAATTTTAAATATACTGAGAGAATATATTCTTTCTTATAAAATGAATGCACAGATGCTGGATTTTGCTTGTGTTCACATGAAGTAGGCTTTTGCAATGTTTGTTTTTGATAGCCACAAGGCACAGTAATATTCTAGGCAGAAAATATTCATTTCTCTATAGAATAGAGACAAACCTTGAGGAAAGAAGAGAAGAAATCATCAGATGATTAAAAGAATAACAAAGACAATAATAAAAAAAAAAAAACTAGATTGTCCAAAACCAAAGTTTGGTATTTGAATCAGATATTATAGAACGTATTAAATTTTCTATCCAAGGGAAACCAGGAAAGCTCTTGATTGATTATTGGCAAACCACTCCCCTGCCAACAGTTTCCCTCAGAATTCCCTCATTCACTCATCCAGTAAGTGGGTGATCACGGTGTCAAGCCAGACCCTGTGGGGCTCCTGGGCACAAAAGGCTTCCTGTGTCCCCCATTTCTGGATTACCGGAAACAGTCTTCATTCAGCCTCTAGGACCCTCTCTGAGTTGTAAGGACCAGGTCCAAATAACTGCTAAGCAGGGAATGGGGGAGATGCAGAGATAAAGAGGAACGGTCAAGAAACAATAGTGCAGGCCTGGCCCAGAGTCCTGGTTTCCCCTCAAGGGATACACATCACGGTGCTGTTAGTTAGTCAATAGCTCTTTGCCATCCCATGGACTGTAGCCCACCAGGCTCCTCTTCCATAGGGTTCTCCAGGCGAGAACACTGAAGTGGGCTGCCATTTCCTTCTCCAGGGGATCTTCCTGACCCAGGGGTCGAACCTGAGTCTCCTGCATCAGCAGGTAGATTCTTTACTGCTGAACCACCGGGAAAGCCCATACAGCACAGTATCTTTGAACTGTTTTGCAGACACCGAAACCCCCACCAGGTGAGAGAGGTTAACAGTATGCTCCCCACAAACACATAGACCCCAGACTCATTGGAACCACAAGGCCGATGACTGACTTCAGATTAGTTCACCACCAACCAGTCAGGAGAATGTCCACGAGCTGATCAAGCCCTCTTTGGACCACTAATTCAAAACAACTCACTACCACCTCCAGGTTGGGACACACAGTTTTGAGAACATCAGCCCACTGCAAAGCAACAAAGCTACTTTTTTTTCTACGTGATCCAGAACTCTGCCTCCTAGAATTAATTCGGGGTTGGGGCACAGAGGCTGGATTTGGCTTCCTAAGTAGGTCCCAAGTCACATGAAACCACAAATAACTGAATCCATCTTCTGAACCATCTTTTTCCACTAGAACTGGTTTAGTAGGACATTTCTTGCTGGCACAACTGTGGTGTCGGCATTGTCAGGGATTAAAATTCCTCCAATGCCCTCTCTTGACCCATTACTTCTCATCGCTCCCTTCCCAACACCCATTCATGTCTTTTGACATACACAGTGAGTATTGTTTAGAAATCAGGAGGAAGATTGGACGGTTGACCATAGGAGAGTTTAGAGTAAACATTTTGGCAGGTAGTGTGGAGGCCTATTTCAAGGTCCCTGGTGTAGAGCCTTGTATCAAGGTTAGAGGGCAAAAATTCCTGGGATTAACCAAGCCCAAAAGGCTTCTCAGGTGGTGCCAGTGGTAAAGAACCCACCTGCTAATGCAGGAGACTAAGAGACACAGGTTCGATCCCTGGGCTAGAAGGATCCCCTGGAGAAGGGCATGGCAACTTGCCCCAGTGTTCTTGCCTGGAGAATCCCATGGACAGAGGAGCCTGGCGGGCTACAGTCCAAGGGGTTGCACAGAGTTAGACGTAACTGAAGTGACTTAGAACACACACATAGCAACTGTTACCATGAGTCTCCTGATCTTAACCAGCCAGTTCCCTGGCCCCATATTTGGTAAAATACTCATTTTATTACCCACTCTATAGCATGCTAACCAGTCACCTAAAGCCACCCTTCCAGTGGGGATTTTCTCTGTCTTCAGGCTATAAATATTGGCTGTGCTCAGTCGCTCAGTCATGTCTGACTCTTTGAGACCCTGTGGACTGCAGCCTGCCAGGCTCCTCTGTCCATGGGATTCTCCAGGCAAGAATAATGGAGTGGGTTGCCATGCCCTCCTCCAGGGGAATCTTCCTAACAGCAGCAGCAGCAGCCATGCCCTCCTCCAGGGGAATCTTCCCAATCCAGGGATTGAACCCAGGTCTTCCGCATTGCAGGCAGATTCTTTACTGCCTGAGTCACCAGGGAAGCCCAAGAATACTGGAGTGGGTAGCCTATCCCTTCTCCAGGGGATCTTTCTGACCCAGGAATGGAACGGAGGTCTCCTGCATTGCAGGTGGATTCTTACCAGCTGGGCCACCAGGGGAGCCCAGAACCATTGGCTACTAGTCCACAAAAGGGGTTGACTCTCTCTTGAGCCAGCCCACTGTTCTAACAGCATCTCTGATTCGAATAAACTCTATACTGCTCTCATTCAGCCTCATGTCTGGAAATTCTTTTACAGCCAGTGCGCAGACCATGGCAGGTAGTAGAGACTGGATCTGAGGCTTTATGCCTAGACGAGTCAGAACAGGAAATGACTTCTTGAGAGCAAGTGAGAGTCTGGGAATAACTAATTGCTTTGGAATCTGCCCGGCACGTGTGCACATGGCTGCTGAGGAATAGAATCCTCCTGGCTCTGAACATGGCAGGAACCGAAAGCAGGGGTGGCTCCACAAGGTATGTGTGTTGGGGGGTGGTGAGGAATGGCTCATCCTCACATCAGCATCTTTCATCCCATTTAGGTCACTTCACACTAAATAAATCATATCACTGACAACTAAGAAAATGACATATTTTACTAAAATGTTATATTTTTCATTTCACTTAAAAATATAAATGCAAGTATCCTGAACAAGCCTTATAAGTTATAGCTGATGCAAAGAGCTGATTCATTGGAAAAGACCCTGATGATTGAGGGCAGGAGGTGAAGGGGGTGATGGAGGATGAGATGGTTGGATGGCATCATCAACTCAATGCATGAGTTTCAGCAAACTCTGGGAGATAGTGAAGGACATGGAAGTCTGGTGTGCTGCAGTCTGTGGGGTCACAAAGAGTCAGACACGACTTAGTGACTGAACAACAACAATAATAGCAAAGTTATGCAAGTCAAGCAAATTTAGCTTCAATGCAAGATTTTTTTTTTAAGGCAAGATTTTTTTGAACTTCCTGTCAATTTGATGAGCTTAGCCCCTTCTAAATAGAACTGGAACAGCCTCTAATTGGAAACGTGGGGAATGTTCTCTGTTGGTACCCTTGGCAAGGACACTAGAGTGTGTGTGCCAGGCACTAGCAGTGCACATGGGCAAAGACAGCCACAACGGGACCAGAAACAAAGAGCAAATTCAACAAGCCAAGCTCTGGCACTAGCGATTGATTTGTGTGGAAGCACGCAGGAGGCTCCTACTGAAAAATCCTCCTAAAGTCCATGGCGTGGCTTCCCAGGCTAGACAAGACTTTGTTCTGTCTTTATATGTAAAAGTGATCTTACTTTTAAGTCACAATTCCCACCTCCTTTCACCAAGGACAGAATCTTTGAGTTCTAGCTAGTCTTCTGCTCTACAAATCCCCAAACTTGGCCATGAGCAGCCCTTTATCACAGCCACAAGCAATGCATGGAGATGTGGAAGGATTGAGATTAGAAGGGCAAAATGATATGCCAGTTAAATAGTGTTAATAACAATAATAAATGAAAAAATGACAATGTATTCTATTAAATAAAATGGACCTGAAAGAAAAGCTAAAATATATCATTAAAAAGTGAATTAAATATTAATTTCATCAAGAAGAATCCACCAGAAAGCTTTAATGATGTTGAACTTGTATTATGTAACAACAATAAGGCTTCTTTCTAAAAGATTAGGATAAAAATATCAGCTGGGCTTGGTACATAGCAGAAGACTTGCCAATATCAACTATTGATAGATCATAGATAGGATACATATTTCCTGATGTATAAAGCAACACCTAAAAACAAATTATATCCACGTAAAATTTAGAATTTTCACTCTTGGGTGAAAAACAGATGAAAAATACCTGAAATATTATTTTACATACCTAAAATATTATTTGTGGTTTTAAAATTACAAATTAAATACAATTGCTGTAGCCTCATTATCTTCTTCACACTGCAATTATTTCTATTAGAAAGCCTTCAATTTGGGGAAATGCATCTCACTTCCTCAAATGCCTGAGATGAGTTGGAAAATTCCTGCATAAAAGTCATAACATAATTCTTACTGAATGTTTACAAATATCCAAATGTAAGATAGATACCTGGTAAATTTCCAGATATCCATTTTTCCCTTAGTGTATAACAACATAGACTAGGTACAAAAGGACCTTTTATGTCATTTAGCTAAAAAATTATATCCAAATTTTAGAGCAAAACAGAGCTAATCAAATATGTATGAAGCCATGTAAGAAAGCACTGTGTCTAATGTCGCAGTTGGCAATTTCAGAGGTCTTCTCCTAGGTTTACGAAACTATCTGAAATCTGAAAAGATCATCACTATTTTGTATTCTCCACTAGCGAGTAATCTTGATCCATTTTAAATCTAGGGGAATTAAATAATTACAAAAAAAATTATCATTTTTCCATTTCCATTTTTCACAGCGATTTCCATCCCCTTCTCCTCAGGTCCCCCAGATGACAGTGATTTTGCAGGTTTGAATGAGTGTATAAAACAGTATTTTTCATGAGTGTTTCACTTGAGAATACAAGTGATCGAAATCGGGAACCTAGTTTTGAACAACATATTAGTCATATCAGACTAAAGCTCCCCAAACCCATCCAACTCTGAAAAAGAGTTAACTCTCAAAAGTGTAACCTCCATCTTTGGGAGAATGATGCCAGAGCATCCATTTGACCCCCAAATCTATCATTTCCTAAAGATTTAAAGAATCAAGCTCGTTTTCAACCTACATCAAACACAACTTGAAATGTTCATTGGAATATGTCTTAGAATTTTAAATAGCACTATACTGACATTTCTTTCCACTGGTATTTAAAAAATAATTGTGTAACTCTGAAAACACTATTGCATTACAAAAACTCTGAAATTGTTCATTTGCCCTTAGACAGCACTAGTTTAAGACCCAGTTATTTATTGAGACATTTGTTAAATCTGCATTCCCTTTGCTTATTTTTTTGTTTTCAAATATAACTGCACTTCAGGTTATTTCATTAAGAGGTGTAAAAATAATCCATAGTTTCCCCAAAGTAATGGTCTATAGCAGTATAAATCAACATCATAAATTTTAGCTTGGAAGGAGAAAATGAGGTCCCTCCTGTTTAGTCAGAGAGTAAGATTGATGAGATCCCATTAATTTTATTCCCTTAGACTTTTCATTTTATCAATCATTAGCCTTCTCGTGACTCCCTGAGCTGAAAACTTCAAAAACAAAATTAACTTTGCACCGTTCTTTCATCAGCAAGATACCAAGAGCTTTCAATTATTTTTGTAAAACCTCTCACTACCAACCTCCTTTTCCAGTCTGCTAAGATCTTAGTCCCACCTTCTCACCTTAGGGCATCAGAATTCTAACCAATCTCTTTGCCTTAGTCCCCCCTTTCTTCTACTTTGTATATAATGTTTGTATATAATGTTTTAGCTGAATTGACATAAAAAGCAAAAGTCAGTCCTCCCATATGCGGTCAAATGATTTTTGAAAAGGGTTCCAAAACATTCAATGGCAAAAGGACCTTTTCAACAAATGATGCTGGGAAAATTGTGACACTTTTCTTTCCAACATTGTATATATTCTAACAAATCTTAGCTTATTTATATATTTGATACTGTTTTCTTTACAGAAAATTATGAACTTCTAAAAAACTGTATAATTGCTGAAATTTTGAGAATTGATTAACACTTCACAATTAAGTAATGCTATGATTACAAACATATTTAACATCAATATAGGGTTTANGTCATTTCAGGACATTAAATGTATTTATTATTAATATATCAGGACTTAATTTTTTCAGCTAAGTATATTTAATGAAACCATTTCCAGAATCTAGTTCAAAATGTACTTACTGGTGTGAGATACATACTATAAAAACTAAAACATATAGACAGCATTATTCTGGCACGAGAAAAAATAAAATGGTTCTGTTTCTGCTTTTGTACTAGAAGGAAGTGAAGAATATGTTTCACATTAAAGCTACATAAGTGAGAAAATTCAAATTTCTAAACTACTCTAAAAAATTCAGAAAAGTCTTTGACATATGGACAGTCCATTGATGTTCATTTAATCTATATATAGACAATCAGAGATGGATAAATGATTTTTTACTTTTTACGTTTCAGGAAAGGCTGACAAAAAATGTGTGAGAAATAGATTTTATAAGCTCCTATTTCTAAAGTTTCAACTCGTCACAATTTACCTCCATGTAGAGAAGTTAAACATCAAGATTAATGTGTTGGAACCATCCAGACTGGAAGGCAGAATCAAGGAGAGATTATGCTGGTTGTAGTATCCTTTGCCATCTTTTCCTAACCAGGCAATGGAACTCTGTCCCTCTTCCCACCAGCCCACTTGCTTGAATTGGTGGTACCATTTGTTCAGCAGACATCTGCTCTCCTTGGGAAACACACGGGATGATGCAGCAATTAATTGTCAACTTGACTGGGCCCTGGGGTGACCAGACATTTGGCCAAACATTGTTCTCTGTATGTCTGTATGGGTGTTTCTGAATGAGATTAACCTTTTAATTGGTACAGAGTAAAGAAGGTTGCCCTCCTTAGCATAAGGTAGGCAATGTGAGCTCATTCATGTCCAGCTCTTTGTGACTCCATGGACCATATAGCCTGCTAGGCTCCTCTGTCCATAGGATTTTCCAGGCAAGAATCCTGGAATGGGTTGTCATTCCCTTCTCTAGGGGATCTTTCCCCGCCAGGGATCACACCCATGTCTTCTGTGTCTCCTGAGTTGGCAGGCAGTCTGCCACTGAGCCAACCTGGAAGCCCCCTCCTTAATGTGGATGGACCTCATCCACGGAATAGTTGAAGACTGGAATAGAACAACAGTGGAGCCGGAGTAAGAGGAAAGACCTCCTGCCTGCCTGCTTGAATAAGACATCAGTTTTTTCTGCCTTGGGACTCAAACTGAAATCTGGGTCTGGAGCTTTTCCACTGATACTGTTCAGTTCAGTTCAGTTCAGTCGCTCAGTTGGGTCTGACTCTTTGCGACACCATGAACCGCAGCACGCCAGGCCTCCCTGTTCACCAACTCCCAGACTTTACCCAAACTCATGTCCATTGAGTCGGTGATGCCATCCAACCATCTCATCCTCTGTCATCCCCTTCTCCTCTTGCCTTCAATCTTTCCCAGCATCAAGGTCTTTTCCAGTGAGTCAGCTCTTTGCATCAGGTGGCCAAAATATTGGAGTTTCAGCTTCAACATCAGTCCTAATGAACACTCAGGACTGATCTCCTTTAGGACGGACTGGTTGGATCTCCTTGCAGTCCAAGGGACTCTCAAGTCTTCTCCAATACCACAGTTCAAAAGCATCATTTCTTCAGTTCTCAGCTTTCTTTATAGTCCAACTCTCACATCCATACATGACCACTGGAAAAACCATAGCCTTGACTAGACAGACCTTTGTTGGCAAAGTAATGTCTCTGTTTTTAAATATGCCATCTAGGTTGGTCATAACTTTCCTTCCAAGGAGTAAGCGTCTTAATTTCATGTCTGCAGTCACCATCTACAGTGATTTTGGAGCCCCCCAAAATAAAGTCTGACACTATTTCCCCATCTATTTCCCATGAAGTGATGGGACCAGATGCCATGATCTTAGTTTTCTGAACGTTGAGCTTTAAGCCAACTTTTTCACTCCTTTCACTTTCATCAAGAGGCTCTTTAGTTCTTCTTCACTTTCTGCCATAAGGGTGGTGTCATCTGCATATCTGAGGTTATTGATATTTCTCCTGGCAATCTTGATTCCAGCTTGTGCTTCTTCCAGCCCAGCATTTCTCATGATGTACTCTGCATAGAAGTTAAACAGTATTGGCTGTCCTAGTTCTCAGACTTTTGGATTTGAACTGGAAGTAAACCACCTGCTTTCTTTGGTCCCCACCTATTGATGTTTGTATTTCTAAGCCTTCATAATCATGGAGCCAATGCCACTTAATAAATCTCATATTTATGATTGATATAATTGATTCCCTACATAATCAATTCAATTTCTCTGAAGAACCCCAACCAATACAGTTGACACACAGGCCCCCATTTCTCTCCTGCCCACCTCTTGCCCAGAAACATCCCTAAAACTGGCAAGCACCCTACTTATAATCAATGTCTTAGTGCCTATATTTTGATTCTTGGAGCTGAGCTTTCTTGCCCTTTCTGACCTCCACTTTATACAAATAAATAAAATTATGGGAATTATCTCATAAGAATTGTGAAACATTTAGCGAAAACTCACAATTTGCAGACACTTTAATGCTGATGACTTCATTAATCCTCAAAGTTAATTGTACAGTGATCAAGACCATCCCCAAGAAAAAGAAATGCAAAAAGGCAAAATGGTTGTCTGAGGATGCTAAAGGTAAAGGAGAAAAGATATACCCATCTGAATGCAGAAGTCCAAGGAATAGCTAGGTGAGATAAGAAAGCCTTCCTCAGGGTTCAATGCAAAGAAATAGAGGAAAACAACAGAATGGGAAAGACTAGAGATCTCTTCAAGAAAATTAGAGATCCCAAGGGAACATTTCTTGCAAAGATGGGCGCAATAAAGGACAGAAATGTTACGGATCTAAAAGAAGCAGAAGATATTAAGAAGAGGTGGCAAGAATGCACAGAAGAACTATACACAAAAGGTCTTCATGACCCAGATAACCAGCGAAGCACCCCTATGAACAAAGCTAGTGGGTGTGACGAAATTCCAGTTGAGCGATTTCAAATCCTAAAAGATGATGCTGTGAAAGTGCTGTACTCAATATGCCAGCATATTTGGAAAACTCAGCAGTGGTCACAGGAGTGGAAAAGTGGCTACAGGATTGGAAAAGACTCTGATGCTCTGCAGTTTTATTCCAAACCTAAACAAAGGCAATGCCAAAGAACTAACGCACAATTGCACTCAGCTCACATACTAACAGAGTAAAGCTCAAATGTCCATCAGCAGATGAATGGATAAGAAAGCTGTGGTACATATACACAATGGAGTATTACTCAGCCATTAAAAAGAATACATTTGAATCAGTTCTAAGGAGATGGATGGAACTGGAGCCGATTATACAGAGTGAAGTAAGCCAGAAAGAAAAACACCAATACAGTATACTAACGCATATATATGGAATTTAGAAAGATGGTGATGATGACCCTGTATGTGAGACAATAAAAGAGACTCAGATCTATAGAGTGAACTGTTGGACTCTTGGGGAGAGGGAGAGGGAGAGGGTGGGATGAGATGGGAGAATGGCATTGAAACATGTATACTATCATGTAAGAAACGAATCGCCAGTCTATGTCCGATGCAGGATGCAGGATGCTTGGGGCTGGTGCATGGAGAGGACCCAGAGAGATGGTATGGGGTGGCAGATGGGAGGGGATTCATTTTTGGGAACGCATGTACACTCGTGGTGAATTCATGTCAATGTTTGGCAAAACCAATACAGTAATGTAAAGTAAACTAAAGTTAAAATAAAAATTTAAAAAAAAAAAGAAGAAGAAGAAGTTAAATAAGCAGGGTGACAATATACAGCCTTGACGGACTCCTTTTCCTATTTGGAACCAGTCTGTTGTTCCATGGCCAGTTCTAACTGTTGCTTCCTGACCTGCATATAGGTTTCTCAAGAGGCAGGTCAGGTGGTCTGGTATTCCCATCTCGTGAAGAATTTTCCACAGTTTATTGTGATCCACACAGTCAAAGGCTTTGGCATAGTCAATGAAGCAGAAATAGTTGTTTTTCTGGAACTCTCTTGCTTTTTTGATGATCCAGTGGATGTTAGCAATTTGATCTCTGGTTCCTAACCCCACCTAATTGGACAGTTTATTTTAAACTGACAGACATTTATGGAATCATTCCAAAGAATATATGATTTTCAACTATTTGTATGGAGAGCTGAGTAAGCCACAGAGGGAAAGATCCAAAAATTCAATGTGCATACTACTTCTTTTGTTTTGTAGCAAAATCAGCAACTAAAGCTTAAGGATTTTTTCAGTACTAAAAAAAAAAAAAAAATTCTCATAGCCAGGCTTTAACAATACGTGAACCATGAACTTACAGATATTCAAGATGGATTTAAAAAAAGCAGAAGAACCAGAGATCAAATTGCCAACATCCGTTGGATCATTGAAAAAGCAAGAGAATTCCAGAAAAGCATCTACTTCTGCTTATTGACTATGCCAAAGACTTTGACTATGTGGATAACAAAAAACTGGAAAGTTCATAAAGAGATGGGAATACCAGACCACCTTACCAGCCTCCTGAGAAATCTGTATACACGTCAAGAAGCAACAGTTAGAAACAGACATGGAACAACAGACTGGTTCCAAATCAGGAAAGAAGCACATCAAGGCTGTATATTGTCACCCTGCTTATTTAATTTCTATGCAGAGTACATCATGTGAAATGTCAGGCTGGATACAGCACAAGCTGGAATCAAGATTGCTGGGAGAAATATCAATAACCTCAGATATGCAGATGACACCACCCTTATGACAGAAAGTGAAGAAGAACTAAATAGCCTCTTGATGAAAGTGAAAGAGGAGAGTGCAAAAGCTGGCTTAATACTCAACATTCAAAAAACAAAGATCATAGCATCCAATCCTATCACTTCGTGGCAAATAGAAGTGATAGGATTGGATGCTATGATCTTTGTTTTTTGAACAGTGAAAACAGTGAGAAACTATTTTTGGTGGGCTCCAAAATCACTGCAGATGGTGACTGCAGCCATGAAATCAAAAGATGCTTGCTCCTTGGAAGAAAACCTATGACCAACCTAAGCAGCATATTAAAAAGCAGAGACATTACTTTGTTGACAAGTCTAGTCAAACTATGGTTTGCTGTCTAGTAAAACTATGCCATCTAGTCAAAGCTATGGTTTTTCCAGGAGTCATGTATGGATGTGAGATTTGAACTATAAAGAATGTTGAGCACAGAAAAATTGATACTTTTCAACTGTGGTGTTGGAGAAGACTCTTGAGAGTCCCTTGGAGTGCAAGGAGATCAAACAAGTCAGTCCTAAAGGAAATCAGTCCTTTGAATATTCATTGGAAGGACTGATGCTGAAGATGAATCTTCAATACTTTGCCCACCTGATGTGAAGAACTGACTCATTGAAAAAGACCCTGATGCTGGGAAAGATTGAAGGCAGGAGAAGGGGACGACAGAGGATGAGATGGTTGGATGGCATCACCGACTCGATGAACATGAGTTTGAGCAAGCTCCAGGACTTGGTGATGGACAGGGAAGCCTGGTGTGCTACAGTCCATGGGGTCACAAAGAGTCGTACACACCTGAGAGACTGAACTGACCTGAATGAATTCTCACAGTAACATCTATCTCTCAAGGTGGTTATCATTGCAATTTTTAAAGCTGAAGGAAGTACGTCTTCAGGTGACTGAGAAAAATGGTGAAGATCGTGCTTCAAACAAGTGGAAAAAGTGGAATTTAAAGGCAGGTAATCTTGTTCTAGAGCCCATGCTCTTAGCTGCTACGTGACTAAAGTGTCATTCTATGATTTAAAGGAGCTGCAAGGGGAAAGGCATGAGGCTGTCATGACACATTGTGCTCACGGTCACCCAGGTTACATGCTGACCTTCACCTGCTGGTTTCCTGTTCATCTTCTAGGTTGTCCCAGTGTCCTCTCAACAGAAGAGGAGAGAAGCTGAAGACCTCCTGGGAAGGGTGTTCCTAGACACCTCTGTGCCCATGTGCGTGCTCAGTCATGTCTAACTCTTTGCAACCCTGTGGACTGTAGCCCACCAGGCTCCTCTGTCCTTGGAATCCCCAGGCAAGAGTACTGGAGTGAGTTGCTATTTCCTCTTCCAGGTGATCTTCGTGACCTAGGGATTGAACCTGTCAGTGACCACAGTTTTCCTAATACCAGATTCAGTGGGCAAGAGCCTGTAAGGAGAATAGCAGAGGTCTTGTAGTATCTCTGACTCCTCACAGATAGAGGGGGATCTGTGTGTGACTCATCGGTACAGAGAGGATGTTAGAAGTCATGTGGGAGCTTGACTGGATTGCAGTCTCCTGAGGCTGGAGGAGGTGGGGAGAGGTGGCTCCAGAGAGACAACTGACCGACAAACAGGCAAGTGGACCGTTCAAGAGAGTCAGCTCACATGGGCTCACGATGCCAGGAAGCTACTGACGGACCGATGCCCCTGTGGACAGTGGGCACTGGGCACAGCCCAAGCCACAGATCAGACTGCAAGTGTAGCAGCTACCGTTTGCTGACACCACCAGTGAAAGATAGTGAGGAACGCTGCCCTACTCTTGTGTCCCATGGCAGGACTTGGGAGGTAGAGCAGAGAACAGAGCCATTTGCAGAGGAGGCATCAAAAGAATTGAGGGGAATTTTGACAATGACTAAAAAGAAAAAGAAAATGCACTGCATAAGATGAAGTTGTTTACTGCCAAGCAAATCTGTGAGCTCAGAGTCAAGAACATAATTTTGGTGATGAAACAGAGTGACACTTTTCTAAGCCCGAGTTTCATGCATCTTATAACTACAGAATAGATAATAATTGTGCTACTATTATCAAAACAGCAAGAGTTGTCATAGGAATAAAAGCTGAAGACTTAACTCTTGGCAGACATTGTTCTCTAAGCTTTTTTAAAAAAGTAAATTATTAAACCTGTATATACAATCCAACTTCTGGGAAAACAAGAACAAAAGAAGCTACTGCGATAAATTCTCCAACCTCCTTCCCTCCAAAAAAAAAAGATACTCAAAAATTCTTATTGTTCACCCACAAGATTTATTGGAAAATATCCACACCCACTCTTTTATGCATTGTCTGGGGCTGCTCTCCCCCCACAATGGCAGAACTGAGTGAATTTCACAGAGGTTGTGTGGCCCCAAAATATTTACTTTCTGGTCCTTTCCTGAAGGCGATCTTGGCAATGGAAGGATCCGGATGGAAAAGAAAAATAGTAGGCGGTTGCATAGAGGGATGATTTTGTGGCTGTATTTTTAAAAGAACACTTTGACTGCCATGTGGAAAATATTCTGTTGGGAATAGAACTTGACTTTATTATACAATTTTATGTCTGTATTACACCATTTTGTTCTATGGCAATAATGTTTACTCATCCAAAACTTTTAATGGAGTAGACAAGTACTTTAGAGAGTAGGCAGAGGTTTTTGGTTTGTTTTCATCTCAGTAAACACAGTTCTCAAAATTCCTAACACTTAGTGACTACTCATGAAATAACTGTTGAAGAAGTAATGGGACTCGGTCATATTGTGACTTAAGTCACATATAGGACTTGACTGAAGGGAACTTTATTTCTAATTATATTTCCATGGCATTCTACCATGCGTATGTTTCTCTTCTCATAAAGTTTTTGTGAGTTTTTAGAGTTATGATCTCAAATTGAATTTACAGTTATCTGACTCTGAGTACTTGGTACAGATAAATTAAGAGTCTTCTTTGGACAATAGAAAAGGTCTGGGAAGTATTCATTAACTACTGAGAACATGACGGGATGAGAATAGTTTCCAAATGTTCATTTCTCAAGACTAGAAAAGTTACTTAAATTACAATAAAAGAGGTTTGGACCAAATATAAAATTACATATTGCTTTTAGAATGACAGAACAAGAAGGGTTGTCACATATTCTTGTGAAAGTTCTAATACAATAAGAAATGTCCAGGCATGGATGGTTCAGGTAACCATACTAAACACGGAAAGAGATAAGAAATGGTTTTCTTTCAGTTAATAGCTCTCTATCTTTTTATTTTCCTTAATTTTCTATATTCCTATACATGTATGTGCATACTTTAATTAATTTCAGATGTGTTTCTTGTGAGTATTATATAGCTGATTCTTTTCCTTAATCTAATCCACTTCTCAGTTTTTTTTTTAATTGGTAAACTTATTTTGTTTATATTCTATATTGATTAGTATAAAATAGGAGAAGGCAATGGCAACCCACTCCAGTACTTTTGCCTGGAGAATCCCAGGGACAGAGGAGCCTGGTGGGCTGCAGTCCATGGGGTTTCGAAGAGTTGGACATGACTGAGCGACTTCACTTTCACTTTTAACTTTCCTGCACTGGAGAAGGAAATAGCAACCCACTCCAGTGTTCTTGCCTGGAGAATCCTAGGGAAGGTGGAGCCTGGTGAGCTGCTGTCTATGGGGTCGCACAGAGTCGGACACGACTGAAGTGACTTAGCAGCAGCAGCAGCAGTATTAAATATAAACAAAGATATATGTTTTTGCCACCAAATTTTGAATTTTCTTAAACCTCCTTTTTCTTCACATTTCCTTTTTCCTGTCTTTCTGCCTTCTATTTGATTTATAAGCTTTCTGTATTCCCTTCTAACTCTTTGGTGGCTTGGAAAGTACAGACACAGACAGTATTTCTGTACACGTAGTAGTTGTTCTCAAATTTGTAAGTTATTTGTTTAATATGGCAACCTTCCAATATTTTAAAGGCTCAGAAGTGGGTTTGCAGAATTTTATATTTAGTCTATTTTTTCTTGATGTTTAATATATTCATAGTAAATTGTTTGGAAATGACTCTGAGGACTTTGATTTCTTGTCATATTAATTGACTAGAAGTTCTAAGAAGCACTACACTTAAACACAAACACATACACATGCACACATGTACACACTCTTCCTCAAGGATAGTCCCATGACAATCACACTCATAGAGACCTCACTGGTTCACCAACCACAAAATGACTCTCAGACTCAAACAACCTTACAAGTCTGAACTGAGCTCTTGCTGCACCAACAGAGGCTGGGCTTAAGTGACCTGGTCCAGAGAGGAGAAAATGCAGGGAAAAGAAATGCAAACATAAATTGGTCTGAATGTTTGAACATACAACAAGGAGGGTATTGAGCTTCTCCAGTACTGGCTCAGTGGTAAAGAATCTGCCTGCAATGCAGCAGATATGAGTTCGATCCCTGGGTTGGGAAGATCCCCAGGAGGATGAAATGGCAACCCACTCCAGTATTCTTGCCTGGGAAATCCCATGGACAGAGGAGTCTGGCAGGCTAGAGTCTATGGCATCTTAAAAGAGTCAGACACAACTGAGCAACTAAACAAGAAAGCAACAAAGGAGGGTACTGCTGATATGTGATTTCTATATGGACATTTCTATGGGGGTTTTGAAATTTGAAAACCACTTTCAAGGGTGCTGAAGTGGCATGGGTCAGGCAGAAACAAAGCAGAAGCAGAACAAGCCATCTTAAGAGGGAAGTTTCCCCAGATTAGTCCACACTTGGCAATAGATTAAAAGAGAATATAAAAAGTTCACAAAAGGAGAAGGGTCATCATTCCACATGACATCTAGCAGAAATAACATACAGTAGATTTTAGAGAGTGAAATCATCAAATACAGAATATACTTTCTGTAGATATACCTACAACGATTTGAAAGATGCATTTGCAAAAAGAAGTATACAAAAAGAACTTATTTTTTAAAAAAGACAGAAAATGGAACTTCCATATATAAATTTGTTAAAGAACACAATTGAAACTGGGAATATTTTAAAAAATAATAGCTAAACATTTTGGAGAGCTGATGGAAATATGAAGCCACCGATCTAGAGGGTATAGTATCTTCCAACAAAGTAAATAAATAAAAGGAAATCCATGTAGACACGTGGCAGGAGAATCACTAAACAGAAGATGAAGATAAAACCTTGAAGGAGCAGAAAGAAAGGCCATGTCAATTAAGGGCAATGACAGAGTGATGGCAGACATTTCAATAGCAAGAACACAAGCCAAGAGACAGTCAAATAATATCTACTGAGCGCTGGGAGAAAATACCTGTCAACCTAGAAATTGTCAGCCAGCCAAAGGATCTTTCAAGGATGAAGGGGAAATAAAGACATTTAGACAGTAAGGAAACATGGGGAGATTTTTATCTCCAAGAGACTGGTTCTAAAGGAAATTTTGAGGCTGTAATTCTCAAAGAAATATGATCCCAGAACAGTTTCAAATGTTGGAAAGATCAGAAAATAAAGGGAAAAAATGGTGATAAGGAACATCCCACGTTTTCTAATCACAATACAACTTAAATTAGAAGTTAGTAACAAAAATAAATTAACTTCATATAGACATTGAACACCACAATTGCTGCAGCAAAAGAATGGGTCAAAGAAGATATTTTGAAAGACAGAGGACTGAATGACACTGAAAGGGATTTGATAAGACCTGAATAAGACAAGGGTTATAGTGTGCACCATGATCATGAAGTTTTACAAGACTCAACATATTAAAAATGCTGGCTTTCCTCAAGTTGATCTACAGATCAACCAAAACCCCAACAGTGGTCTTCTTTGGTGGGTCATGACAAGCTGATTCTGCTTCTTTGATGGAAGAATAAAGATCCAGAAATACTCAAGACCCTATGATAGTTATTAAATCTTATTATAATATAACTTATTGTCATTATTTTTATATTTTCACAGTTAGTCTTAGCACATTCCTGACACACCTGACATGATTCAAACCCTAGAAATTTAAATGTGTATTTCAACATCCAGTATCTACTTTAGCTGTTAAAATAGATCTGTGTTTGTTTTACCCTAACATATGTTTACTTTTTGGAACCCAGGCAAATTATTTTATCCTTTGCCAAAAAGTAGATTGAAAAAAATAAATGGAATAATAAGAGCAGAATAGAAACCTTAGGGAACAAAACAATCTTTGCCCAGCTTCTCTGAAACCGACGCAGCACACCCACTGTTTTTGAGTCGGGATCGTAAGCTAGTCGGACTTCTAGTGACAGAATGGTTCTGCCACATCAGTGGAGCTAAAAAGACAATGTGCACGTGTGTAGGGATGAGCACTGCCGTAGAGTTAGAAGATAAAATGCAGTGTCCCAGGACTGACCCAGGCAGGTTAAGATACATCTGAATGTATAGGGAGTGTATCCACAGGGGTGGGAGTGGAATTAACCTCAGCCCAAGAAAAGAGAAACTGTTGGCTGTGCAAATAAAGAAGAAGGGCACTTTGGAAGAAGTCATAGTGTATGTCTCTGAGCTTGCCTCAGTCCAGTCCCTAGGGCTACACGTGTGGATGAAATCAAAGAGGAAGTACTAAAATATCTATTGCTTTGTCATCCTATCGTATGGCATATATGTCATCTGCAGCATTACGGAAGCAGGGAGCAGCCCCCACATGAGAGAGGAACAGCAGTGCTGTATTGGCTCCGGCTTGAGAGTGGGAACCGTGCTGCTGAAATTGGCAAAAGCTGTGGCATGTGCGTCCACATGTTCAGCACCATGGACAGTATCCAGACACCGGAAACTGAGGCTGGCATCGAAGTGTGAACTTCAGCAACGTAGGTAACACCACATATGTCTTCAGAAAACCATTGTCATATCACTTATATTGGGCACTGGAAGGGACTGGAATATCTAAACAAGGATCCCAAGAAAGAAATAGAAAAATGGCAAAAATAAAAAAGGCCTAGGGGCTGTGACTTGGTTAGTGATTCCTCATTGAGCAGATGTAAATAAAGAAGCTTGCCAGAATTTGGCAGAGCAGACTTCATTTGGGGGATAGCACAAGCAGGAAGGAGATGGATTTCACCAGGTAAAAGCAAGGCATAAGAAAAACCTGTGTTAAAGCGAACTCCTAGTGAAGCCAAGTCTTGCATAAAGAAGTGACAAGAGATGGACTTTAACCATCCCCCTCCCTTGTCTCTGCATTGCCCCTCAGATTCAATCACCAACCCATTCTTCATCCTCCCATCCCATTATTTCTTTCACTGACTAGGTCCTTGAAAGGTTATTCTTTACTTATTTGGTTGCCCAAATTTATTCACTGCTTATTTATCTGCAGTTTGAATTCCACCTTGACCACTCAGGAAAACTGTATTTGATAAATGAAAAAATATCAGATTGATAATTATATTTCAGCTTATACAAACTGGAAACCAACTTACTTGAAACAGTTTCTTCCCCTTGGTTTCTGACATCCTCACTCCAGCACTTGAAGTTCTGACACAAGTTAGCTACCCATCAGAGCATTTATTTTAGGTGTCAAACAGCACCCTCTCTGTTTTCTTGCCAATACACCTACTCAAATGTTGTCTTTATCTTTCTTGGTATTTCTTTGCTGAGCAATACAATCTACACCCATGATTTCTACTACCACCCCCAAGCCAATGACTAACACAATTGATTTCACTGATCAGATCTCTTCTATAATTTAAAATTCTATTCAACAAGTGGAACTACAGCAATGAATTAAAAATGATCTACTTCACAGAATTACAGTCTGGTGCATTAGATAATAAAAAACACTATGTTGCTTCACTTCTGTATTTCACCTCAAACCAAAGATGTTTCGATGTAACTCACTGTCTTTTCCCCTCACATATAATCAGAGAATATATGCTATAAATTTTAAGATCTCCATAACTCTTGGTGCTATATCTTCCTGTTCATCTCCAGTGCTACCACTGGAACTCATATTAATTCACCTGGACATATTTTACAGGTCCCCAATTCATAAACAAGTCTACCTTCTCCCAAATTACTTTCTGTCTTGTGATCCAATGATATTTCTATTTCAACAATGATCATCTCCATACATGAAATCTTTTGGTAGTGGTTTCTATTGTTTAAAGACTGAACAAATATATCGGCATAACAAATACTGACTTTGATCTTGGAAACCTTTGCCAAACCCATCATTTATTATATTTTTGTGCATAGCCTTTATTTCAACCAAGCCAAATCACTTGCTGCATATTTTTTTAATGAAAAAGCAATAGCAATATTTCTCTTTTGGGGCATTGTGGTGCAATAGTCTGGAAGGTCTGTTCATACCTTCCTCCTTCTAAGTACTTTGAGGTCAGATTTAGATTTACCCCTTAAGAATGCTTTTCTGTTGCTTAGTCTTGTCTGAGTTGTAGGCATCTTCTTCTTTAAAACCACATGTTAACTTTATTATGACATGTAACATATTGTACCCTTTGTCTCCTAAAGTAGAATATGAACCATATAAGCCTTATTTATTTATCTCCGATTCTTATCACATGAATAAATAGCTAACAGGAAAACCTGGTGATAATCTTTAAAATTCTTGCTAGGTCTACCATGTGCTTACTCTTAAATTCTGCTGCAATGTAAAATGTTTTATAATTCTTAGAAAATATAATACAGAAATGTAGGCCCTGAACTTTATTTACAGAAATATTTCATAACACCCTACACATTTCAGTAAGACTCAAAATAGTTTTAGGACAATTATTAGTTTTTGCAAGAATTGATAAGTCTCAGGTCTGAAATCTGGGTAGTTTGCATCACTCTCTTAAAGATCAAATTTCTTTCAGGGAAAAATAAACACTTCAGGTTTTATTTGCTCACATTTACTCTTCAGGAAGAGCCACTTCTGAATTATATGGCATAAAAATTAAGAAATAGCCAAGTCATCTTTAGGCTTTTATTAACCCATACACTGCAAGGCTTATAATTCTGTCTCCTGAGCTCACAGGTAGCATTGAGCAGTTGATGTTTATCATCCCTGTTACAACATCTTCTGGTTTATTAGGATGATCCAAGGGACTGATCTGCGACTGGACTAGCCTGATGTTTAGACAGACTAACAGGGATGAACAGATCAATGTATCATTTATTATAATTCAGCTTTCTGTTTAAAATTTTACAGTTTTTGGTATTTAGATGTACATTTTGCTTATATAAGAATGTAATAAAACACTGTTCATAATAATGATATATTTTTATTAGCAAGTGATACTGACATGGAGCAGGACCCTATGGTCCTTGCCCCTCCACATCCTCAGCCTGCCTTCTGTCTGGGGAACACTTCAGTCAAAGAACAAGTGTGATCGGAGAAGTAAGAAATGCTGAGACAAAGGAAAACAGTCAAAGGAGACCAAATAATAATAATGTAGTCACTAAGCACAGGCAAGGACTTTCAGATCCTTCTCAAGGATTATAGGTAACATTATGAGCCTTATCCTGTGAGCTGCCTCAGAGACACTGAACACCCAGGCGGAAGAAGTTAACTACATGGTGACCAGACTGTACCCAGGACATAAGCCGCCACAGTTCCGAGAACCAGCCTCAAAGAAATGGGAACAAATGGCCCCTGAAACTGAAACAACTGTACCTGAAACAATCAAGACGACACTGGTCAGACCACTGATGACCAATCTGCAGGCTGTCAGAGCTGACTGTGCTGTTTCTGCCTGGAGCCTGCCCTGCCCCACTCTGTCTATGAAAGGTCTCACTCCCTGCTTATCCGGGGGGAGTAGGGGTGAAGGGAGTAGACCTTTGAATAGATGTTGGCCACCCTCCCCCCTCAAGTTGCAAGCATCTGAAATAAAGCAAACTTTCCTTTTCACCCACCTGGCCTGTTTATAGGCTTTTGAATGGCAAGCAGCTAGACGACCCCCCACTCCCCCCCACACACACTCTTTCGTTAACAATACTACCTTATTCAATTTTTCAATATGTGGTACGTTATGTGAATAACTTGAAACATATAATCAGCAAAAGTTAGGAATACTCTTGGGTAATCTGAACACTGTTCAATGGAAATATCTTATTAATTTAAAGATTTTAAAAGTATTTATCCTACTTTATTTTCTCTGGTCATCAATCTATACTCATTACTTATATACTGATTTTAAAAGAACTTCAGTACATACTGAGTAATATACAGAATCAGGCCAAGGAAAGTAAAACCTACCTAGGAAAATTTAACATATTAACATGAAACTTACAGAATAACATAGAGCAGTAAAAAATAACTACTGCCAAATCTGGGGAAATAGTCTAGAAAGGGCATGCTATAGGAATTCAAAGAAAAGTCACCAAGGTAGGAATATTCAAGGGAAAAACATTTTATGAAAGAAGAATATTTTTTTTCTCAACAGGGTAAAATGCCCAGAGATTTCTACTTAAAACAATTAGTGAAGAGGAATCTAACAAGAACACACCAAAAGATGGTAAAGAACTTTTCAGAGAAAACAAAAAGTGGCAACCATCACTTCCCTTCCCTAGTTTTGTCTCTTCAATGACTCTGACCAACATTAGATAGATTTTGACATAAAAAATTTAAAAAAAATTAAAAGAGGGGAAAAAAGCATGAAAACTATTTACTTAAATAACTCATACAATCAAGACAGAGAATCTACAGGTTGCATTTAGCTTATGACTAAAAGTTACCCACTAGATATATTTTTTTCCTACCCTGGAGACAGATTTAACCATGTTTCTTGCTCAAATAGTCGCTGAAGATTCTAGTGTGTATGTGTAATCTAGAGAAAAGTGATAAATGCAATAAATGCTTGTTAAGCAATATATTCTGAGAAATGGAATATTTCTTGCCATATCAACAAAGGAAGTAACAGTCATCTGAGACTGCCAGCACCACCAATGGTGAGCTGATGAGCCTTGAGAGGCTCAGGAAGGAAAGAATACCTGCCATCCGGCAGCCTCCAGACTGCAGCCCCTCCCCCATGGGGCTGGGAGGACTCGGGAAGTGAAAACACAGGATGCTGGACCCAGATGGCTGAGGTGCACATCAAAGGATGGATTTTAGTGAGCCCAGACTCTTGCATCTTTCCATACATATTAATAGAAAAGCGCTAAATTCCTTAACTCAAGGTACCTGCTTTCCCTTTAACAATAATGAATTGACGTTCAGACTACCTGCCCTTTGTTGCATGACTTCCATATAACCTGGCTCCCCAACCAACCTCCTGAGAGCAGTTCTCTCTGGGTTACTTGAGATGCTGCCTCCCAGGCTTGAAGTTCTACCATAACTCTCAACTTTTAGGCTGTGAATTTTTCTAAGTCAATAATTCCATACAACGTACCAAAACCTTTGCATGCCTTATATTTTAAATGTCTCAGTAACCCAATGAATTTGGTGCTGTTGTTCCCACTTTCTAGGTGAGAGATTTGAAGGGTATCAAAGGCCACATGACTACAAAGTAGATGGAGCAGGATTTAACTGAACTCCTTTAAAGTGAGCTACTTCCCTTTGAACCACAGGTTCTATTTTGCTGTAGGAAAATCCTTAGAACACCAGATAAAAGGATCTGAATATGTGTAACTTTATGCTAGATTGCTGATATTTAACACAAACCATTTCCATAGAAACAGAGTCTATACCTGACAATATAACACAGAAAAAACTATCTGCCCCCCAGCTCCAATTCCACTTTTAAGTTACATGATATTTTAAAAAGTTAATCAAGTATTCTAAACAATATTAACTTCTTTTTGAGTAACAGAAGTAATGAAAATAATTTAGTTGTCAACTTCATAGCATTTTTATTCAGATCATAATGAGCTGAGCCAAATAAAATTTGTGTTTTGTTATTCATTCATTTATGCATTTATTTTTGGCCCTGAAGTCATCTCCAAATCTCTCACTGTTTAGAGAAATAAACTACTATCTTGAGCTTTTATTGACAACATTGTTTGGGCTAAATATGTTAAATATACAGTAATTCCCAGGATTATGTCACTGGTGATTTTTAAAGTCCTAAGGCATAATATCTGAGCTGAAGAACTCACAATATTCTAGTGGGAGAGGGTTAAGTCACAACTAAGCTTGCAATAGGAAGCCCATGAATGCCAGTAGGGATATGCAGGAGAGGGACCTCACAGAGCAGAATGGTCTTCATCTGAGATTAATCTGCAACTTGGAATTTACTAAGTGGAAGAGGCAACTAGCTGGACAGCATTTCCAGTGGCACAAACGGTGATGCCTCGGGTGCTCTGAGTGTGGTTCAAGATGTTTAAATCAGAGTTCTGAGCACTGGAGCATCCAGGCATCAGACTGGAGAAGCAAGAAGATCACAAAACGCCCTGTGCGCCCTGCTGAAGAGTTTATATCTTATCCTGGGGCAAAGAACCACCAATACAGGAGTTCAATTAGGCCAGCATCATGACCTGCTGTGAATTTTAGAAAGTCACTTCAGTAGATGTTTGGGTATTACAGGAGGGACAATCCTGAAGCAGGAACATACATTAAAACTCCTTTCCGGCAACTCAGTGAAGAAATAAGGAGGGTGCAAAATCAGTGCCAAGGCAGGAAGGTACGGCAGAGATTCAACAAATAATTAGAAAGCATTTCTGAACGACGTGATGTTTAAATGAGATGGAAGAGTGAAGGATAACGCCCAGCTTGTTTGAAGGCCAAGGACTTGGTGGTGCCACTATTCAAAACATGAAATATGGGAGGAAAACATAATTTTCTGGGAAGGAAATATTGATACTCTTGAATTTGAAGTGGACTCACAAGTAAAAATTGGAGTTGGTTGAGAAACAGATGAGAAGGAGGAAATACTTGAAGCGTATTCTTCTATATGTTAATACTATGGCTAATGTTTGAAACACAAATATGACTCACAGTTACTTCCTTATGAATCTCATGGTTTAGTGGGAGGAAAATGATGTAAACAGTTAATTACAATACCATGCGGAAGAGCAATAAGAGAGGGATATAATACAGTCATCCTAAGGATCCATGAGGGATTGGTTCCAGGACTTAGTGTAACTAATCATTTAAAATATGTTATTTAATATCCATAACCAGATATTTAAGACCTTTAAGACGAAGATACATATTTGTCAGGATCATCAGTGGATCCCAATGCCCACAACGCTCAGAACAAGTACACAGTATAGTCTTGATTAATAAATGCAGGAATAGAGATGCTGATACAGTGAATGGACACGTGGGCCTGGTGAGGCGGGTGGGGAAAGAGGGCGGAATGAATCGGGAGACTGGGATTGACGTATACACACTACCACGTGTAAAACAGCTAGTGGAAAGCTGATGCATAGCGAAGCGAAGCTCAGCACCCTGGGGTGACCTAGGTGGGTGGGAGGAGAGAGAGGAGGAGGGGGATATGTGCACACATATGGCTGAGCCTCTCTCCGTGGTATAGCAGAAACTAGCCCAACACTGTAAAGCAATTACACTCCAATTAAAAAAAAAGAAGCCTACATAAATGAATGAGTAGAAGGACATTCTAGACAGGAGAAACGTGCAGAAGCACAGAAGAGTGGAATTGCAAATAGCTTTTTATAAATGGAAGATGTGAGTCAAAAGTAGAATGGTGGAGGAAGCTAGACCCACGACTATCCTCCTAAGAAATGGGATACTCAGCCACTGGATGGTTTTAACCAGGGGGTGAATGCAATTAGATTTTCTCTCATATAACTCTGGCAGGAGTGGGTTAGAGAGATGGGAAAATGTGTCTGAAAAAAAAGGACACAGGATATTACACTTGGCCAGATGAGGCATCCTGGGGGCCAGAATGACCATGTGAGTAGGAATGGGGGAGATTAAAAGCAGTGGAGAACTTTCAGGATGTAGATTCAGAAGAACTCAGGAAGTGACGAGGACTTAGGGAGTAGGAGAGAGAAAATGAAATATGGTTCTCTAATTAAATATGGTTCATCTAATTTGGATTTGAATTTCTGGATGAACCATGGTGCTCTTGAATAACAACAAATAGAACCCAGGAGAAGACTTAAGCCTGGGGGAATCTTTTAGTGTGTGGTGTTCACTTGGCATGCACAATTAATGAGCTCAAGTTTGAACATCATAAATATAACAGTGGACATCTAGGGGATCTCTATTAAGCAGCTCTCTGCAGAACTGACTCTCCAGTTGACTCCAGAAACTACAATAAGATAAATGTAGGAAGAGCAATGGCGTGGGTTATAGATTAAACAATCACTGCATTGGTCGGCAAAATAAAAATTGAGTTAAAATCTTGTTCTTCCTTACTGTAAAGGTATCTAGGACCACAGTTAGTTTATCAATTTAACTTTCTTAGGAAGTACTGGATAGGAGTTAAAAGCAAGAGTTAGGGTCAAACTTCAAGGGATTTTAATTTTTCTACTGTAACTTGTAAACTGGGTGAGGCTGGGTAAGTTTCTAAACATTTCTAAGTTTTTGTTTTTTCTTTCTAATACAGGAAAATAGTTTTAATAGACTTGTTTACTAGGATTTACTAGGTTTATTCCTATGGAATTCAAAGAGGAATAATCTTACTTTATTTTACTTCCAACTATAGCCTTTGACTGATATAGAAATTTCTTTCCCTGTCAGTGAATGAAGGCTTGAGAGGATTCTATGATTCTTTAATTTCTAAGAAAGTTCTTCTTATGATCATTAAGACTCACTTTCTGATATTTCAGCTTCTCAAAATCCAATAGTTGCAGGTCATCCAAACATTCCCCATCGGGACTTCCTGGTGGTCCAGTGGCTCTGACTCTGCACTTTGAGTGCAGGGGGCCTGGGTTCAATTCCTGGTCAGAGAACTAGACACCTCATGCCTCAACTAAAAAGCCCATATATCACAACTAAGACCGAGCACAGCCCCAAAATTAATATTAACATTTAAAAATAAATGAATAATTAATTTAAAATACTTATAAAATGCAGATTTTTGTGGCTGGGGTGAATAAAATTCCACATCAGGTAATATTTCTCATCAGTAGAGACTGGCTTATAGGATCATTCTCCATCCAATAATAAAAGTAATTTCTTGTAATTAAGGTTTTAAAAATACAGGGGAATTTATTTATTTGCTTAATTATGACATAGAACAGAACTTGCTGTTATCTGAAAGATGGCAAAATATACAGAAAGGATAAACTCTAGGATGAATGAAAACATCTCGATGTTCTACGATAAAAATCACAAAGGGTGAAAAAAAGTCAAGTTTAGCCCTGAAGGAAACAGATGTCTGTTAATAGCAGGACATAATACCTAAATATAAACATTTCTTATGTTCAGATCTCAGCTTTGGTAGGGAGATGACCTTAAGCACAATATGCAAAATTTTAAATATTTGTTTTTTCAAGAATTTAAAATGAGAATGGCAATGATACAATACCTCACAGGTGGGCTATAAAAATCAAATGGAATAGAGTATGCAATGTGCTTAGAACAACCTCTGGCATAGAATAAGAACTCAATAATTCTTTAGCTTTATTAAGATGAATATCTTATAATCAGACAGTGGAAGGCAAGAATCACTGCCTAATCATGCCATTATTTCATTTAAATTAATTTTGAATGACTACATTTATCACATATTGTTCTGCTGGACAATAACATGGAGAAATTTGGGGAGGAGATATTTTATCTAATAAATCCAAATACTTTTGATAAGAAAGCAACTTTTTATAAATATGTAGGATATGTGTATCAGAATATTTTCCAAACTAACTTCCTTTTTCTTATCCCTACCATCTAAATTGTAGCCAATAGTGAATACCCATTGCTCTTTTACAATGTTACAGCTTTCAACAGCAATCAGCGTAAATTCAAGAGACAATCAAGCGACAGATAAAGTAATAAAGTAAACATTGTCTGAATTACAGGGAAATAATAAATACAGAAAAGGAACTCTTCTTTTCTCCCTCCCCTGACTTCTTCATTAAATTAGACCAAATGTGTTTCTTCAAGTCTTGAAAGACACCTGAAATTATCCTGATAACTGAGATATATATATATTCAAAAGTAAGCATAAATAAATGATAGCATTACTAAAAGGAAGTATGGCAATCCATACAGAAAGAAAATGAAAATATTACTAAATGATCTGTCATTCAATATGCAGTACTGCTCATGTCTACCCCTGAACCTTTCAAAACCATCCCAGAGCAGCTCATCCTTTGTAACCTGTCTCATGGAAGTAGTTCTCTCCCTAACTCAGGAAAAAGCCCTTAATCATTAGAACCCTCTAAGCATGGGACTATGTCCTGGTGTGTGAGCTCAGTCGTGTCTGACTCTTTGCAACCCCATGGACTGTAGCCTACCAGGCTCCTCTGTTCATGGAATTTTAAAAGGCAAGAATACTGAAGTGGGTTGGTATTTCCTCCTCCAGAGGACATTTCTGACCCAGGGATCAAATCCATATCAAATCCACGTCTCCTGCCTCTCCTGCATTGGCAGGTGGATTCTCTACCACTGAGCCACCTGGAAAGCCCCTAAAGTTCACCTACACTCAAAGAAACACTGATGCCAATTGACTACCAACTAAGACTGTCCAATAAGAAGACGCCAAGACCAAATAAAATGTAAAATTCCAAAATATACAATTTTGTGTTCTAATTTACTTAGAAGAGTATTGGCTCAAACTCATACAATATTCTATTCTAATTTGTGAATGTCATAATTAGTTGTGCTCAGCCTTCTAATTCGCTCACTTCTTCACCTTCCCTCGCTGCTCTTCCTGCTTCAGCTCTGAACTGCTAACAGGCTTGCAGTGTGCCCCCAGAGCTTTCACAGTAGGCACTTCCCTTTCGACATCTTTAAAAACAAACATAGCACTTGCTATTCTTTTATTCTCCAACATAAGTTATGACATAATCACCAAATCATTAAGGATGGAAACTTCAGTCATTTCTACTCTTCTTTCTTAGGTGGACACGCACACTTAATGTGTCACTAAATCTTACTGATGTCAAATTTGTTCTTTTAGTACATTGCCGCACAAACTATGCTCATTTTGGCTCTTACAGTTTCTTACCTGCATGATTTTAATTGTTTATCTTTGTTTCCTGCATTTCTATTCTTTCTCTACTCAATCCATCCTCCACATTCTAATAAATCACAGGCAGGACTACAATAAATGCCTCAAATATTGCAATTCAATTTAAAATACTAGTTTATTTCCCACTTGTCCTAAAATTATATATCATTACCATGGCTTAGTCTAAAGGAGATCAGACCTGGGTATTCTTTGGAAGGAATAATGCTAAAGCTGAAACTCCAGTACTTTGGCCACCTCATGCGAAGAGCTGACTCATTGGAAAAAACTCTGATGCTGGGAGGGATTGGGGGCAGGAGGAGAAGGGGACGACAGAGGATGAGATGGCTGGATGGCATCAATGACTCGATGGACGTGAGTCTGAGTGAACTCCGGGAGTTGGTGATGGACAGGGGGCCTGGTGTTGTGCAATTCATGGGGCAGCAAAGAGTCGGACACACTGAGCAACTGAACTGAACTGAACTGAACCATGGCTTAGAGAAGGAAATGGCAACCCATTCCAGTATTCTTGCCTGGAGAATCCCATGGACAGAGGAACCTTGCGGGCTACAGTCCATGGGATCGCAAGAGTTAGACACAACTGAGTGACTTTCACTACCATGGCTTTTGAAACATTTATCTGAATCAGTCTCATCTCAACTTTTTTTAAAAGTCACAAGTCTGCTTTCCAAATGGTCTTGACTGGAACTTCCTTGGTGGCCCAATGACTAAGACTCCATGCTCCCAAAGCAGGGACCCCAAGTTCGATCCCTGGTCAGGGAACAAGATCCCACATGCTGCAACTAAAGCTCCCACATGTGGCAACTAAAGCTCCCACATGCCAAACGGTCTTGACTTCCTGCTATACATTTTACCAACTTTTCCATGCCTGCTATCTCACTCTTTCTACCTTCTTTGGGTATTTAACTCCATTCATTTCTCTTTTAACTCATGTAGGTGTGCATTCATGTAAATTTCAGTAACTATCAGCTCATGCCAAACACTGAAGAGGCTCTAGAAACTTAAAGATATAAACCAATGTTCCTTCCTTTCGAGAAGTCTGGTGTCAATGGAGAGAAAGAACATTTTCTGTAATGCATGTCACTAGGGCATGATGGAGCTGGCTGGGGAGCCCGGGAGGACACAGGGTCCATCCTGAGGATGCAGGAGGGGTGTGCAGGGAAATGTCACCGAGTGACGTGTCTCTTCCCATCAGGCCATGCCCCCACTTACCCTTTAGGGGCCAGTGCTCTGTGTACTTGCCGTGGCACTCACTACATTAGGCATAAATATTCTATCCTCAAACACACCCTCAGTTCCTCTAGATCCTGCATCTAGAGGAGATCCTGCATCTCAGTCGTGTTCTCATCTCAGTGTTTACTGCACAGTTTGGACCAACTATGGGTCAAAACTCTTCTAGTGTTGCTGAATGACTCTAAGAAATAATCAGAGGTTTAGATGTGATCTCAGGGAATATCATATCACATCCAACAAAATATGTTCATATTTTGGCTATATCATTAGTAGCAAAATCCATAATGATAATGGGGCTAGTACTGGTCTCATGAGGAAACTGAAACTCTAAGAGACTGAGTAAACTGCTGTTGCCAAAAGTCACATAATAGGAAAGTTTCTAAGTCAAAACTTCGACAGTCTAGCACTATAGCCCATATTTGACCACATTTAACAAAGTATTATATATATATGTATACATGTATATGTACACATACATATAATATGAAATTATTAGAAAACTGTGAAACTGAGAAAAATAGGTTTATGCAAAATGAAAAACTGAAGACTCATCCAAGTAGGCTGCAACAAAGACCTAGCATAGCACCGATATTTTCTGAGAGGAACGGAGCGTTCCCCTGCACATTTCAAAGGAAATGCCTAAACAGTTCTTTTAACTTAACTATGTAGTATAAGTTACAGCCTCAACTTATTTTTCCCTGATGAGGACATAGATGTTACACTGAAAATATCTTCAAACTATTGAGGAACTTTTCTAAACCAAGGGTACCTTTTAGGCATAAAAGAACATGTCATCCATAGATAATGAGAAAGCACAACAAATCACATCGTTAGAAGCAATTTGCCTTAAGTTAACAAAAAGCTGGGCTTTGCTGTGGACTACTTTATGATCTAGAATGGAACACATAAGTTGTTAATGGAGGAAAAACTGATACATAACTCAAGCTAGACATGAAAAGTGTAGTCCGAAGAACATACACGTCAACAACGAAATCTGAACAGGAAACTAAACACCGTATTTATTCGTGGAATCATTACATTTTTCCTTTGTCAGGGCTCATAAACAAGAGGGACATAATATCTGAATTTTTTTCTAGAAAATGTGGGCTCAGGCCAAACAATGGGGCTGGTACAGTGAGGAGGCATAATGAAGAGCCTAGGGACCAAGCAACCTGTGAGTAAAAGGCAGTAAGGAGTTAGTAGAAGCCAGTGGAAGACACACTGTCTATAGCTGTCAAGGAAAGAGGTATGTGGCCACTACCCAGGTAAATGACAGAAGGAATGGGGAAGCAGAAACAAGAGCAAGAACCAAGGGGATAATGAATGGAATGGACAGAAGAAATGATACAAATGATTAAAACAGTAGTCAACAAAACATAAGCATGGTTGTATTACTTTTTGATGATAATTTTCTTTGAATTTAAATTTGGGATAAACCTTATTTATCCAAGTATTTTTTGAAAATTTAAATAAAATAATAAATTGTAAATAGTATTTGAAAATACTTATTAAAGGAAAGCAATATGCCCACGCAAAAAACCTAAGAATAATTTTCTCACCAGTTAACCAATTATCTACCACAGCAGATCTCTTCAAACCTGACTCATTTTCATGCTGTGGAAACTCTCTATGTCAGACTTCACCTATCATTGCCATGACAACCCTCATCTCTGCTTTCCTAGCTCATCAGCACCGCCACTGACCAGTCTACAAATTCGACTTTGCCCGCCAAATCTGCTAAAGGTAATACACTTTCAGACTGCACCAGCAAGCATAATAGAGTCTGGGAATGTTTTACGGTAGTAATATGGATCTCTGTATCTCATTTCTCTTTCAATCACTTAGAGAAATTCCTTGGGGCTTTGAAGTGCAAATTTCAGAAGGAAAGTTCCAAGGGACTAGAACAGTTTTCTGACTTGGGTTATGATCAATAGACAACAGAATAGAAGTGACATATGCACAACTAATATGTCCTTCTGCTTAAAAGGTAAGTTTAGCTCTTCTGCGCCACATGGCTTGCTGATTGTGAATAGTCCTTCTGTATCATAATCGCTCTGTAATCCTCGTGGTCGTCTGGGTGAAGTGAGGTGTCTGAAATGAGTCGGAGAGGGAAAATGCCATCAGGATGTACTGAAGCAGAATTTCAAGCAAGTCAGCATGGCTGTGGAATGGTGGGAAGCTAGCCAAGTGAGCCAGCAGCAACAGACAGCATAGCTCTTTTGAAGCAAAGGCATCAGGGAGACATGCCATGAAGAGTCCCAGGTGCCACAAATAGCTATTATTGCCACAAACAAAAATGCCACCATCCCATGCACGTCTCTGGAAAGGACTGCAAGTTGCTATTTTGTTGGAGTTGCTGCCGTATTTATCTATAAAGATGGCATTCACATAAAATCAAATGATAGAGAGAGATAGGTACAAATATACATACATATAGAAATAGAGTATCAACATTTTGAAGGGTGAAGGGCCTCACTCTACTACACAATATCTTACTCTTCTCATAGAATATGGACTCACTGTAGGGAAGACAGGACGTTTTACCCACTGTATATTTACAATATTAGCACAGTAAATCAATAACTATTTGTTGAATAAGTGTAAGTGGCAAATACAAGTGGAGATTAAGTCATTCTGTGAGTTCACTTTAAGTACAGTTACATGAGCTGTACTTAAATAGCTATAATGGAAGACAAATTATAAAATAGAAAGACATTTTTGGTCAACAAAATAACAGTGTGGGTGTTTTCCTGATAATTATTTGATTGATTCTACACATAAATAAATAAGAAGAAGTATTAAACTATGGGCAAATTGTTGTAAAAATTTTTTGAAAATAAAAAAACTTAAGACTATAATGTTTTCTTAGTCAAAACATATAGATATAGGGTGTTATAATTTGAAAAGCATACTTTTTGAATATGCTATAAGTCAAATGTTAGCATTTGCTAGGAGATTTTACCAAAAAGCCTGGTAACCATGGACACTTAGAAAAAAACATAAGAATACAAAATGGAGATAAAACAGATGCTTTGTTGTTGTTCTTTTATTGTATTTCTTGAATGTTTCTCTGACTCAAATGATACCATTTCTCTTTAGGACAATTTTAGTGGAGGGTGCATGGTGGTCTTGGATGTCAGGACATCCAAAGGTGTGATTGGGTCCAGAGGTGATGGGTTCAGAGGTGATGTGATTGATCAATGTATGATCCTAGATAGTCCCTAAGACGCCTCTGGGGGAAGTTAGTAAACAGCACCCATTTCCGGATATGGGTCTGCTCGGGGCACCTGAATGGGAGCAGAATCAGCTCTCCTTCCCTCAGCCTGATGTCCTGAACATCACAGCTGTACACAGCAGCCCTGGGGAGAGGGAAGCTGTTGGTGATTGGAAGCAACTGGTCTCTGAAGAAAGTCGGAGATACATGTGTTAGGAAGAAGGAGTCATTGCAGGAGAAAGAAATTCAAGGTTTTTCCTTGACTATTTAGCAAATCAGTCATAGGTTCCAAGTCACGAGAGCAATTTACACACAGCTAACTGACCAGGTCAGTAACAGGAGACATTTGAGAAGCACAGGAAATGAGTCACACACTTCCGGCTGGGGGGTGGGGGCTGAAAAGGCAGATGTTTATAACAGAGGTAGTGGGAAGGAAGATAAATCATTGCCTTTTTCATCACTCTCAACTGAACGGCATTTCAGGCAACATGGGAAAGGTGAATTTTAAAATCTATAAGCAGTAATGGTGAAATGTGGGTGATACAGTTTTGTCCCTTAATTAAATTTCTTAATATAACTAAACTGAAAGCACTTCCAATATGTGATGTAATTAAAGTCATGATCTCTACCTTTGTGAAAGGAGTATCAGCACAGTGGTTGGATAACTGATAAACAAGCGGTCATTGAACTTCTACACAGAGCTCAGGAACCTGGGCAACGCCTCTTCTCTAGATCTCTGTTTTCTTTATCTTTAAAATAAAAAGGCTGAATGAGATGAACTTCAAGGTCTCTTTCAGATCTAAAGAAAACACATGCCTACAATGTAAATATGTCTGAGGCGCCACATGGACCAGTCTCAAACGTACCGTATTCAAAAACATGCCGTCCAACAATTAATCATTAAACAAACAAACAAACAAGACACACACCTAAACACTTTTCTCTACCTTTCCAGGAAAGAGCAAGATGAGGAAAGGTATTCTGTCTGTACAGGAAACTTCGTTAAAAATCTTTCTTCTCTTCTGCTACAGCTTTCAATATTCTCTGTACAGATGGGAGCTAATCCTGGAAATTCTCTCCCACTCTCAACTTCTCTCCTGAACACCCACCTAGACCAAACAGCCTCTCTCCCTCTCTCTCTTTCTTTACTTATTCCTCAACCTTCCCCTTGAGCCCTCTTCTATACACATGAGATCATCCAAATCACAGGCTGAGGGGATGAGAGTTGAGGCATGGAGAAACTGCCCTTACATGAATATCTTTGGTAATTATTACATGCCCTACTGTGACTCTCAAGTTTTCAGTTTCATTTCTTGAAAAATAAAAGCCTCAAAAAGAAATGTAATTTCGTTTCATACATTTTCCATTTGACAGTATTTGTTGGGGTTGAAATTAGAATACTGGAAGCCTACAGTGTACAGATAATAGAAAGACAACATAATGCTATCTGACCAAAACTTATTCAATCTTTTATTTCTAGGTGAAAAAAATAATCAGATAAAGTCCTTGTCCTTGTTTTAACATTAACCTATACACTTTTATTCTTTCATCTTTTAGTATAAATGCAGATTAAAGTTTAGTTACTGAAAAACTGGTACAGATAGATGAAATATAGCTTTTCTTTCTTACCACCAAAGCATATATCTAAACTCTGATTATCTAGACAAGAAAAATTAGCAATTTTCAACATGTTTTAATATTCACACATTTCAAATAGAAAAAGCACTGCAATGGATAATTAAAGTAACATTGAGTCTATGACAGTATTTTACCTAATTAATATATATCATTTAATATACACAGAAATCTTTTTTAAACATTCAATTTAAATCACTGCACTGCAGTGTATCCCCCTTCCATTGCCTTTGGAGTGAATCACTATGGAGTTTTCCAAGGAGTCTAGGAATTGTGCAGAATGTTCCTGAAACACTTTGCACTGCTCAGATGAAAAGCGCTATTTAAGTACAAAGTATCCTGATAATTTCAATGTTGACAACGCCACTCATCCCATGACAACACCTAACTCAACCTGGCTTATTTGATACTTCAAGGCATAATCCTTAAACTAAACTTCACCAATAGGATGTTTATAACTTTGATATATACAACAAGTTCAGGAAAATATCATCAAAAGAGGAAGATTTCAAAAACATTATATTTTATGTCTGTAAAGATGAGACTAAAAAGGTGGCTTAAAACTCAACATTCATAAAAAGAAGATCATGGCATCCGTTTCCATCACTTCATGGCAAATAGATGGGGAAACAGTGGTAACAGTGAAAGACTATGTTCCTGGGCTCCAAAATCACTGCAGGTGGTGACTGCAGCCATGAAATTAAGATGCTTGCTCCTTGGAAGAAAAGCTATGACCAACCTAGACAGCATATTAAAAAGCAAAGACATTACCAACAAAAGGTCCATCTTGTCAAAGCTATGGTTTTTCCAGTAGTTGTGTATGGATGTGAGAGTTGAACCACAAAGAAGGCTAAATGGTGAAGAATTGATGCTTTTGAACTGTGGTGTTAGAGAAGCCTCTTGGGAGTCCCTTGGAAAACAAGAAGATCAAACCAGTCCATCCTAAAGGAAATCAGTCCTAAATATTCACTGGAAGGACTGATGTTGGAGCTGAGGCTCCAATATTTTGGCCACTTGATGCAAAGAACTGACTCATTGGAAAAGACCCTGATGCTGGAAAAGATTGAAGTCAGGGACAGAAGGGGATGATAAAGGATGAGATGGTCAGATGGCATCACTGACTTGATAAACATGGGTTTGAGCAAGCTCCGGGAGTTGGTGATGGACAGGGAAGCCTGGCGTGCTGCAGTCCACGTGACTGCAAAGAGTTGGACATGACTGAGTGACTGAACTGAACTGAAAGAGGAGAAAGTCTCCCCATTAGGAAGGAAAGCACAAGGCTAATTGGGCTTCCCTGGTGGCTCAGCTGGTAAAGAACCCGCTTACAATGCAGAAGATGGGGTTTGATCTCTGGGATGGGAAGATGCCCTGGAGAAGGGATTGACTTTCTAGTCCAGTATTCCTTCCCGGAGAATTCCATGAATAGAGGAGCTCAGCTGGCCACATTCCATGAGGTTGCAAAAGATTTGGACTCCACTTCAGAGACTAAACAACGACAAGAAGAGATATTTGTTCCTAAAGAGATTGAAAGGGTTACATTCTCCAAGAGTAGGCTGTCTGGGATGTTCTTCTTTCTTAATATCACACATTGTCCCTGATAATACCTCCAAACTGGTGGAACAGCACATACGGTTATATATTTTCTCTTTAGTTTATATCAAGTGGCAAAGAAAATTGAGGCCTAGGGAAGCTGGCTGCGGGGGAAGTTATTCTCTACTTAAATGGCATTTTCTGTTTAAGTAAAAAAAATGTGGATTGTGAAGTGGTATCCACTCTTCTAAAAATTCATTTATAGTTTAAAATAAATTTTAAATTTGAATAAAGTTCATCTTAAAATGACCAACTATGGTATGTTCTCTTTTTGATTCATCTTAAGTTTTTTCTACTTAAGTGATATCAAAAATAATATAGTATCCTTTTCAAAAATAAAAAATAACTGATAATGCTGATAAATTTTTACTATATGTCTATCTTGGTTTCTTCAGTTCCTTCTCAACCATCCTACTCCCAAAATCATCTAAGGTAATCATTGTTACGAGTTCAGTAAATATTATTCCAGTATTATTAAAGTAATTTTATTATAAAATATTTTCTCACGTGAGAAAATATTTCCCAATAAATGTTATTAAGATGAGAAAACCTTATAAGATGAGAAAATAATGTCAGTCTATTGCAGTTTTTATATGTTTTCTTTTTCAATTATCTGTGGGTTATCAAATTTTCCATCATGTAACTTGTAACATTCTCAGTAACTCTGAGTTTTCATTTCTTGTCTCAGGAGGGGGAGAGTGTACGTCACAACACAACTGTGTTTACACCGGAAGCAGAGAGGTTTTCCCAAGAGGGATCATCCCAGAACCTCCCCCCAGGGCTCTGGGGTCCTCAGCCCTTTTTTTTCAGACCGCACCCGGTCCTTTATTTCTGCAGACCTCAGAGTTTGACTGAGTTTTCTCTGACTGTCGCTCAGTCTCACAATCCTTCTCGTGTATGCTAGACTGTAATCCTAGTTGATTCATCATTGCACTGTGTAAAGGTACAGCATCCAGAAATAGTCACAGTCTATAAAATAAAAACTGCAGAGTCATCAGAATGTGTCAGAAGATGGGAAATCCCTGTAAGAGTGAATTGGTGGCATCTTCTCTGGCTCTGCTTCTCACCCTCCAAGTCCACACGTGACCTCCATCCACCAGATCACAAGTAGTTCCCAGGAACACGGGAGCCAGGGATTAAAGGCCTATGTTTAAAGGTGACTAGGAAAGGAAGTCAAAGATACTAAGAGATAAAAACAAGTTTTGAGATAAGAGTTGATACAAATTAGTGTCCTGGTCAGGCAGGACCACAGCTCAAGACTGGACAGAGGAAATGACCCATGGCAGTTTGAAACCTATAGTCATGTGCAGATGTGAGAGTTGGACAATAAAGGAGGCTGAGTGCCAAAGAACTGATGCTTTCAAATTGTGGTGCTAGAGAAGACTCTTAGAGTCCCTTGGACTGTAAGGAGATCAAACCAGTCAGTCCTAAAGGAAATCAACCCTGAATATTCATTGGAAAGACTGATGCTGAAGCTAAAGCTCCAATACTTTGGCCACCTGATGCAGAGAGCCGATTCATTGGAAAAACCCTGATGCTGGGAAAGATTTAGGGCAGGAGGACAAGGGGGCAACAGAGGATGAGATGGTTGGATGGCATCATCAACTCGACACAATTCTGAGCAAACTCTGGGAGATGGTAGAAACAGAGGAGCCTGGTGTACTACAGTCCATGGGGTCGCAAAGAGCTGGACACGACTTAGTGACTAAACAGCAACAAAAAGCTTAAAACTAAATAATCACTGGGAAAAAATGATCCAAGTTATAGAGGTGAATCATCATGTACATTAGCTGGATGCAAGTTACAAAGTTGAGCTTCAATATTTGGATTTCACACTCACTGTATAATCTTCTGATTATAATCTGGATGTCTATGCATGGTTGCTTACAAGAAACATTGAGCTGTGTGAGTGTAAGAACACTTAACTGAAAATGTATGTGTGTTTTTATATGTGTGCATATATGTATATGCATAGATGTTTACACATATATGTGTATATTCAGTCTTTTTAGCTTGGTTAATGGGACTCATTACTAAGAGTGGGTAAATTCTCTCGTGCCCACCTCAAGTTTCCGAGACTATAAATTAAGATCTAGATTCCAGATTGTGATAAATTTTCAAAAATAATGGAGACCACCTGGTCTGCTCTAACATATTTTATGACTGTTATCAGAAGTAACTATAACCCTCCTGTGGAGACTTAGACCCATTTAAACAAACCTAATAAGGAAAAGTGACATCAGGAAGGTTAAGTTTTGCACATCCACCCCCCAAAGTCAGGGAAACAGCAATTGTAATTTTTTAAAAATGTGGGATGCTTGCTCTCCCAATAAAGTATGCCAAGCCCCCTTTACTTCTAAAGAACACATGATCAAATTAATAAAATAAGAGCTATCAATAGTTGAGATCTTATAGGAAGTGAAAAATCCATAAATATGCATTGGTCAGTAATCAAACAATCTTCCAACAAATCTTTTGAGGTAATCAATATTATTTCTATTTTTATTTTACAAATTAAAATATTGAGGCATAAAACGTTAAGAACCACATCCAAAATTTATAGCAAGCAAGAATAAGAAAGTCAGAACTGGTAGCCTAATCTGCATCTAAAACCAGTGTTCCTCACGGCCATGCTGGAGCCCAGTGGGGAAGATCCCCGTGCACTGGGCATCCCGCTTAGGGGCCCTCAGAATGTCATCACTGCTTTATAACTTAAATGATAAAGTGAACTTGAAGAACTCTGCTCAACTTCCACAAATCACCACTTGAAGCATACTACCAAATAAAAATAAAGCCCCAATTAAAGTGAAGCCTCTGCGACTCCCTGTTCTCTATATGCTGCGTGTTCTGTGGTCGCTCCGTCATGGCTGACTCTTTGCAACCCCATGGCCTGTAGCCCGCCAGGCTCCTCTGTCCACGGACAAATTATCACTGATCTCTGCCTCCTTCATCAAGTAAGTGGCCTCCTCGATATTGTCTCTTTACAGAATGAGTTGTGGATTACGGTGCCACTCAGACAATGGCCTCGGGCCATGGAATGTCCACTTCCGCAGACATGGGATTTTTACACATCTCTTATGGTCCTACATTTCCCTCAGATGCCAGGGGTAGGCTTCCTGGTACACTTTAGTTTGTCCAAGTGACTAGAGAAGCTGAAGTCTATCCTTAACGGATTCTTCATTTCATGAACCACCTCCCTACATTCCCTTCTGATTCAGTAGCTCTTGGTGATAAAATCTTCTCCTTCTTAGCACAGCTCTACAGAAACAAGGAGCAAAGAACAGCACTTGAGAACCAAGAAGATTTTGAAAACCAAGGACAGCAGGTTGAGCGTCACCATTTATGCATCTCAAGTAGAGCTAGAATCTGGATCACATTGCTGAAGTTGATGAAGTTGACTCTATATCTCTAACGAGACTACAATTTTATATCCTCACATCGTTTCCATGATTACCAATCTCAGGATGAAAATGGAACTTACGAAAGCCTAGATCATAACACAGGCCATTGTCTTTAGGTTCGGGTCATATTCCAAATTAGTGGTCAAGAAGAAAATATGTATTTCCATTAAAAACTCTAGCACTAATTAAGTAATCACAATGTTTATACATTTTCAGAATACATCAAGCTTGATTGCCACATGTAAAATATCCATGACTCCTGTTAACAACCCAATATTAGAAAAGCATAATAAAAACCACAATCTAGTAATGTTTAAGGCTAACACATATGCTAGAGTTTATATCACTTCTTTTAATTATTATATTATTAGTCTATAGTATCATAATAAAAGTCATCATTAATCTCATATTAATTATTTAAAATATTTTAGTGTTTGAATGGAGCATCACAGCCCTGCTCTGATGTTATGTCTGTAATGTGGGATGGAAACTTGAACACAGTTTACGTACACTCCAGTTTAATCTACTGCCTGTTACAACCTGAGTAAAACAATACACACAAACTTTAAAAAAATATGTAATTATAAGTAAATAATGTGCTTTATGTAATTTGAGTCATCTTTCCATTTTAAAAAATGACCTCATCAAATCTCAAATTGCTGCAGCCTGATATTCACAAAGTTTAAAAATGTGATAACAAATTTTATTATAACAAATGATAGCTCATCATAAAGTGAGCCAGTCAACATCACAGGCCTTTTTTAATATTACAGTTTAAAAGGAAAATTGACATAGAATGGATAATTATATAATAACAGATAATGTGTGCCAGGCCTTGCAAATGAATACTGGGCTGCTAGGGGGCTCACTTTTCCTTTCATCACAACTCTTAGGGATTTGCATTTCTAAAAAAGAGATTAGACGGCTTTATCCTAAGATCCATTTGCTTCAAAAATGATAATTTTCAGAACAAATGAATATTTTATTCAAGTTCTCCAAAGATCATTTTGATGGATACATTTTGCAATATTGCAATTGCCTTTTCAAGTTTATTGGGATTCAAAGTATAATTAGTTTCTCTATTACAGACTGCCTCTTGAATTACATGTTTCAGCATAATGGAAGTCCAACTAATTAACTGTGTTGCTGATGACCATGTAAACCCCTGAGTCACTATGCTTTACCTCTAGAGTAGGCTAAATTTTAAGGAAAAGTAATTTCTCTTTCAGAATTCACAAAATGAAAAGAGAGAGCACTGTAGGTTTGGTTCCAAACAGAACTGGGAAACTCTTTGGAAATGATAAAGTTGTCTTACAGAAGTTCTTATACTATGATAGAAAGAGAACTAAGGAAGAAAACAGAGACAGGAAAAAACAAGTCCCCACTTACCAGGTGTGAAATTGTACCGGGCTGAAAATCCCATAGATTCCAGCTCTCCATCAGCAAAAAATTTAATCCATAGAAATCTTCCACTGGATTTTATTACAGGTGGATTTTGTTGTCCACAAAAACGTCCAATTATTGGAGAAAATCCAAAAGGTCCATCTCGAACTTCAATATGATCAAATTTGCACTCCCAAGATGGTTCAATAGAGTACTTTTCATCAAAGTAAAGTTCAATGCACTGTCTTGGGGCAGCTAAAAAGAAAAAAAAGAAAGAAAGAAAGATTATGTCTAGAAGGTCCTTTTTAAATTTGTAGTTTGACTTTTCTGCTTCTATTTAAGATTTCTTCTTGTATAATAACTTCTATCCAACTTTGACTGTGATATACATAGAAACACTAAGGAAGTTTGTTTCAGTTAGTATTCTAAGGGATAAAATTTCTGTAAGAATGTCTAAGGGATGATTCTTAAAACTGATGAGGTTGCCCAAAATATTATTCTGATATAAAAAGACCATTTCAATCTCTGACACAATGAACAAGTCACGGTATTTTTGTGAGAGGCTCCTAACTCAGGTTTAAAGAGTGGAGAGGCATTTTTCTGTTGCTACTGCTGCTGCTGTTGCTGGGTCGCTTCAGTCGTGTCCAATTCTGTGCCACCCCATAGATGGCAGCCCACCAGGCTTCCCAGTCCCTGGGATTCTCCAGGCAAGAACACTGGAGTGGGCTGCCATTTCCTTCTCCAATACATGAAAGTAAAAAGTGAAAGTGAAGTTGCTTAGTCGTGTCCGACTCTTAGCGACCCCATGGACTGCAGCCTACCAGGCTCCTCCGTCCATGGATTTTCCAGGCAAGAGTACTGGAGTGGGGTGCCATTGCCTTCTTCCAGTCTTTCTGTTACTTCTCCCGTATCTTCAGGAGAAGCCAGTTTTAAGGTCAGACACCACTTGAGATATGCTTTGCGTGGAGTTCTACAATCACTCAAGTAGTCCCAATCAGATGTCTTGGTTAGAGCGAAATGTGTATAGAGGAATATGAAGAGTAACTCTTCCAGAACACAAGTCTTATCCTGTCATTCTCAGGCTTAAACTCATTCAGAGACTATCAGCTATAAGGGAACAATCAATACAATGGACCACAGGTTTCTTTGAAGCCTCCTAAGCTCACCCCAGCAGGGTCTTTCCACCTCACAAACGGCCCAAGCTCAGGCCATTCCAGGCCTTCAGGTTTTCTAAGACAGTACGCCCTTTCAAGTTTTCATGTGTTCTCCCACTTTCTTGACTACCTGTATACTTCCAAACCAACTCCTGTTTACATGAGGAAATCTTGCTTAAAAAAGAAACAAACAACAACGACAACAAAGCAATACACACACACACAAAGAAAACACCTCCTCTCTAAATCTAGATACACAAACTGTATCTGTCTACTTTCTTCCTTCGGGCTTCCCTCGTAGCTCTGTCGGTAAAGAATCTGTCGGCAGCGCAGGAGACCCAGGTTTGATTCCTGGGTCAGTAGGATCCCCTGGAGAAGGAAATGGCAACCCACTCCAGTTCTCTTGCCTGGAGAGTCCCCATGGACAGAGGAGCCTGGCAGACTACACACCATGGGGTCACAAGAGTCAGACCCGACTTAGTGACTAAACCACCACCAACCGCCTTCTTCCTTCAGCACTCAAGCACAGTACTTGTCCTTGAAGATTTGTCAAAAACAAAACACAACACAACACAACAACACTGTTGGGTGAATTGCAATAAATGAGCTTATCTTTGTAAGTGTGCTTACAGCTCTCATCACAGGAGAGTGAGATCAGGTGAGCAGCTCTGTAAACCTCTGCATGGAGGCATTTGCCGAAGCCTTTCCATTCTTGCCTTGTCATGGCCAACAGTTCAAAAGTCTGGCATTCTAGACTGATACTCAGTCAGGGTACCCCCAGTACAGCCATCACAGCTGTTGAAATATCCACACTTTTATCCTAGTTAGCAAATAGCTGTCTTGAATCCTTTGAGTGCTCTCCAGCCTCCTGACCCTCTCCAAAGACCAACCCCTCCAGAAACTTGAAAGTTAAGACCTGGCACAGGAGGGCCCGCTTCCCATGTGATCAGCAATCATTCTGAATGGCTACTGTTCCCTCCACACCAGCTCTTAAATATATATTGAATATCACACACTTGAGTGGCTTTAAAACTAAAGCCTTCGGTATATGCTTGCATTTAAAATGAATGCATGGGTATCAAAACGTATATAGAATTGAGATATGTAATCTCCAGAAAATTAGAGGCTTCACTTTATAACCCAGAAACTCTCTGCCTTTTCCTTCATAGTCCACATTGCCTTTCTCTTTATTCTGCCCTCCCTTACATATTAGTTTACAAAAATCTATTCTATGCATTTCTTATCTCCTCTCTTTCCAGACCAATGCACTGGATGCCATGGACATCCCAAAGGAGGGAGATTATAATATAACAGTGTTTGCAGCTCCATCCAAATACCAATTAAATGAGAAAATCTGGAGGCTGACGCAGGCATCTGTATTTTTTAAAAGAGTTAAAATGCTATAAATGCCCTTTGGATGATGGTACTCATACTAACAGTCTCAACAGCAATCTCTGTATTTATCACCTGTAAACATATACTTTCATGCCAGGACTATCCACAGAACTAAAGACCCACATATGCAATTTCTTCATGAGACATCTCCATAAACATGAAACTGAACATGTGGCTTTCCCTTTAACCCCCCTTTCTCCACCCCTATTCCTTAGGTGGCATAACAATTGCATCTAACATGTCACCAAGCCAGAACCTATAGAAGAGTCCCAGGATGGCCTACTCTCCCCTCCCTACATCCAGTCACTCAAGATTCAATTTCGCAAATACCCTTCATTGTTTCACCATCAATGTCACTTCTGTAGCTCAGGGTTTCCCTGTGGTTTACCTGATCTTTCACAATAGTTTCCACTTCGGTTCTTTTCTTCCAGTTACTTCATCAAAATCTCAGCTTACTATTTCTCTCCTGAGATTATTTCAGTGGCACCCCACTGTCTACAATATCAAATCCAAACTGGCCTGGGTGACAGACGGATACTAAATTCTCCTTTATCTGAGACCACGTGCACTCCAGCCTCCTCACTTGTCCTTCTCCTTCCCCTCTGCAAAAGCCCTCTGAATCGACATGTGGTTAACCAACCACACTGTATCTCCAAACCTCTGCACATGCTATTTTACACAGAAAATGGCAGTGTCCTGAATGGTCTTTAAAACCGAATGTAAGCATCTCTTTCTCCTTATAGCCTTGCCTTTCTCCCTGTTCCAAACACTGCTCATCTCAGAGCCACTTTAGACTGTTTACTGGAAAAGAGCATAGTACCCAGGCCACATTGTAGGTTCCATAAGACAAGTACCATGTCTATTTTGCTCAATACTCTCTAAACTGTACTAACAAGAGTGGTTCAGTAAATGTTTGTGAAACGTATGAATGAAAAGGGGGCCAGTATGAAATATGTCAAGAAGGGTTCACAGGGACAGGAGGTTCTCTTTATTTCCCAACTTTAAGTTTTGTCCTTGGCATGAAAGAAAGACCTGTCAAATTACCATGTGCCTTGCTTGTAAGTAAATAGTGAGCATAAATACCTTTTATGGTTAACTCTGGTATGGTAACTCTGTGTGTGTGCGTGTGTGTGTGTGTGTGTGTGTGTGTGGTAGGGGGAGCACAGGTGTTTGGGAAGTTGCAAGTTTGGGGCCATTAGGTGCTAACACATAATATTGAAAACTTCTACCACTAGATGAAATGTTCGTATATTTTAAAAAATTGTCCTTAATAGAGAGGTGTCTACAAGGGTAATGGAAATGGAAGATGTTCAAAGAGAAGCGAATCCCTTTTTCAGCACTTTTTATCCTTCAGGCTGGGAAAAAAACTGATGAGGAGAAGCATCATCATTTAGAATGCTGACTTTGGCATGAAAGAATGAAAATGTCACTTTTGAGCATAGACTGAGGCTCAGAATAATATTCAGATTGATATTTGGAAAATATGATTATGAATTTTAAAAAACTAAACTGGAGGATAATTGCTTTACAATGTTGTGTTCTGCCTTACAACAATGCAAATCGATCATAGGTATACATATATCTCCTTCTTGAGCCTCCCTCCCACCCTCCATGATTACATTTCTTTCTACATGAATACGTTTCAGGTTCTTCATATTATCTAAGAGAGAAAACAACAAAAGTATAGATTGTTCTACTGATTGTTTAACCAATAAAAGATGAGCTGCCAAAATTGTTATATATTCGGTAATATTATGCCAATCATACATCCATTCCATTAATTAAGAATTCCCTATCAATGAAATCAACTGCAAAATAAACTAAGTTGTTGAATTCTTTTTATTTTCCAGAATTTACCTGTTTATAAGTCTTTACTAATCATTTCACTCAGGGATTCCCTGGTGGCTCAGAGGGTTAAGCACCTGCCCTCAATGCAGGAGACCCAGGTTCGGGGAAGATTCCTGGGAAAGGAAATGGCAACCCCCTCCAGTACTTTTGCCTAGAAAATTCCATGGATGGAGGAGCCTGGTGGGCTACAGCCCATGGGGTCACAGAGTTGGACACGACTGAGCAACTTCATTCACTCACTAATCATTTCAATAATTAGCTCGATCCCACATTTTATACTTGCTGGATTCACTCAGAGACATTTTTTTGTGTAGGGTGTCCAGAACCAATTTTTGTAATGTGGGCTTCCCCGGTGGCTAAGTGAAATTCTGGTAAAGAATCCTGCCTGCCAATGCAGAAGACACATGTTAGATCCCGAGACGAAGGAAGATCCCCTGGAGAAGGAAAAGGCAACCCACCCCAGGATTCTTGCCTGGGAAATCCCATGGACAGAGGGGCCTAATGGCCTACAGTCCATTGGGTTGCCAAGAGTTGGACACGACTTAGCAACTAAACAACAACAACAAAGCCTTTACTAATCATTTCAACAATTAGCTCGATTCCAGATTTTATGGCTATTGGCTTCACGCAGAGATATTTTCGTGTATGGTCTCCAGAAGCAATCTCTGTAATGTCTATACGCACACTGTCCATCCCGAGCTCAGGGACAGCCAGGCCGGACTTGGCTCCCTCACCTTCTATGATGTAGATGCATTCCCGGTCAGGGGGGTACTTGCTGGGATAGTTCGGAGAAGTGAAGATACCTCCCTCTGCATGTTTTGTCCAAGTTCCACACTGCACAGACTTCTGTGTTTCTGAGGCGGTTTGCTTTTCTGCAAAATAAAAAATTTTAAAGCCCCATTATCCAATTTTCTATACAACTAAAAATAGAGAGGACATTCTTACAATATCCATTAGTAAATTAACTTCTAAATGCTGTCTTAGTCAAAACCAATCAATTATACACACTATAAAATGCTCAGATATTCTGGAATATTAAGAATATGGAGAATACAGGAAAATGCAAGTGAGGAGAGGCCTCCCACTTGAATTTTTCCAAAGAAACACACCTGTTCCTTTTTTGGCTGCTCCAGACAAATGGAGGATGATTAAACTTGCTACAACTGAAACAGAACAGAGAAATTGGGAAGATTAATGTACACTGAAATGACCAAATTCCATTAACAACATAACAGTTTAAAGATAAAAAGATATCAAAGATTATCACTGTCAACCCTTCTCAGATAAGTAAGAACTTGCACAAACTGATTCAAAACGCACAAGTCGGGACAATTTAGGAATCTCCTCAGGAAGTAACGCCAGTTAAGAATGGTTGAGACTCAAGCTCCTAAGGCAAATTCAGACTTTGAGACTAAGAGTCAACACTGTCCCCTACTAATGTCACATCACAGTGGGCTTTCAGGAGTGTGGCCTGGCTGCCCTTTGTAAATGACTTTGTCAGCTTCTTGCAAAGAAGACAGAGGGTCAGCAGGGCAAAGGATGAAAAGGAAAAGTGTTTTCATCAACAATGTTACTGTATTTTAGGAAACAAATATTTCACCAAATCCTATGGCAGGTGGGGGAGGGGAACAAGGGAAGAACAGCCTAATGTGGACTGAAGGCATTAAGTACCATAATAAAAATGTTTCTTTTACAAAACTGACCTACCAAGTAACCCCAGTCCTCAACATGCTTAGGCTAGGAAATGAATCTCTCCTAATCTTAACTTTGATGCAATCTTTTGTATTATCCAGGAGTATTTTATAATTTTAAGAAAGGTTATCTCTATAAACATTTTATTAAGGTAGATTTTCAGTATCAGAAAAAGACTCTGATCTAAAACTTAACAGTAAATCTATGAAGACCATTAAAACGCATCTTACTGTTTTACTTCCACATCCTTGGCTTACTTAATATTTTCACAAAGTCTAAAACTGAGAGAAGTATTAAAGTAATCTAGTCTTCATAATTTCTGATTTTGCCTTCTGTATTTCTCTTTTATCATTTATTTTCTTGTCAATTATCTAAAAGCTCTCAGTTTCATTAGGTCTACAATTACAAGTCCACTTAAAAATGATTTTGGATAAGGGCAGGTATAATCCACAATGATTTCCTAAATGAAAGTTCAGGACAGGATCTCAAAAATGCATCCATGAAGACTGTTCCAGGAAAAGTACATGTGAGCCCTGATATTAGTGTTTGAGAAAGGATGTCAGTTATCTGACTTGCACTCTATCTAGCCTGTTCTGCTTTTAGATTAAAAGAGGTTGTTATTGTCTTTCAGGTAGAAAAAAAAGTCTGACTCTTAACTTGCCATGTCTACACACACACACGTTTACAGCCACCAATACCAAGCTGCTGGTTTGGGGTTTCTACTCGGATGGAACCGCACTGTGGATTGTGTCCTGTGATGAAGACAGCAGCAACGCCGGTCTCCTGGCTGCGTGGCACGGACAGCCTCACCCTCCCTCTATCCTGTGAGATTCCCACCACAGATCTTCTTAGCCTGCCTTTTACTCGATGACTTCTGACGCTATTTGCCTCCAGTCCCCCGCCCTCCCCTCAACCGCACGCGAACCGCACACTCATGAAGCGACACTTGAGGTCTATCTACACTCTCCGGAAGAGTTGAGGCTGGCACTCGCGCTACCCTCGAGCGTGGCGTTCAGGTGGCTCACACACGACCCACCGGAGGGGCGACACGGGCCCGCTGGGCTCCAGAAGCCCCTGAAGGGACCGTTCCTTCTCCTCCCCGGAGCTGTCGAACCCGCTCTCTCCCCACCTTCCACCTGCGACCTCCCTGGGACCCGCTCCCCGTCCTCTGCCGCACGCGCGCGTCCCCACCGGGCACTCGGCACCCTCCACCCCCCGACGCCCCGGCGCACGGCGAGGCTGTTTTCCTCGGCCGACACTCAGCTCCAGGGACCACCGCCGCGCGCCGCCCCCACGCCGGGTCGAGGATGCTGCAATACAGAAAGTTTACATCTGCCCCAGACTCGCGGGGACTGCGGGGTCCGGCGAGGGCGCGGCGGGGGCAGGCTCTCCCTGTGCGCTCGGCCACGAGGGGAGGGAGGCGGGGAGGAGGGTCCCCCGGGCGGCCCGGCGTGGCGGGAAGAGGTACTCACTGTGAAACAAACTGCGTCCATAGATCATGTCTGTTCCTTACACCAGAGGCTCCAGGCTCCACTAATTCCATTTAGAGACGGGAAGACTTCCAGTGGTCAGGGAGAGGACGGAGTCGAGAGAGGGTTGAGAGGTGCAAAGCGGGAACAGATGAAGAGCGGGGGGAGAGTGAGGCGGGGGGAAAGCCAGCGATCCGAGCCCACACAGCAGCAAGATCCGAGTCCGCGCGTCCTCCGCCCAGGGCTCGCGCTCGCACCCGCTCGCCCTCTCACCGCCGCGAAGCCGGCAGCATCCCGGCCGTGACGCTCGGCTCACGCCCGGGCGCCGGGCGCCTCCATCCGCGCCGCCGGCGGCTGCTCCCGCCCCCTCTGCATCACCGCCGCCGCCGCCGCGGCTGGCAGGAGGGCGCGCGGGCGGCGGCGGGCGCGGGGCGAGCCCTGGGGCGCTCCAGCCGGGGCCGGGCAGGGGCTGGGGCCGAGCGGCGCGGCGAGGCGGGGGCAGG
>SJYQ01104809.1:9580-35311 GCA_006410935.1 Redunca redunca | reverse complement strand
AGGCGGGGACGGGACCGGGGCGGGGAGGGAGCGGGAAGATGGCAGAGTTACCAAGTGGGCGCCTGAGTCATAGCCCGAGGCGGCGTGACCCTCCGGGAAGCCCGCGGCCCGCGTGCAGCCGCGCAGCTCCGCTCGGCCGGCACCCCCGGGGCTGGTGCGCGGCCGAAAGTGGCGGCGGCGGCGGCTGCAAGGACATCACCCCCGCTCTGATCCTGGGGGTGGGGCGAGGGGGAGAGGGGCGAGGGCCAGGCTGGGAGCCGTCACTCCGCCAGCCCGGGCAGAGGGGGCCAGAGGACGCCGGGCAAATCCGGAGCCTCGTGCGGGCTAAAAAGGGAGGTGGAGGGGCCAGCACATGAAAATCCCTCTCGGGGTTCACATGTTCACTTTTGAAAAACGCCTAGAAACTGCGATCGAGCTGTCCCCCGCGCCCCACAGTCCATCTGGCTAGAGGAAGCGGGTCCAGTCTCCCTTCAGGGGTGACGACTTAGCCGTATACTCCGGGCTCAGGCTGGGAGATCAGGCAGTGGCGCGCCGGAGGCGAAGGCAACATTAAAAGTTTCGCGGTTTATCTCCTGGCCTCACTCGGAGGTCGCCCCAGACAAACCGCTCGGGTAGAGGCACGGGCTTTTAGCGCATTTCCTTCGCCCTCCGCAAGATATTTTTTAAAACCCCAAGGAAAACACCGATCACCTCCCACCCCACCACAAAATGGACAGACGCGCGCTCGCGCAGCGCGTTAAACTCGGAGAGGGGAAGGAAAAAAGAGTTACTGGGGAAACAACCCCGAAAGAAAAAAAAAAATCCAGCTTCTAAAATGAGAATAAATGAATATGGAGACCCGTAAACACGAGACGGCCCGAGCAGGGCTGGAGCGCGTGGAGCGGGGTGTCCCTGCCTGGACGCTGCGGTAACCCCCCACCCCCGGGCTGCGTCCGGTCCTCCGGGGTCTGTGCACTCAGCCCGCGCCCACCCGCCGCCGGCCGCACCTCGGGGCCCCGCGGAGGCCGTCGACCCCTGGCCCCCGACTTGGTGGCCCCGGACCCCAGCGCGCCCAGCCGCAGCCCCCCACTCCACCGCTGGGACTGGGAGTTGGGCGGGGGCGGATGACGGCGGGGAGGAGGCAGGCGTAGCAAGAATTCGAGGAGGTAGAAAGCTGAGGGGCGCTGCGCCGCCGAGACTAGGTCACCTTAAAAGGCAGAGAGGAAAGAGCCGTGCGCGCGGACCTGCGGCCGGGCCGCCCCCTCCTGGCACCTGCTGCTGCAGCGCCCGGCCGCCCACGGGCGTGCGCGCGCGCTGGGGACGCGGGATGCTCGCGGCCGCCCTGCCCTCAGGTTTCCAGCAAAACAGCGGCGAGAGGGTGGAGGTCTTCCTGCCAGTAATCTGAGATGAGGGATAATGAGGTGACCCCGAGCCCCGAGAGGATCCCCCAGCCCCGGAAGCAACCGCCAAGACTCCTTCCTTCCAGCTTTTGGCTCTTTGATACCGGGCAGCTGCAAGTCCTCGACCGTGGTGGGGTAAAGTGATGACATAGAGAGGGCTGTGTGTGTGTGTGTTTCGGGCTATTTAGTGAAAAGTGGGTAGGCGGGGCAGGGTGGGAAGGAGAGCTAGAGCAATAAAGTAGAACGCCAGACTGGGTGAAAAGGGAAGGGGGAAGGGAGAGAGAGAGAGACCTAGAGGCAGAGATAAGAGAACGCAGAGGGAGAGAGATTGCGCGCCCGCCGAGGGCCAACTCCATCAGAAGGCGTGCCTGCGAAAGGAGCTGTGAGCTCGAGAGATGAACCAAGGTGAGCCGATGGGTGGAGAGCCGAAGTGTCTCGGAAAACTGGTATGTGTCTGCCCACGTTTCTGCTCGTAAAAGGAAAGGATCAAAGTGGGAAATAGTTAGCAGGTCCGCATGCGGTTCTTGTGCCAGCGAGGGGTGTGTGCTTGCGTGTGTGTGTGTGTGTGTGTGTATGTGTGTGTTGGGGTGGGGGCTTAGTGGATGGGAGTGAAGTCAAGGAAGACTTGAGCAGTTAGTAGATGGTGAATAGATGCCAAAGAGAACAGGTCATCTATGGGTGAAGGAGGACCATTTAAAAAAGGCCAAAGATGTGTAAGTTGATAGTAGAATGTTGACATATCAAAGACTGGGTGGTAATTATTTTTTGCATCCAAAAATATTATTTATGAAAGTGACTTTTGGGGGAAAAAATCGTTCAATGAAAGTGGCAACGTTAAAATTTTCCTTAAGGGAAATCTATTTCCCAACAGCAGTTTAAGTAAGAAGAAGAAAAGTTGGTCTTTGCTAAATCCATCCACTATCCCCCACCCTTACCCCTACCCCCAGTTTGCTTTCCCAGGACACAGGTCTTTGTAACTTAGCTAAGGAAGGGGGCACTGAAATACTGCTAGACCAGTGTGTGGGCCTTGCATTAGAAGGGGGTATCCAGGCCAGAGGGCAAGGAGGAGGGGCACCCAAGCCTTTTGTCCACGTGGTAATTCCTCCAGTCTCCTATTGGCCAGCATGCCTGTCTTTGGGTTCAGATTCTCAGAGATAGGGGCCTCTTTGATCTCTGACTACCCCTGCCTTCTGGGCTGTGCCTGGGGCTGAAGCATTGTTTTTGTTCAGTCGCTCAGTAGTGTTCAACTCTTTGCAACCCCATGGACTGTAGCAAACCAGGCTCCTCTGTCCTCCACTGTCTCGCAGTTTACTCAAATTCATGTCTGTTGAGTCAGTGATGCTCTCTAACCACCTCATCCTCTGCTGCCCCCTCCTCATGCCTTCGATCTTTCCCAGCATCGGGGTCTTTTCCAATGAGAAGGGTTGTACTTCTGTTCAAACCTCAGTGTCCAAGTTCTGAGCCTGCATGTCCTGAACTGGGAGAGAAGCTCCATGAGAGAGGCGCTCAGGTCCTCTCTTCACTCTTCACTCCCCAAGAGAGTCAGGCAGCTGCTAAGGCTTTTGCTCCACCCCCTGAATTCTTCCAGGTTATGGCTGCAACTTTTCCCTTGAAGATTTCATTCATTTTCCTGCACACAGACAGGCACAAGTCCTGTTAACCATCCACCACTTGCTTGCTTGGCAACCTGCCTTTTCCCTTTGAGTCATGAACCACCACTTGCTGAGTAATGCTACCTCACTGATGGGGACCCACGATTTTTTTACTTTGGGAGAAAAAGCAGCATATGGGAAGAGTTAAGCTTCTCCAAGGGAGGGTTTTGCACACACATGGCCAGATTTCAAGATATGATTATTTTGAAAGAGAAAGCTTATAAACAGATAGCTTTGATAAGTTCCATGTGCTGTCCTAGAAAGAGGGAGCTTTGTCATAGTTCTCCAAAGTTAGCACTGAAATCTAGACTACTTATAGGATAGAAGGCAGAATTAATGCCCTTTGAGCCCTATCAAAGTGTCATTGTTTTCCTTAGAACAGTACACCCTATAACAATGAATGATAAGAAGGAATTCTAAACCCTAAAAAGAATTGGGGGTTTCCATGGTGGCTTAGTGGTAGAGTCCATCTGCCAATGCAGAAGACGATGGTTCAATCTGTGGGTTGGAAAGATGCCCTGGAGGAGGGCACAGCAACCCACCCCAGTGTTCTTGCCTGGAGAATCCCATGGACAGAAGAGCCTGGCAGGCTACAGTCCATGGGGTTGCAGGTGGATTGGACACGACTTAGTGACTAAACAACAACAACAAAAGGAATGGGTGTAGGACACTTGTTCTTCTGATTCAAAAGAAAGTATTTATCTGCATACATGTGGTTCTCTATAGAAACTAATAAAGCTCCAGGTCTACTAGGGATCTTTTGTCAATTCATCTGAACCATTGACATCTTCTTCAAGGTTTTTTATTTAAATGGCTAAAATAGGTGGTGTTAAAAAAATGACTATAATCAATAGTGCTTCCAATACATTCTGTATTAGTCTCTTGAAAATCTCCTAATATATTTTAAAGTTCTGTTTCTTCCATTTATTAATTCAATATATAAGTCATAATGTCAGCTTATCAAAAACAGATCATAAATAATTTCTGCCAGACAGTGGAATTTTTTTAAATGATGTGCAGTGTTCTAGTATGAAACAGAGTTTAAGCAGTATTGATAAAGTCATTTCTTTTCAATCTATAAATATATCCTGAATGGTAGAATATCTGCATAAAACAGAAGACAGGTAAAACCTTTAAAATCTCACATTTAAGCTAGATAGGATATGTTATGAAAATAGGTAAAATAAAATATGATTTTCTCCCTAGTATGAATATATTGTCGGAGAAGGCAATGGCACCCCGCTCCAGTACTCTTGCCTGGAAAATCCCATGGACGGAGGAGCCTGGTAGGCTGCAGTCCATGGGATCGCTAAGAGTCGGACACGACTGAGCGACTTCACTTTAACTTTTCACTTTCATGCATTGGAGAAGGAAATGACAACCCACTCCAGTGTTCTTGCCTGGAGAATCCCAGGGACGGGGGAGCCTGGTGGGCTGCCGTCTATGGGGTCGCACAGAGTCGGACACGACTGAAGTGACTTAGCAGCAGCAGCGTGAATATGTTGTGTTATAGCATAAGAATATTAGCCTCTTGTGGGCAAGAGCTTTCACAGGACTGTATTACTCAGCCAATTGTCACCTGTACTTAAAGATATGTAGTTGTTATCCATCTTTCATGCTGAGACCTGGTTTTCCTTGTAGGGCTATGTGCTAATTCGCTCCAGTCATGTCCAACTCTTTGCAACCTGTCCATGAGATTCTCCAGGCAAGAATACTGCAGTGGGTTGCCATGCCCTTCCTCATCTTGTTTCATATTTAATGGTAATTGTCCTCCAGGAAAAATGTATTGTCGTGTCTGGAGAAATGTGAGGGGGAAAAAAAGTGCCATTACCTACCGAACTATACCAGGTACACTTTAGAAAAACTTTATTTTTCTGCTGGCTCATTTTTAATTGACAGTGGCTTAGAAACAAGAAGATTTGTTAGTAACCACTGGCCTAATGAAATCGCTAGTAGTCTGTAAACCAACATCAACTAAAGGAACTTTTCGAAGGATATGGACTGAGATTGAAATGTTCATTGTTCTTTACCCATTCACTGTTATTTTAGGGGAGAAAACAAGCCTCCATCAGGGGTTTAAAAAGGATTTGGTCATATTTAGATAATATACGTTAAGGTGAAAAATAAATCTACATATTCTCAAAATATCTGTTAATGACTATAAGTAAGACTACTTAAAATTGCCAAGTTAGATATGTTAATGGTACTTGTGGGTGCCAAAGATAATTATTATCTTTAAGTATATAAAATAATAGCATCACTTAAGTTTACTTCTTTTAGCTATTTTAAGGCATATCATGTTATTATTACCATAATTTATTGGATATTATATGGATGATTTGGAAAATAATAAAACATAAAACTTACTTGTTGAAAATAACTCTGAATGTTAAATTAGGACAATGCTTATATCTGACTCATGACATAATTCAAATTCATGATTCTTAGGAAAGAACCAAGCTTTAGTGCATGGAAATAAATTAACAAATATTTTAATGGCAAAGTCATTTATCTATGTATCTATTGTTTCTTTGACTTTCCGTTTTCTGTTATATTCAATATGTTGCAAGGAAGTATCCCACATGTTTTCATTTCCTTTTGCAAGACAAAAAGAGAAGTTTAAAATAGCTCTTTCCCCCATTTTTAGGGCAGACAAATTTGTAAAAAGGTACAGTTTCAGGAAGGAGTGATAACTGTAGCAGAATTTGTGCCAAGCAGTTACAGTTACATTTTTTTTTTAATCAAGAGATGATGTCATCAGTGCTTTTTAGTAAATGTATCATTTAAAATAATATTCTTCAAAATAGTTTTCTAATGACATACACAGTTAATATTTATAAGTTTCTCTGGGAAAATAAAGGATTAATTACAGTTGTTACAAGCTTATATGACACAGTACTCTGAGCACAGTGGGTTTTTGTCAAAGAAACAAACAGGTAAGTAAAGAGAAAATAGTCCTCATATATGCATAGAAATTTGAAGATTTATTTTAAAATGTGTGTCCTTTAGGTTTTTGCTTTTGATGACTGTAATGTGGGAGACCTGCCTTGGTATTATAGGAACTAGATGTTCTCATAAGGTCAGATCATGAGAACCAAGTTAATATGAGTTAAAATTACAGAGGACTAAGTTACAATTATTTTAATTTGTAACTAAAGCACAGCATAGTTCTTTTGGTTCAAATGTTTAGAAGCTGATGCTTTCGAGTAATGTATTTTGTTAAGTCCAATTTAGATAATTTTTGTTTCACTTAAAAATCATTATTGGACCATAGTTTACTGGCATTCCTAAATGTCAGCAATTTATTAACCTGAAAGAATAACTGATAATTCACGATGATCTCCTCCATCCTCAGCTATGCCTAGATCCTATGCTGGGAATATCTGCACCATTTTACCATTTCATTTGTACTAATGTATAGTTTTCCATCACTGTCAGTATTTTTACAGCATCAGTTATGAGTATGTAGGATTTGGAATGGAGTGGATTTTCTGACTTCTGTGAGTGTTGAGTTTGAAATCCTCTATCTTATCTCATCCTATCATTTTAGAGTGAAAAAAAAAAAAAATAGACCAGAAGAAGTGATTTCCACAATACCACTTCATTTGTAACATAATGACTGATGAAATCTAGATCTTCTAATTCACAGCCCGGGAGAAAAGTAGGAAGAAAAAATAAACTTGCTACTCAATTTGGATTTTTTTCACCTGAGTTTAAAGGAAAGCCCTAATATTTTTCTGCTTTTTTTTTCACTAATCACGTCCAGCCAGGATATGTATACCTCCAGAGCCACTGCTGAATGTACTAAGTATATCCATGAAAGTGAAAGTGTTAGTTGCTCGGTGATGTATGACTGTGACCCCATGGACTGTAGTAGCCCATCAGGCTCCTCTGTCCACAGGATTCTCCTGGCAAGAATACTGGAGTGGGTTGCCATTCCTTACTCCAGGGGATCTTCCTGACCCAGGGATCGAACCCAGGTCTCCTTTGCTGCAGGCAGATTCTTTACCTTCTGAGCCACCAGGGAAGCCCAAAGTGCTTTAGAAAAAGAAAAACAAACATTTTCTTCAGTTCAGTTCAGTTCAGTCGCTCAGTCGTGTCCGACTCTTTGCGACCCCATGAATAGCAAAGCAATTAAAGAAAATAGCAAGTGAATTTTAAGAGAAAGCTCAGAGAACGGAAACTCCTTGACATGTAGAAGGTAATTGTCATGTTGTCATAAATTCTTACTGAAATAGATGAGTAATTACACACACACACACATGCACTCAACATAAGGAGAGACAAGGTGAGCAGACATGGGCAGTTTTGTTAAACTTTCCAGCATTGTATAATGCATGTCAGCATTTCTTCTGCCTCTGATAACAATTCCTGCATTGTCTTCTCAGCTCCCTGTAACAGTCTGCTTAAGGACCTTTCAGCTTCCAACTTCTGCTCAGCACCAAAGCCAATGACACTTGCTGTAGCTTTTTTTTTTTTTTTATTGCCGTGTAGCATACTTCTGCAAGACCATTAATAAGATTGTGAGAAGGTGCCTTGGTTGTGCTCCATGAGGTACCAGTGGATGGGGCCAGAACTGAGGATCAGCTCCAAGACAACTGCTTTCTTCCCATGTCCGATGCCTCGGGGTCCCTCGTGCTCTCTTTCACTCTTCCACTCTTAAACAGTGATGCTTGATGCCCTGGTGCTTTTCCGCGTGGCCTGGACTTCCACAGCATGGCAATATCAGGTTGTTTACACATCTGACAGTGGTTTCTTGATGTACGAGTGACAGGGAATAGAAGCCGTAAGGCCAGTGAAAGTGTCCGCTTCAACTAGCACGTGATCATTGTGGTCGTATTCCACTGAGCAGAGCAATTGCAAAGTCCACTCAGATACAAGGGAAAGAGAAGAGGAATTTATTATCTGTGGCAGAGTGACATAGTCGCATTGCAGACCAACATATGCGACTGGAGATGTTGTGAAGGCCATCTCTAAAAAGCATGATCTCTCGTCTTTGAAATTGAAATGAATGCTTCTTTGTAGGTTCTTTTGTGTTTTAAAACCAAGGAATAAAGAGAATATCAGTGGTACAATTTAGTAGGTACATAAATTGTATCTTTTATATAATATTGATTTTATTAAAATATACTTATATTTGTTACTATAATGTTATTATTCATTATTGTGACAGGGTACTGTATCGGTTTACAGTTTTTTCTCATTAAGATACATTAATGTAATTTGTGTGTGTGTGTTAGTCACTCAGTTATGTCTGATTCTTTGCAACCCCATGGACTGTAGCCTGCCAGGCTCCTCTGTCCATGGAGTTCTCCACGCAAGAATACTGGAGTGGGTTGCCATTTCCTACTCTGGGGATCTTCCCCACCCAGGGATTGAACCCTGGCCTTCTGCTTTGCAGGCAGATTCTTTAACCATCTGAGCTACCAGGGAAGCCCTTAATGAAATTTATAAAGATCAATACTTTTTTTTCTTTTTTGTACTGTAATAGTGATATAGTAATATGTTAAAACTTTAATAAAGTCTCTGAGTTTCTTTTAAAAAAAAATAAACATATGATCTCTCAGACCTTTCCTGTTACTAGCTCTGGGCTGGCAAGCATCAGGGTGAGTGTGAGGCTGAAAGCAATATAAAGGGAGTCCGGTATGCTACTGCTGCTGCTGCTAAGTCGTGTCCGACTCTGTGCGACCCCATAGATGGCAGCCCACCAAGCTCCCCCATCCCTGGGATTCTCCAGGCAAGAACACTGGAGTGGGTTGCCATTTCCTTCTCCAATGCATGAAAGTGAAAAGTGAAAGTGAAGTCACAGAGTCGTGTCCAACTTTCAGCAACTCCATGGACTGCAGCCCACTAGGCTCTTCCATCCATGGGATTTTCCAGGCAAGAGTACTGGAGTGGGGTGCCATTACCTTCTCCGAGAGGTATGCTACTCTGGGGCAAAAGATGCCCCAATCCAGTTTGTACAATGTTTATTAAGCAAATAGAATCAAAGCAAATAAATATCATGAAAAAGAGAGCTGTTGTATGCTTACAGAAAAAAGAGACATGGTGAGTTGATATAATGTTCCTGAACATATGTACAGCTAAAATTTAGCCTCAGATTAACATTTTTTTAAAAAAGAAATAGTGAAAAAATAGAGAAATATATGAAATATTCATTGCAGTTGAAGATTTTTAACACAGTCCCCTAAGAAACTGACTGATTAAATACATTTTAAATTAACGGGACATCCCTGGTGGTCCAGTGGCTGGGACTCACTGCTCCGGATGCAGGGGGCCCCATTAATCCCTGGTCAGGGAACTAGACCCCACGTGCTGCAACTAAGACTCTACAGTGAGGATCAAGGATCCAGCATGCCACAACCAGACCCAGCACAGCCAAATAAATAAATGCACAGATATTTCAAAAATAAATACATAAAACTAGCAAAACCCGGGAACATATGTAGGTAAGATCAATTTTTTTTTAGTGTAAGCAGGAATTTAATTCAACATACCAAAATGAGTTTGCTACTCATTTTAAACTCCTACTAAACATTTATTAAAAACAAATATATCATATGCAAAACACTAAACTGGTAAATTCAACCAATAAACACACAGAACTAATATCAGAATAAAATAATATATCCTTCTGAAGTCATTATTCTTGCTCTAACAAGTCGACTAAGCATTCTTGAAAATTGGGTATGCTAAAAATATCTTTCTTTTCACTCTTTCAAGTGATAGGTTACAAGCTTTTAAATTTCACTTTCTAAGTGTTTTTCTCTTTAATACTGACGACTAGCTCTACTGGCTATTTTGTGCCCCATGTTTCTTTTCAGAAAATTCTTGTCAGTGTAATTCTTATTTTCTGAGATCTGTGTTGGTTGTTTTCTTTTCCATTTCTTCATAATCTTAAAAAAATGTCTGTTGCAGTTGATTTTATTAAATGTTACTATTGTGATTCTAGCTGCTTATTTTTTCTAAAATATCTGTTTGGTATTCATATGTGTTTTTGGTTTGAGATCTATAACATTCTTTGTTGTTATTAACACAAGATATTTCTTTCCATTTTTTCTTATTATCCTCCCCATCTTTCATTCTGAGATGTGTGCCTAACCTTACATGCATTCTTCATATCCAAGAGTTTGTTTCCGGATAACTTCTGGATAGTATTTCAACACTGACTGTTTTAATACTCTCATTTTATTTAACATTTTAGGAATGATCATTTTTTGTATCCAGTATTTCTAATGTATTCTTCTTTGGTTAAACTTAGTAATTGCTGTAAAATAAATCAACTCAAAACTTCATGGCTTAAAACAATAATTTGTTTATTTGCTCATGATTTTGTGGGTCAACAGTTTGGGCTGGGTTCAGCTGGATAGTTTTCCTGCTGTTCTGGTCTGGGTCATTTATTCAGGAGTCATCACTTGGTGGCTAAATTAGTGTCAGATGGCCTAAGATTATCACATGCAGATTCCTTGCATTCTTTCAGAGTGCTTACACAGCAATTGTGACATTTTTTTGTTATTCCTTGGGACTAGTAGCTGTCTTGATATGATGCTTATGTAAAGAAAGAATAGCACTTTAAGTCCTAGCCTGCTCTTTTCTACCTGAAATTAGGCAATGGGAGTTTGGAGTGTGCCTTGGGTCAGAGAAACTCTAATGTTTTCCTTCTGAGTTAGCCAGTCCCCAGACCTTGCCCCATCTCATAACAGCCCTGCCCCAAGTATTATTCTTTAAAAAAAGAAATTATTTTTACCTGGAGGATAATTGCTTTACATTGTCGTGTTTTTTTCGGCCACTCATCACCAGGAATCATGCCTTCTGCATCTGGAACCCCCTTCCCACCTCCCACCCCATCCCACCCCTCTAAGCTGTCACAAAACTGCAGGCTTTGAATTCAAGTCTCCTGTGTCTTCTGCACTGACAGGAAGATCTTTACTGCTGAGCCACCAGGAAGACTTAGCTAACAGTTAGTGCTTGCTTTAGGTGTCCTTGTCAAGCCATTAAATTCTGAGTTACAGGAAAGTTCCTTCGTATCAAAAATGTCTTCTTGATATTTGTATTTCGTCCTTAGCATGGCACCTGCTCATTAATTCCCAGGGTCTACTAATAATTATGTCCCTTTCAAAATAACAACAGAATTTTTCCCCATCAGGACATGGCTATCCTTGTTATTGGTTGAGAATCAATTAATGGGGTTTAGGAGCTGAGTTTTATATCATAAGTGGTTGTGTATCTTCAATTTAGAAAGTAATTGTCTTCCTGTATTTGAGCAAATGTTAGAGCTTGAGGTTACGCTGAGTTCGGAAATTAGGAAACAAAGCTCATCATCTTTTTGTGCATTGAGCGCCGTCTATTACATTTACCCCAGTTAGTTGTTCACTTTTGTCACAGAAAACAGTTCTGTTTCCAAGTCTGAATGAGGTATTCCTCAATACATTCATGTAGCTACCATGAGGATTCCACCGGAAAACTCACACTCAAACAACAAGAAAAAGATTTTTAACAGATGCTATAGCTGTAGAAGCCTACAGTATGTATTAGAAATGATTCCAGAGAGTTCAGAGGGGCAGTCAAACCAATGCCAAATATATCACTCATGCAAATTTGCGGTCATGACAATCATCTTAGTGAACAGAGATCTATCTTTTTTGTTTGTTTTTGGAGTTTATCCCAAATGATTTTTTATATGACAAATTCCTCTAGGGAAGAGCAAACGTTTTATATAAAGCTTCTTTTTGAGTGCTTGTTTTCCTTTTCAAGAATGTTCTGTATTGAATAAAGAGAGTAGTTTTGCAAAGGAGTGAGAGAAGAAGGGGCTTCCCAGGTGGCACTAGTGATAAAGAACCTGCCTGCCAAAGCAAGAGACAGATTAAGAGACTAGGGTGAGATTCTTGGGTTGGGAAGATCCTCTTTAGGAGGAAATGGCAACCCACTCCAGTATTCTTGCCTGGAGCATCCCATGGGCAGAGGAGCCTGACGGGCTACAGTCCATAGGGTTACAATGAGTCATATACAACTGAAGCGGTGTAGCACACACCCACATGTGCATGAGAGAAGGTCAGATTGATTCATGAAGAATCAACATGTTTTCCTAAAGTAACACTCCTTACACAGCCACTGGATACTCTGCACATCCAAGGCCATCTTCTGCTGCTGCTGCTAAGTCACTTCAGTCGTGTCCAACTCTGTGTGACCCCATAGATGGCAGCCCACCAGACTCCCCCTCCCTGGGATCCTCCAGGCAAGAACACTGGAGTGGGTTGCCATTTCCTTCTCCTAGGTACTAATACTGATGGTAGATTACTTTCAAAAAGACTAAAATGATTATAATTTTGATTCCCCAAAATAGGAAAAAAGTGCTCAATAATAAAATACATTAGATAAATAGATGGATGATAGATAGATAAAGAAAAAACAAATATTCATATGTTGGACTATAATACCTTATTTTACCTAACTGAAATATACTTTCAAGAACCACCTTGTCCATTTTTTTGAAATGAAGGATTTGCCTTTCCTTAGAAAATCTAAATATTTCAAAGATGAAACATATTGTTTTTGTTACCCTTAGCAATAAAGATTTTTTTATAATTTATCCTTGGTATATAGCTTTGACAAATTTTTTTAAAATTTTAGGCACAGAACTTGGGATTCATAACTGCATACAGATGGACAGAGGTGCTTGAAAAGAAAATCTCCTCTTGTGGAATATCAAATATAAAATTAAACCCTATTACTGTAAGGATAATATGGATTAAACAATGAAATGTGGAAGTTAGTTTTTAAAGAGATTATTCAAATATAACATTTGCACTTTCCTTAAATCATATAAAATATATAAATATATTTGTCCATTTCTGCCTCCAAGGGTAGAGAGTGATTAAGATCAGTAACTAATGCCTTAAATTCTACAGCCAAAGTGACTGATCAGTGATGAACACTTGATCAAATCAGGCAAATGATATACTGACATTATTTCTGTCAAATGTTCAGGGAGAGTCTACTGATACAGGTATTGTCATAAAATAGGAGCCAAATGGATGCTTACCTTAAGGCTTTATGAATATGGCTAAGTGATCTATTAAGTGTTATTTAAACCTATTGGACTACTCAGTAATGCTAATTTTATGGTAATATACTTTGCATATTTTCTTACAAAGGATGTTATGCTATATGATATATAGTGCATATATACTATGGAATTGTACAGGTAGACTAGGAAAGAAGCATACAGAGTTTTGGGGCACGGATAGCCTCCAGAAAGGAAAAAATGAGCCTGGGGATGTTTAGGACCCTCAGAAAAAGCCAATTCTCTTTTTTTTTTTCTCAGAGAAAAGCAGAACAGAAACAAATTATTTTGTATTATTTGAGCTTCTGGATTAAATTGCGCCTAAAGTACTACTCCTGTGTTTTTCAGTTTTATGAGTCGATGAGTTCAGTTTTGCCAAAGTCAGTTTGCATTAATTTATTGTCGTTTGCACAGGAAAAGAGCTCTAATTGATACAACACAATTTAGAGTAATTTTATCTGACAAAACCTTATTCCAGTCAGATGGACAGCAAGTGTAGGAGCACAGAGTCCAAACTCTTCAGGTTTTGTCCCGAGTAGAATCTGAAAATGGAGAATATAGGTCATCAGCTGACCATTGGTTGTGCGTCATTTCTGCCCTAAACAAACCCAATTTTTGTGGGTTTAAATTGATTGAACTTGTTTTTTTAACTGTAGTTTTTTAAAAAAATCCACATAACATGAAATTTACCCTATCAACAAATTTATAGGTGTACAGTCCAGTGTTATTTATATGCACATTGTTGTAAAGTAGACCTCTAGAATTTTTCATCTTGTGTGACTGAAATTCTGTATCATTGAACAACAACTCATCTCTTCTTCCTCCCAACCCCCGGCAACAACAATTCTACTCTCTGCTTCTGTAAGATTGACTGCTGTAGATACATTATGTAAATGGAATTATGCAGTATGTCCTTCTTTGTTTAACATGACATCCTCAAGGTTTGTCTACATTTACATATGGCGTGTGTTTTTCCTTAGGCTGACTGATATTCCATTGTTTGTATAAATCACATGTTATTTTTTACACATTCATCTATCCATGGACATTAGGTTGTCTCTACCTCTTAGCTATTGTGAATAATGCAGCAGTGAAAACGGGCATGCATGCACTTCTGTGAGGTATTAATTTCCCTTCTTTCAGATAAATACCCAGAAGTAGGATTGCTGGATGGTATGGTGCTGTGCTTAGTCACTCAGTAGTGTCTGACTCTTTGTGACCCCATGGACTATAGCCCACCGGACTCCTCTGTCCATGGGAGTCTCCAGGCAAGGATACTGGAGTGACTTGCCATGCCCTCCTCCAGGAGATCCTCCCAACGCAGGGATTAAACCCAGGTCTCTTGCATTTCAGGAGGATTCTTTACAGCCTGAGCCACCAGGGAGCACAAGAAAACCGGAGTGGGCAGCCTATCCCTTCCCCAGTGGATCTTTTCGACCCAGGAATTGAACAGGGGTCTCCTGCTTTGCAGGTAGATTCTTTACCAGCTGAGCTACCAGGGAAGTTTATATTGTAAACTTATATGGTAAACTTGTATGGCAAGATTATATGGTAGTTCACTTTTAATTTTGAGAGGCAAGCCTGCACTGTTTTCAATAGAGGCTGCACCACTTGAAATTCCCATCAGTAGTGTAAGGATTCCAATTTCTCCACATCCTCGCTTTTTTTTTTTTTTAACATATATTAACTACCCTCACAGGTGTGAGGTGATATCTCAGTGTGGTTTTGATTTACATTTTGGCACCCCACTCCAGTACTCTTGCCTGGAAAATCCCATGGATGGAGGAGCCTGGTAGGCTGCAGTCCATGGGGTCACTAGGAGTCGGACACAACTGAGCGACTTAACTTTCACTTTTCACTTTCATGCATTGGAGAAGGAAATGGCAACCCACTCCAGTGTTCTTGCATGGAGAATCCCAGGGACGGGGGAGCCTGGTGGGCTGCTGTCTATGGGGTCGTACAGAGTCAGACACAACTGAAGTGACCTAGCAGCAGCAGTAGCAGCAGCAATAATTATTAAAAAGCAGAGACATCATTTTGTCAACAAAAGTCTGTCTAGTCAACGCTATGGTTTTTCCAGTAGTCAGGTATGGATGTGAGAGTTGGACTATAATGAAGGCTGAGTGCTAGAGAATTGATGCTTTTGAACTGTGGTGTTGGAGAAGACTCTTGAGAGTCCCTTGGACTGCAAGGAGATCCAACCAGTCCATCCTAAAGGAGATCAGTCCTGGGTGTTGATTGGAAGGACTGATGTTGAAGCTGCAACTCCAATACTTTGGCCACCTGATGCGAAGAGCTGACTCATTTGAAAAGACCCTGATGCTGGGAAAGATTGAGGGCAGGATGAGAAGGGGACGACAGAAGATGCGATGGTTGGATAGCATCACCACCTCAATGGACATGGGTTTGGTTGGACTCCAGGAGTTGGTGATGGACAGAGAGGCCTGGCGTGCTGCGGTTTATGGGATCACAGAGTCGGACAAGACTGAGCGACTGAAGTGAACTGAATAATTGGTGAGGTTGAACATCTGTTTATATATCTATTGACCATCTATTTTAAGAGTAAGACCGAACTTTGGAAAAATAAAATAATCAAAATATTATTTAGATAAATACAAAAGGATTTATATAATTTGCTTATTTTAAGAAATAAAGCATCATCGCTATGTTTTAGTTGGTTATTGATGAATAACTGCTTTGTTTTATTGGAAAAGTCAATAGTGAGTTATAAAATAATCCATTATTTTTTTAAATTCTGATTTCAGCCTAGAAGCAAATCCACAGAAATTATAAGCATTATCATATAAATCTCCATAACTGAGAATGTATAAAGAGATAATTTCATGGCCATTTTGATCATAAGGGAGCAAGCTTATGGTTAAAGTTAATTATCTGAAGATGATGGTATGGGATATTGAGAGAAACTGGTTGTTGATGAAATCACTGGGCATCTGAAATTACCTCCAGAATTTTTAGTAGGTGAATAATACATTCCATTTTTAAGTTTTGTTTTTCAATAAAATATACAACAGTTTTTCTCTAGTACACAGCTGATTATGCAGCTTTTGAAATTGTGCCTAGATTTGTTTGAATTAGACTTCTACCTTTGTGATGAAAAAACATTTCAGAATATTGGGGTCTTGAAGAAGTACCCCATGATATGCACAGAGAAAGAAAGGATTAGGCATTAAGAACATAAAACATCAAGTGCATAATTTGTGGCCAGTAGTGCCAGAAGTCACATCACCTTCATCCCACCCCTTTTCCCTAAATTAGTTTCAAGAATGATCAAATAGTAAAAATATTCTTTTGAATAAAGTCTTTGCCACAGGTTGTGTGTTGCAGAGACTTGCTGAGAGAAGAAACAGGTGGCTGGAGAAACAGAGCAGGTGGAGGAGAAGGAGGTGGTGCCTACCAGTCAAGACTAAAGCAGGCTTGCGGTATTCATATGGATATGTCCTTGAGAAACATGGGTGGGAAGGGGACAAGCTGCAAGACACTACCCCACCCTTTGCTTTATATTCAATCTCAGACTGTGCACTTCTTTCTGTGCCATGATACCTTCTTATTTTCTCATTCAAGGTTGGTGGTTTTGCTTATTTCTGATATGTTTAAGCTATAGAAAAGCGAAGAGGAGCAGATACACTTATTTTCATCTATTGTTCTCTCTTATTGTTACCTAAAGACAATTTCTCACATCAGATGAGAAGGTGAACGATGAGACTGAGTATCTCATTTCACAGATGAAGAAGAAACTATGCATGGATTGCATGGGTATGTGGTACTAACATCTATGTATCAGTTCCATTGTTTATGTACAGTCATTGATCTGTTATACCAAGCCTTGGATGGTACAACCCTTGGACCAGTGATATTACTAACCCATGGTAAGAACTTGGCTTTAGGGAAATGAAAGACAGAAAATGGCTATTTTCTGTATTATTTCCAGGCCAAATTTTGTTCAGAAAGGCAAATCTAAGGATAAACAAAAATTAACTCATGATTGAAAACTTGATATAACATTAGATAATTCTTAATTTGAAAGACTATGGTTCTGGAGTTGATATTGGACCAACAGTGATAGTCTGAGCTTATCCTGAAAAAATAAAATTTTCCCAAACATACATGAAGATGGATAAAAATAGAATAACCCTAAACAAATTTTAATGTGGAATGACCATCTCAATTTCGTTGACTCTTTGCCTTTTCTCTCTAAGGCAATAGTTTTTTCAACCTTTAGCTTTTCATTCTGGTCATTAAATCCATATCTCCAGAGTTAGACTGTTGTATATTGGATTCTCAAAGTTAGACACTACCTAATCAAAGATTTAACTACTTTGAAGAGCTAAAGATTTAACTATTTTTTCAGCACACTTTTTCCTGTACTTCATCCTTTGGTGAGACTTATACTCTATTTTTTATTATACTATATTATAGTTTTCATTCCAATCACAAAGAAAGGCAATGCCAAAGAATGCTCAAACTACCCGCACAATTGAACTCATCTCACATGCTTGTAAAGTAATGCTCAAAATTCTCCAAACCAGGCTTCAGCACTATGTAAACGGTGAACTTCCAGATTTTCAAGCTGGTTTTAGAAAACGCAGAGGAGCCAGAGATCAAATTGCCAACATCTGCTGGATCATCGAAAAAGCAAGAGAGTTCCAGAAAAACATCTATTTCTGCTTTATTGACTATGCCAAAACCTTTGACTGTGTGGATCACAATAAACTGTGGAAAATTCTGAAAGAGATGTGAATACCAGACCACTTGACCTGCCTCTTGAGAAACCTATATGCAGGTCAGGAAGCAATAGTTAGAAGAGGACACGAAACAACAGAGTGGTTCCAAACAGGAATAGGAGTATGTCAAGGCTGTATGTTGCCACCCCGCTTATTTAACTTCTATGCTGAGTACATCATGAGAAACTGGTCTGGAAGAAGCACAAGCTGGAATCAAGATTGCTGGGAGAAATATCAATAACCTCAGATATGCAAATGACACCACCCTTATGGCAGAAAGTGAAGAGGAACTAAAAAGCCTCTTGATGAATGTGAAAGAGGAGAGCGAAAAAGTTGGCTTAAAGCTCAACATTCAGAAAACTAAGATCATGTCATCTGGTCCCATCACTTCACGGGAAATAGATGGGGAAACAGTGAAAACAGTGTCAGATTTTATTTTGGGGGGCTCCAAAATCACTACAGATGGTGACTGCAGCCATGAAATTAAAAGATGCTTACTCCTTAAAAGAAAAGTTATGACCAACCTAGATAGCATATTCAAAAGCAGAGACATTACTTTGCCAACAAAGGTCCATCTAGTCAAGGCTATGGTTTTTCCAGTGATCATGTATGGATGCGAGAGTTGGACTGTGAAGAAAGCTGAGTGCCAAAGAATTGATGCTTTTGAAGTGTGGTGTTGGAGAAGACTCTTGAGAGTCCCTTGGACTGCAAGGAGATCCAACCAGTCCATTCTAAAGGAGATCAGCCCTGGGTGTTCTTTGGAAGGACTAATGCTAAAGCTGAAACTCCAGTACTTTGGCCACCTCATGGGAAGAGTTGACTCATTGGAAAAGACTCTGATGCTGGGCAGGATTGGGGGCAAGAGGAGAAGGGGATGACAGAGCATGGGATGGCTGGATGGCATCACTGACTCGATGGACGTGAGTTTGAGTGAACTCCGGGAGATGGTGATAAACAGGGAGGCCTAGCATGCTGCGATTCATGGGGTCGCAAACAGTCGGACGTGACTGAGTGACTGATGTCTGATCTGATCTATTTATTTAAGCAACTAATATTTATTGTGTAAAACAGTATTATCATGGAAGTAATGTTTCACTGCAAAGTCAAATAGTGTACCATGATTATGTGTCTTTCACCTAGAATTTTTTTTTTCTTCATTGGAGTTTCTGACTTTTTTTTGGAATGTTCCCTACATAATAAAATTGCTTTTCTTTTGAAAAGTTTAATTTAGTAAGTGTTCTGGGGGAACCTTTTTGTTCTCTTGATTTTCTAACCAGAGTGTGGTATGTTTAGCTGCTTTTCCTTTTATTCATCTTACTTGGAGCTTCAAGCTTCAAGTTGGAAGCTTCCTCATACACTTATTCACCCCTAGTTTATTTCATGTTTTTAAGAATAATCTGAGTTAAAGGTTATGGGAAATGAGGTGCTCTTATAAGACGTTTCCACTGTCAGATTTGCTTAAGAAAGAATGGAAACAAGCCAGATACAACTGTTCTGTGAGATAACTGAACTCAGGACTGTGGATGGCCCTTCCACCACTCACTATGTTCAGCTTCTACCAGCAGAAAAAGAAGCTTATGACAGCCACCAATTGAACTTTACTTGAACAGTAATGAAAATTCTGCTCTGATTTTGTGATATAGCAGTTAGCATTGTGCATTCCTGCATGTTAAGTTTCTTCACTCATTGTCTGACTCTGTGCTACCCTGTAGACTGTAGCCCGCCAGGCTCCTCTGTCCATGGCACTCTCTAGGCAAGAACATTGCAGTGGGTTTCCCTGGCCCCTCCAGGGAATCTTCCCAACCGAAGGATCAAAAATGTTCCTTTATATCTCTAGCATTGGAGGCAGGTTCTTTACTGTGAGTGCCACCTGGGAAGCCTGCACTTCATTTCAGTTCAGTCTCTCAGTCATGTTCATCTCTTTGTGACCCCATGAACTGCAGCATGCTAGGCTTCCCTGCCCATCACCACCTCGTGGTGCTTGCTCAAACTCATGGCCATTGAGTCGGTGATGTCATCCAACCATCTCATCCTCTGTTGTCCCCTTCTCCTCCTGCCTTCAATCTTTCCCAGCATCAGGGTCTTTTCCAGTGAGTTGGTTTGTTGCATCAGGTGGCTTAACTATTGAAGTTTCAGCTTCAGCATCATTCCTTCCAATGAATATTCAGGACTGGTTTCCTTTAGAATTGACTGGGTTGATCTCCTTGCACTCCAAGAGACTCTCAAGAGTCTTCTCCAACACCACAGTTCAAAAGGATCAATTCTTTGGCATTCAGCCTTCTTTATGGTCCAACTTTCACATCCATACATGACTACAGGAAAAATCATAGCTTCAACGAGACGGACCTCTGTGAGCAAAGTAATGTCTCTGCTTTTAAAAATGCTGTCTAGGTTGGTCATAGTTTTTCTTCCAAGGAGCAGGCATCTTTAAATTTCATAGCTGCAGTCACCATCTGCAATGATTTTGGAGCCCAGGAAAGTAAAGTCTGTCACTGTTTTCATTGTTTCCCCATCTATTTGCTGTGAAGTGATGGGATCAAATGCCACAATCTTAGTTTTTGAGTGTTGAGTTTTAAGCCAGTTTTTTCACTCTCCTCTTTCATTTTAATCAAGAAGCTCTTTAGTTCTTCCTTGCTTCTGCCATGAGCATGGTGTCATCTGCATATCTGAGGTTATTGATATTTCTCCTGGCAATCCTGACTCCAGCTTGTGCTTTATCCAGCTCAGCATTTCTCATGATGAACTCTGCATAGAAGTTAAATAAGCAGGGTGACAACAGCCTTGCCTTTTCCTATTTGGAACCAGTCTGCTGTTCCATGTCCAGTTCTAATTGTTGCTTCCTGACCTGCATACAGATTTCTCAGGAGGCAGGTCAGGTGGTCTGGTATTTCCATCTCTTGAAGAATTTTCCAGTTTATCATGATCTACACAGTCAAAGGCTGTGGCATAGTCAATGAAGCAGAAGTAGATGTTTTTCTGGAACTCTCTTGCTTCTTCTATGATCCACCAAATATTGGCAATTTGACATCTGGTTCCTTTTCTAAAACCCACTTGAACATCTGGAATTTCTTGGTTCATGTACTGTTGAAGCCTGGCTTGGAGAATTTTGAGCATTACTTTGCTAGAGTGTGAGATGAGTGCAATTGTGTGGTAGTTTGAACATTCTTTGGCTTTGCCTTTCTTTGGGAATGGAATGAAAACTGTCTCCAGTCTGGTGGCCACTGCTGAGACTTCCAAATTTTCTGGGATATTGAGTGCAGCACTTTCACAGCATCAACTTTTAGAACTTGAAATAGCTCAACTGGAATTTCATCACCTCCACTAGCTTTGTTCGTTTTGAAGCTTCCTAAGGCCCACCTGACTTCAGTCCAGGATGTCTGGCTCTAGGTAAATGATCACACCATTGTGGTTAACTATAGGATAACTACTTTTCCTATAGTCCCTATTTTTCCTATAGTTCCTATTTTCCTATAGTTCTCCTGTGTATTCTTGCCACCTCTTCGTAATATCTTCTGCTTCTGTTAGGTGCATACCATTTCTGTCCTTTATCGAGCCCATCTTTGCATGAAATGTTCCATTGGTATCTCTAACTTTCTTGAAGAGATCTCTAGTCTTTCCCATTCTACTGTTTTCCTCAATTTCTTTGCACTGATCACTTAGTAAGGCTTTCTTATTTCTCCTTGCTATTCTTTGGAACTCTGCATTCAAATCAGTATATCTTTCCTTTTCTCCTTTGTCTTTAGCTTCTCTTCTTTTCTCAGCTATTTGTAAGGCCTCCTCAGACAGCCAGTTTGCCTTTCTGCATTTATTTTTCTTGGGCATGGTCTTGCTCCCTGTCTTCTGTACAATGTCACGAACCTCGGTCCATAGTTCATCAGGCACTCTTCTATCAGATCTAGTCCCTTAAATCTATTTGTCATTTCTACTGTATAATCATAAGGGATTTGATTTAGGTCATACATGAATGGTCTAGTCGTTTTCCCTACTTTCTTCAACTTAAGTTTGAATTAGGCAATAAAGAGTTCCTGATCTGAGCCACAGTCATCTCCTGGTCTTTTTATTGCTGACTGTATAGAGCTTCTCCATGTTTGGCTGCAAAGAATATAATCAATCTGATTTCAGTATTGACCATCTGGTGATGCCCATGTGTAGAGTCTTGTCTTGTGTTGTTGGAATAGGGTTTTTGCTATGACCAGTGCGTTTTCTTATCAAAACTCTGTTAGCCTTTGCCCTGCTTCATTCTGTACTTCAGGACCAAACTTTCCTGTTACTCCAGGTATCCCTTGACTTCCTACTTTTGCATTCCGGTCCCCCATGATGAAATGGACATCTTATTTTTTGGTGTTAGTTCTAGAAGTTCTTGTAGGTCATCATAGAATCTTTCAACTTCAGCTTCTTTGGCATTAGTGGTTGGTGCATAGACTTAGATTACTGTGATATTGAGTAGTTTGCCTCAGAAACAAGCAGAGATTATTCTGTCATTTTTGGGACTGCACCCAGGTACTGAAATTTGGACTCTACTGTTGACTATGAGGGCTACTCCATTTCTTCTAAGGGATTCTTGCCCACAGTAGTAGATATAATGGTCATCTGAATTAAATTTGCCCATTTCAGTCCATGTTAGTTCACTGAATCCCAAAATGTTGACGTTTACTCTTGCTATCTCCTGTTTGACCACTTCCGATTTACCTTGATTCATAGACCTAACATTCTAGGTTCCTGTGCAATATTGCTCTTTACAACATTGGACTATACTTCCATCACCAGTCACATCCACAGCTGGGTGTTGTTTTCACTTTGGCTCCATCTTCTCATTATTTCTGGAGTTATTTCTCCACTGTTCACCAGTATCATATTGGGCACCTACCAACCTGGGGAGTTAATCTTTCAGCATCATATCTTTTTCTTTTTCATACTGTTAGCATTACCTTAATAGAAAGTTTGAAATACATTAATTCAGTGGAAGAAATAATAGAAATAAATCAAAAGCAAGCAAACCAGTGTGTATCTTGTTCAGTTAGGTGAAAGTAGTGAGCAGACATTTAGCCTCAGGTGTCTAAACTTCTGATCTTGACATACTTCAAGCCATGACCTTTGTTGAGCTGTGTTTTCCTTTTCCTGTAAGATGTCCTGTTTCACCAGAATACCAGACCAAGCACTGACATGAATCCTCCAGGTCTAAATACTCAGTCCTATTCTTTCCATAAAACAAAGCTATTTACCCTAAAATTTAAGATTTTATGAGCATGAAAAGGTTTCTCATGTGAATTTATAAATATTAATCAATGCTTCTTTTAACAATATCTATTTATTTATCTGACTGTACCAGATCTTAGTTGTAGCATAAAGGGATCTAGTTCCCTGACTGAGAATCAAGTCCAGGCCCCTGCATTGGGATCAGGGAGTCTCAGCCATGGGTCTACCAGGGAAGTCCCTAATCTATGCTTCTAAACATGGATTGTCCAACCTGACTTCAGGGCATTTTATTTCCTTGTTTTTTGTCATAGATGTGATTTGCACAGAAAGAAGTCTGCTTTCAACTCAGCATGATATTCATATATAATTATTATCAACATCCTTGAAACTAATTTCTAGGACCTGAAAGAGGAGTGCAGACCTTCATCATGTGATTTTCCTAATGGCACACTTTTTTACCCTTTCTTTGAAAAGACTGAGGTAGGGTCCCATTGCATTGTAATTTAATGCTGTAGAGATTATTTTTTCTTGACTTTTTGAACTGAGGAAGATAACGTTCACAAATCCTATGGCATACAGGCCAGGTTTTTATGATCTTCTCCTTTTGCATGCAAGTGCATGAGAGCAGGCTGGTGGCCTGGGTTTGAGTCAGGTGTGAGCACAGAGCTGCCCTGTGGGCTGAGCCACAGGTGTGTGCGCGGGGGTTGTTGCTATTCAGTCTCTAAGTTGACTCTTTTGCAACCCCATGGACTGTAGCCTGCCAGGCTCCTCTGTCTAATAGATCTCCCAGGCAAGAATACTGGAGTGGATTGCCATTTCCTTCTCCAGGTAATCTCCCTGACCTAGGGATAGAACTTGTATCTCCTGCATGGCAGGCGGATTCTTTACCACTGAGCCTTCTTAGGCTGTGCCAACTGGAGTCCTGGGAATGCATGTCTGGTAACAGGCTAAACAAGAACCTGAGACTTTTTCCTTTGTTGTTTGAGGCAGATGAGGACGTGGAAGTAAGAGTATTTTATCCCATTGATATCCATTGCTCTTTAAACGTTCTCTTTATTTTGACCAAGTGAAATTGTTAGTAGCTCAGTCATGTCCGACTCTTTGTGACCCCGTGGATTGTAGCTTGCCAGGCTCCTCTGTCCATAAGACTCTCCAGGCAAGAATACCAGAGTGAGTTACCATTTCCTTCTCCAGGGGATCTTCCTGACCCAGGGATCAAACCTGGTGTCTCTTGCATTGCAGGCAGGTTCATTACCAACTGAGCTGCGGGGAGCGCTCCGCAGAAAGAGAGAGAGGCAGTGGAACTTCCCTCAGCAGAGAGAGCTGAGGGGTCCCAAGGAGAGGTGAGTCTGCTGTCCGCCAAACCAGCCCCCCGGCGAGCGAGAGACAATCAGACGCGACAGGGGTTCCGTCTAGTGCGGTTCCGCTTTATTGTTACAAACTCCCTGCTTATAAAGGCAAGCGGGGAGGGGTTTGCAAGGGACTTTCCATAGTTACACCAATCACGTTAAAGGTCAAATCGTCATGTGCCATCATTATAATGGGAGTCTATGGTGATCACGCGCTGTTTACGTGCACAGAAATCAAGAGAGCCAATCAGAAGTTTTGACAGACAACATAGACTACGCCCCCATCTCTTCCGCCAGGCGCCATCTTAGTTTCCGTCCGCAATGCTAGCCTTTTTCTTTTTCAAGGTTTCCCATGTAGGGCCCAACACTGAGCCACCAAGGAAGGCCCATTTTGACCAAACCAAAATCTTTTTGATTAGGGTAGACTCCAGAAGCTGAACTAAATCATATTATATAAATCTAATTAAATACAGTTAACTGAAAAACCTCACCAAGTTTTTATTTGGAAGATTTAATGACTAGAGCATTTTAATTAAGTAGAATTTTCAAGGGATATTGATAATAGTATTTGGTTTTAAATTGAGACGAAAGTCTCTTTACCTCAAGAGAATGAAAGGAGTAAATAGAGACTGCAGTTCTTTTTCGTTAAAAAACAATCACGTAGAAGCTGTTCATAGGACTTTTCAGGGTGACAGATGCCTGGTGTGTTTAAGCAATTAGCCTCTTGAGCAGGATGGCAATTTCAGGCAAGCATTGGTAGTAGATGGTTTGTGAAAAGTTGTGCGATTCAGTTATTCAACAAAACCCTTAACTGCTGCATATACTCTCATCTCATCCTGAAACTGCACAGGCAGAATGGAAATCCAAAAGTTCAAGAAAAAAATTCTTAGCAATTGGCATTTGGGCCAAGAGGTTTCTTTACATGTTTGCTCTTTTTGATATTTGCTTCTCTAATTGAAGAATTAATTACCATCAGCAGGTAACCTGCAATGTGTTAGTCATTCTTCTGAAAAGCTCAGCATTCTGTCTGCAGATGCACTTTCATTTCTCACCACATCTGATCTTATTAATTCCCCACCTTTGCTAAGATGTGAAAAGTCATATGTACTTCTCTGCCATACCTGCATTCTCAAAACAGAAAGCAAGACTGAAAAGATAAGTGACTCAATCGTGATATGCAGAATTAGATGATGAAGGAGTGGACATTTAATCTCTACCCAGAGAGCTGAGATATGTGAGGGCTTCCTTCCAAGGCTCACAATAGGTCTTTCAAAGTCACAATAGGTCTCCACTGATGCAGAAATTATAAATTTATCTTAACTTTCAATTATTGGTTTGGATAAATGAATA